>CM055103.1:26035461-26390292 GCA_029204225.1 Diphasiastrum complanatum | reverse complement strand
ACGAGTTATAGTCCATTCCCCGCAACCATTATAATAACAATTAGAGCATTGTCTGTCTACTTAGGAGGCCACAATTATTCCAAAGGAACATTCAAAATCTAGCTATTAAAATACTCGGTTATGTCCTTGACGACACCACAAAAAGATCATCTTCAATGGCCCTTTATTCAGGATATATAAACATGAGCAAAAAGAAAAATATATAATTTTTAGATCCATATGAAAGGAGATTGTTCCTTCGTGACAATACCATGCATCTCAAACTTGGAGATGATGACATATATATACATGTTTTCCATTGTATTAAGAGGATCTCTCTTTTCTGATGAATTTGAATGCTTTCTGAAAGATCATAATGTTTGGCGAGTTCTTAGCTTGATATTTAAATTGTGCTCATTTGTAAAACCACTGGAATAGTTGTACTAAATATTAATTTTTTGAATTATGTCCTATGAGTTTGTCTAAGTTGTTCCACACTAGTCCCTTTTCCACTCGATTACTTACTTCCAGTGTTCGTGTGCCTTGAACAATTTATTTTCAAATTTTGTATCTGACACTAGATTCTTTGCATGTGTGATTAAATAAGAATCTTCTTGCTTTAGCACCTCCAATCGATGGCTTATTAGGAACATTTCCTTTTTTTTCCAAAGAGTTGTCACTTTTTTCAATGGTGACATTCCCTTTATGTAGTCCAGCCTTTGAAAGAACTTCGTCCAACCTCTTAATAGTTGTTTTAGCCACAGACTCCGGTTTTGAATTCCATGCAAGGAGAATTTTTACTGATAGCTTAGTAGTCATCATTACAATAGTTGGCATGAACTCCCATAATTTATGGGCTCAAAATTCAAGGCATTCGCAATATGACACATAGCAAAAAAAAGTATTAAAAAAGTATGTTACGGATTTCCACCAGATCCTATAATTTATGGACGTCGTTTTTGAGACTCTGACATGACCTGAGACATACCCAATGATGATTACAAATTTTAATGAAGGCATTAACCATTGGCTACATGTCCCATCCTTCCTCCTCTTGTATAAACGCAGATTTCGGACATAAAATTTTTTTGGACCTTCTCGTTCACTCGCTCACTCTCTCAGCCACTCACTCACTACATCCTAATATCGATTCATCGTGCATTCAACAATCACCCTCACCTGCATCCTCTACTCTACGTGCTCAATCGATACTCCGACATCCTATATTATTCTCTGATCCTAATATCGTTTCAACGCGCGCATACTTACCTCTCCTGCACTGCCTAAGTCTCTCTACACGTTCAACCTTGATGCTTCGATCCATCTCAAGAACGATAAATCTTGATGGATCTGCACTTCGGAAATCAAACATGATCCATCTTGATGTAACAAAGTGTGAGGTAGCTCATGAGTCAAAGATTACCTCCTGTGTGTCAGATGTTGACATTGCACACATATCTGCACAGATGTAGGTGGTGATTCGATCTTTCTTCGCCCATCTTTGAGCTCTCTGGCTCCTCGACATAGGATGAACTATTGTTGTTCTCCTGTCTGCTTTGAGCTGATTTGTTTCAACAGTCCATGGCTGCATGACCCTTCTTATGACAGTGGATACACTCAATTTTTGGATTGAGCCAACACGAATCAACAATATGACCTTTGCGTTTACATTTCATGCATGTCTTCTTGTCTCCACTCTGTTGTTTCGACCTCTCTTTGTTCTTCCACTTGTCTTTGTTGGCTCTTTCTGCTTGCTGATCTCAATCCTGCCTTTGATCTGACTCCCTCTTAGGCTTGAATTGCTTCTTTGATTTCTCCTTGTTGCTGTAAAGAGCTTTGGTCAGAATGTCCTTGTGATCAAGGTGCTCTCGAGCCTCGACTTCTTCTCAAATCTCGACAACAGCTTTTTTGAATGTCATTGTAGAATCTTTTGCTAGCAGCGTTCTGGTTGTCTAGAAGGATCTTGGTAAGGCTCTCAACAGATAAGTGAGCTGCTGCTCTGCTGACACTGCATTTTTTGCTCCAGAATTATGTAGTGAAAGGAATAGATCCTTCATCTTCCTAATAAAGGAAGTGAGGTCTTTGCCATTCCATTGTAGGTTTGTCAGCTGATCTTCGAACATCATTATTTGACTGCGTGATTTCGTCTGAAATCCTGTGAGTAGAGTGTCCCACATCTCCTTTTCTTTAGAGAGTGTAGCCAGGTCAAGTGTGAGGCTATCCTCAATGGATGATGATAACAAGACGACTACCTTGTCATTCTTCTCCCTCCATTCCTGTAGCTCCTTGCCTGTTGTTGTAGGCATCTCCTCAGTGCCATCTACCTAGGAGAATAATCCTTCTCCCTTTAAGAAACTAATTTAGAAGGAGATCTGAAACGAGATTTGGCAAGAGAGCTATGGACTGATTTAGAAGGAGATTTGAAAAGAAATCTAGAAGCAGATTTGGCAGGAGATTTGGAAAGAGATTTTTGTGTCTTGAGGGAGATATGGGAGGAGATTTCCTTGTCTTGGGAGGGAGATAGAGAAATTGATTCATGTGCCTTGGATGAGGATTTGAAAGAGGAAGAAGGAGGAGGAGAAGGGGCCACTGGTTTTATATTGGCTCTCACTTTCTTTGGAGGGTCTGTTGATCTTCTCTTTTTCACAACAATATGTTGAGAACCATTGTTGGTAGCCTCTTTGGTTGGACTTGCTTCCTTTTCCTCCCTAAAGTGGTGGCAGCAAGTGGTGGAGATGAAGTTGTTGGTGGAGCTCCAACTGTTGGGACGGAAATTCTGGGCAAACCTATCATACACTTCCTTCATATGAAAAATCAATACAAAATCTCTGGGCATTATTGTTACCCTTCTTGCATGCACAACAACAACCACAATTTTATTTAAAAATTCCGATAAGCATTGTGGAATGCTTCAACTGCAGTCACAGCCTTCCTCACATCTGCTGAAATCTCCCTGGTCACTTGCTTAATGCATCTTTGCATGTGAGCCTTTGGGATTAGGAGGTTCGGTTGATTTTGAAGTTTTTTGATATCTTTCAGTCATGCTGGGTTTCTGCCCGCTCTCCTTGGTGTAGCTTGATGTCTTTGAGATGAAGGTGGAGGTGCAGATGTTGGTGGTGCTCCTCGTCCACCAACAAGTGGGGGTGGAGGATGAGGAGGAGGAGGTGTAGATGGTAGTGGTACTTCTAAAATCCAATCTAACTCACATCAAAATCTTTGGTTGTGCAGCTTATGCACATATTCCTGATAAGCTTTGAAAGAAGCTTGATGAAAAAAGCTGAATAGGGATATCTTGTAGAATATGACAATCATTCGTCATACTACAAAGTCTACATGCCAGAGACAAACACAGTGAAGATAGTCAGAGATGTCAAATTTGATGAGAGCAGAACGATGGCCAATGATGATCCTGTCAGTTATGAAGTTCTTGGTAGACAATATTATGATCTACCTCATTGGCAATCTCAAGCTACTTCACTATGTACATTGAGTTTTTGTGATCCAAATGCAACCAAATCAATTTCTACTTGTTTCTCAGGTTGAAGGCCGTACTATAGCCTATGGTACACACGTGTGGGATTGGATTTCAATGTTGATCAATGCTTTTGATTGTTAATGCTTGTTGTTAGTCAAATTGCCAATCTGGATCAACTTTTTGATGACTAGTTTTTTGATAGATTGTTAAGCAAGCATCAAATCACTCTTGTGGATCTTTTGTAGATCCATTTATGGTCCTAAAGTACAATACTTTCACACATCCATCATTTCTACATCATCCATGGAAAGAATACCTTCTTCCGAAACATGGGCGATAGAGACACTAGGTTCTCCTGGGCACCAAGCTAGAGGAATCGGGTCAATCATCATAAGTGGGATGATGGGTGTATGAATGTTTGTAGAAGATGGAAGAATATCCACAACTTCTGCAACGGTTTCGATACGACATCGATTGGAATCAACACAGTCCACAGTGGCTAGTGCTTGTCCTCAATTGATTATGTCCGTTGATCTCGTATAGTGGTCTTTGGGTTGGATCGGGACACTATCTGATTCATCATATGTTGTTGATGACTAATCATCATAAACTTTAGCAGGCTTGACATGGCCAGTTGAGTCAACAGTGACTCGTTTGTCGTGATTGCCAAAGGTGATTTTGCTATGCTTCCAATCTTGGACAACACCTGCCATTTGGAGCCAGGGTGTACCAAGAAGGAGTTTATAAGTATTGGCATCTTCTGGTAAGTCTAAGATGACACAATCAATCACAAATTTGACACCTGCTATTCGAACCTTAGTATTTGATAAATGACCAGCAAGGTCTGTAACTCTTTGATCAGCCATACGAAGTTTATATCGTGGTTGATCGAGGGTATGGAAGCCCCATGACTTTGCCAATGACAAAGCCATTATATTGACGTCTGATCCGCTATCAAGAATAGCATATGCTGTGGGATAGTCTTTATAGGACAAAGGCAGGGTGATGCTAGTCCCCTTAGCAACACCTATATTCAACATATTCATGGGAATCTGGAAAATTTTAGGAATCTCTTCTGTTTTCTACTGTTCATCAGGAATAGTAGGTAGCTGAAAACTACGATGGATATATCGTTGAAGCCTAGTGAAGGATTTTACTGCGCTATGGAACAACATGGTGAGTTGAGCTTGCAGGAGGTCAGAAAATACTTGAAGTCCCTGTAGGGATTGCTCCTTTTCGGGGATTTGAGCTGATAATAGACTTTCTGTTATGTGCTTCCTCTCGCAAAAGCTCATCTCAAAATTCCTTGTATTGCCTTTGTTTCACTTTTGGGTATGGGTAATCTTTTGGTAATGTGGAAGTCGTCAAGTGGCTTCGATGTGGGTCAGATAATCTAGCATTGGTTTGTTGTTGTTCTTGTTGTTGGAGTTGTGCTCTAGTGAGAACTCTAACAGGTTTCGATGATATATGACGTGCTGGAAGAATCCTGTTACTGTTTGCGAACACAGTTTGGACATTTCGCATGGTATTGGTTTTTAACTTTACAGTCAACCATGAAGTGTCCTGTTTCACCACAAATAAAGCAGCAGTTGCTCATTGGTCCTATGGCGATAGCATACCATCTTGGATGGCTAGATGTGCTGGATTTTCTGGTGGTGTGGAATACTCATCCTGTTTGCACGAGCATGAGTTATCAGTTTGATATTTTTGAGAACTAGGTGATGAAAGTGTTGCATCGTGATGATATGAGTGATCGTAGGAGTTTTCTACCAGATGTGCTTGTGCAGACTCTCGAGGGTGCCTATGTTTTTGTGCTCCGAGATCAGGTTGTCCTCATGGAGGTGGTTCTAAGAGCGCCAGCTATGGTTGAGGTTCATGTCTGGGTTGTCTGGGCAACTCTTCTATATGGACTTGGTTGTTTCGTGGTTGGTAGTGTGTGTGTTGGTTCTGTGAAACAAACAGTTGTCGAGGAGGTTGATAATGTCCCCCTAACTCGTTGTGAGGCTGGTTCCTCAGATTATAATAGCAATAAAGTGATGTATGTCCCATAAAGTCGCAGATGTCACATTTGATCAATGAAGTATCTGGGACCGGTTGGTATGAAGGGCACTCATTGCCAGTGTGTGTACCTCGACAATGAGGACACCATGTGTTCTCTCGTCTATGGTGGATTTGGCCAGTAAGTAACTGACCTGGCATCGAACTCTGGATAGACTAAAGAGTGTTTTGAAACTCTTTCGTCAGTTTCTCCATATGTTGTTGGTGTTGCTGGTTAAGCAACTCCATCTATGTTTTCCACAACTGTTCTCGTGTTTCTTCGTTTGGTCGAGCTTCTTGGACAGCACGTTGTGCTCTCCGTTAACCATCAAGAACTTGTGGAAGATCTTCTTTATTCACTCAAGAGAACTTGAGAATACATTCAAAAGCTCCCTCACAAGAGAGGGGGGCCCTTAAATAGGCAAGAGGGCTGCCCATGTGGAGCCCAAGTGGCAATTCCACCAAATTAGAAACTACATGTGGAAATTGCCCTTCCACTAGAGGTCACCATCAAAAGGTGGCTCACTCTAAATTATTTAAGGGGGGGTCTACATTTATTTAAAATGTCTAGGAAATATTACTAGCTCCTACATGGTCGTTCCTTCTCTGGGATACACCATGTAGGCTCACATAGATAATTCACTGTCATCCTAGCTAGTAATTTCTCGGCTCTCAGCTTCTTCTGCTCTCCTCCTTCTGAGACCTCCTCGGTCATGGGTGAGAGATACTCTGTGTCTTCAGCTTGGCTCGGCATCCGGAGATTCTCTGAAATCTGGTAACAAAGGCGAAGGTGGGCCTGAAATGGATTCCAAGCCATTATGGCCACTGTGTCGCATTTTTCGCGAAGGTGTGAAAAATGCGAAAAAGACGAAGGTGCCTTAAAAAAACAATTAAGGCTCAAAAATCTCAAAGGTAAAAAATGCAAAGGTCTGAAACATGTAGTCGGCCTTCGGTTTTCACGATGCTCATTACTTGAACGATTTGTTAAGTCTGAGCATAAGAAATCTAACACTCCCCCTTAATGTGGATCTTGAAAACCTTTGATCTTCAGATTTAACATATCATTAAATCTCAGATGTTGCTCCTTTGATAGAGCTTTTGTGAAGTAATATGCTGCCATGTAGTTTGTTCTGCAGAAAACCAATGCTACTTCCTTGCTATGCACTTTCTCTTTAAGGTAATGAGACTTGATTTCGATATGTTTGCTTCGAGAGTGAAATCTCGGATTGAGAGATAACGCTATTGTGCTTTGATTGTCACAATAGATTGTTGTAGGAAGTTTGTGCAAGGTTGATGTCTACAAGTAGTTGCCTTAGCCATATCGTCTCTTTGGTTGCATTTGTGACAACTATGTATTCGGATTCCGTTGATGATAATGCAACTGAGGTCTACTTCCAGCTGTTCCATGACATTGGGCCTTGGTTGTATAAAAATTCAAATCCCAGAGTTTATTTTATGGTATCAACATCTCCTGCCAAATCCACATCTGTGTAGGCTTCAAGGATGCTAGCAGTTTGGTTGCCTCCGTAGCAGATGCTAAGAGTTTTCGTTGCTTAGATGTACTTCACGACCGTTGTTAGCGCTTTCTAGTGAGTTAAGCCTGGATTTGATAGAAACTGGCTAAGTGTACTGATCGAATATGCAAGGTCTGGTCGTGTGGATCATTGCGTACATCAGTGAGCCGATGATGGATTAAAATGGGTAGCACTTCATTTCCTCCTTTTTTGCCTCAGTTTGAGGAGACTGTTCCTTTGATAACTTTATCTAGGGTGGAGTGGAAGTGACTTGGTTTGCATTTGGCCATACCATACATTTCTAGCACATTGTTAAGATATCATTGCTGACTGATAAAAATCAGTCTGCTGGGTCGATCTCGTTGGATTTGGATTTCGAGACAATAGTGGGCTGGACCTATGTCAGTTATCTTGTATTCTTGGGCCAACATGCATTTTGTATCCTTCATCAGATTTGAATTGTAACTGAATAAGAGTGTGTCATCTACATAAAGAGTGATGATGATGAAGTAATCTGATACAAACTTGAAATAGACATTTGAGTCTGCTGAGTTTGGAATACAATCATTCTCTATCAGAAATGCATTGATTTTTTTGGAACCAGACTCTTGGTGACTGTTTCAGCCCATAGAGCGCCTTGTGCATTTTGCATACAAGGTGTTGTGTCGTTGAGTTCATATCCCTCTTGCTGCGTCATATAGATTTTCTCTTCGATGGTTCTGTTGAGGAAAGCAGTCTGGACATCTATCTGGTGGACTTCAAGATCTGTTGCGGCTGCAAAAGAGAGAAGTAGGTGGATCGAAACATGTTTGCTTCATCTTCTTCTTGTTGCTGATTTGAGTGACTGGTTGTAGCACTATGTGCTTGTTGTTGGAACTGCTTCTTCTTTTCGTTGTTGTATTTTAAAGTTTGGCAATCCTTGATTTTGTGGCCAGTCCTCTTACAGTATCTGCAAAAAAGTTTTTGTAGTGGTTGGAATGATGAAGAGCTTGAATTTGATCATGAACCAGAATTTGGTCCAGACTGCATGTTGCTCTTCTTGTCAGTATAACCTGACTTTGTAGATCTCTTGGATCTAAACTTCTGATTTTTTGAATATAGAGCTTGAGGATCCAATCCTGAGCCTGAGGAGGATGCTGATCTCAATGAGAGATGAACTAGATGATGGATCAGTCTAGTTGAACGACATTGTTGGTAGAGACAACGATTGTCGAAATATTGTTGGCTGCGCGTTTGCTAGAGAGATGTCTTGGTAGAAACAAGAATGATAATCTACAGTAGAAGCATATTACTGAAATGCCCGCTCTGATACCATGTCGTAAAACATGGGGATGACTGGCAGCGGAAGCTCGAAGCTTGATGCGAAAAATGTGGGTAACGCTAATTGCAAATATCAATTGGGCTCTCAAATGAAACGAAACGAAACTGAATGAAATGAAACGAAACGAAATGAACAAGCCCTGATATTGACATTGATGCAGCGAAATCAAATTAATCGCGAACAAAAACAATTCGGATGGATTTCAGATATGATTGTTGGTCACTGCCGGCTATATTATTCCTACAATCCTCCATAATGTAGACTGACACTGCTGATCTACGTTTTTGATGAACACAACACTCAACAAAAAATTGAACTAGTGTGCAGAATTGATAAATGAGTGTTGGCTTCTCCTAGGTCTGCAATCTCAAAATGTTTCGAGATGTCATACTTCACCTCAACAATAAGCTCTTCACTTTTGCAGAATATCAAAGAGTCATCCACATACACAGCTACAATGATGATCTTCTCGTCTGTTATTCTTACATAAACATTAGAATCAGCACTAGAGGCTTGAATCCTAAAGACTTGAGGGCTTGATTTTTCTTCCTATACCATTGTCGCGTTGACTACTTCAGACCGTAGATACTCCTATGCATTATGCATGCATGAGTAGGAAGTGAACTCGAAATGTACCCTGGAGGTTGATCCATGTAGACTTCCTCATCTAGCTCGCCATGCAAGAAGGCTATCTTCTCGTCAACGATGTGAATCCTGAGATCATAAGCAGCTGCATATGCAAACAGTAAATGTAGGGACGAATGCTTCACAATAGGAGAGAAGGTCTCAACATAATCAATACCATATCTCTGAGAAAACCCCTTCACTACAAGTCTTGCTTTATATTTAGAAATATCTCCATTAGGTTCGTACTTCAGCTTGTATACCCACTTGCATTTAATAGACTTTTGCTTATCTGGTAATGGCTGCAATGTCCATACCTGATTCTTCCTCATGGATTCCATCTCCTCATTCATGGCTTGGATCCATTTGTCCTTTTCTGGACATTCAATCGCTTCCTCGAATGTTTGAAGTTCTTCACTGAATCCACAAAACTCTTCTGATGTAGAAGCTGAGCTACTTGGCACAAATCTTGCTAGTGCTCTTTGTTCTCTTGTCGATCTTCTAGGAGATCCTTCTGGGACTGCAATGCTCTTGTCTTTATCAGCTCTGCTAGGTCTAGAAACATTTCAGTTTACAAGTACTGTAGCAGTAGGTTGGCTTGCGAATCTTTCTTCATCTGATTCGTCACTCGAATGAGGTGCGACTTGAACATCTTCGTCTGAGTGTTCATCATTCTTGATACCTTCTTGATACTCATGGTTCTTCTTGGGGTCCTCGGGTCTTGAGCTTGCTCTTCCACTTGACTTGACTCCAAACCATCAATGAATTGAATAAGGTGTTGATCCAAAGGTGATTCTTCAAGTTTATGGATCTTCCACTCTTGAAAGATCACATTTCCACCATTGACAAATTCTTTGGTTGAAAACAAGTAGATTGAAGAGCAAAACACTACCATTATTCCTATCGTGGCTTATGCTCTTGTACTTGGCTCTGATACCATGTGAAGAATCTGGGCCTCAGGGCCACGCACACACACGTAAATGGATCTACAAAAGATCCAGAAGAGTGATTGGATGCTTGCTTAACAATCTATCAAAAAACTAGACACAAAAAAGTTGATCTAGATTGGCAATTTGACAAACAACAAGCATTCACAATCAAAATCATTGATCAACATTGAAATCCGAGACCACACGTGTGTACTATAGGCTATAGTACGGCCTTCAACCTGAGAAACAAGTAGAAATTGATTTGGTTTCATTTGGATCACAAAAACTCAATGTACATAGTGAACTAGCTTGAGATTGCCAATGAGCTCCAAAAAAATTCTCTCTTCTCACTATGGGAGCTTGGAATACATAGCAAATTCGACTTCCCTCTTGAAGTTAGGTGGATTTCCAGCATGTAATAAGGAAGTTAACTCACTCTTCTTGCCCTAAAATGAAACCCTATTCTATTTCCTAGAGTCGTGCTTGGTAGATAGCTAGTTGGTCAATTTTTCACCTTAAATCTAGGATTTAGGTCCTATAAACTAGGAATCACTACCAAAATGACATGACCAACCCTATGGACTTGACCTAACCTACATTAAAAGTGGGTTGCCATGTGGCATCTTGGCCTCACATATGTGGAATCCACTTATGTACAAAATTTACAATATACTACATAGTTTTTGATCAAGCTAGATATGTCAATTTTTGGCAATTCTTCAGACTCCTCAAATTTAGCTTGATCTATTTACAACTCTCTTACTAGATGAATGAAAGCTTTTAGAAGTGTCTAAAAAGTCCAATTACAAACAAGGAACTTTTGAGACTCCAATAGAGAATGATGTCCATGAAGGATCTTTCACCACCTCTTAAAGGATTCCTTACAAGAAGATACATTAATTAAACTATTAAGTGCATACACAATGTTGTCAAAGACTGTTTGCCTTGCTTGATCCATATGATTGAGCCTATATGGCTCCATCTTGATACTCAAGATTATTCTTGGAGTCCTCAAGTCTTGAGCTTGCTCCTCCACTTGACTTGACTCCAAACCATCAATGAACTGAATAAAGTGTTGATCCAAAGGTTCTTCTTCAAGTTTACAAATCTTCCACTCTTGAAAGATTTCATTTCCACCATTGACAACTTCTTTGGTGAAAAACAAGTAGATTCTACAATCTTTACTTGAAGAGCATAACACTACCATTATTCCTATCATTGAAATAGGATAATCTTTGGTCCTTACATTGGAATGATCATGCACAAAGCATGTGGACACAAATATTTCCAAAGCAAATGATGTTTCATCTTTTATGACTCTATTCAAACTATTACAAAAATAGTTATCCAATGAAATTGCTTTATCAACAACAAATGTAGATTTCAAGGCATCCCATTTCATTGTCTTGTCATACAAAGTAATAAACACCATGAATCTTAAAGGTAAGAAACAAGTCACCTCATGTCTACTACTACTTTCCAAAAAGTATTCAAAGATAGTAGACTCTCCAATGCTCACCACCCTTGCAAGATGCACACTTGAATGGACAATTTGCATGCAATTTGATGACTCAGCCATTGTCATTGAGGACTCACTTGGAACTCTCATGCTTTGAGGCTGATCCTCAAGATCTTCCTCCTTTTGATGCTCCTCCTCAATGCAAGCAAGATCACACTTTGCCAAGATCTCCTCTTGAGTGATCTCCTCCGTTGCCAAGCTCATTCTTTTAAAAGCAACACTAGCTTCCAACTTAAACAATCTTCCATATTTAAATCCCTTTGCAATGCAAACATCATTCTTCAAGATGAAGCAAACACCATGCTTAAAGTGGACATCCAAACCACTTTCTAAGAGTAGACCAACACTAAGCATATTCTTGGTGATTGAAGGTACATAAAGGACATTTTATATATCCATGTATTTTGAGGATTCTAGACACAAAGAGATGGTGCCAACACCATCTATCCTACACTCTTCATCATTTGCAGTAAAGACAAACTTTTTAGCAGCATTGAAAGAGTGTAAGGTTGAGAAAAAGTCCTTTTCACAAGACATGTGGGAGCTAGCCCCACTGTCGATCGACCAATTGTCACTTGAATTGCTATTGCTTGTTGGTGAGGATGTAGATGCCATCAAGAATACATCTACTTCATCATCCTCCTCCTCCTTTGCAAGGTTTCCTTGTTTGTCCTCCTCCACTTGTGCTCTTAGTCTCTTGTAGCATTCAGATGCATAATGCCCCTTCTTTCCACAAAAGAAGCATTTATGCTTTGACTTGTCCTTTGAACTTGATGCATCATCCTCTTTTTTGGCCTCCTTTGGATGCTTCTTCTTTCCATTGGTCTTCTTTTTGCCCTTGAATGATAAATTGGCTTTCTCATCACCATCCTGCAAAGACAAGGAACTCATCCTAGATTTTGCATGGAGCATTCTACACTCTTCAGCCACTAATACACTATGAAGTTTTTCTATAGTTGGCAAAGTGTCTTGGATGGCAAAACTTTGGACCTTTTGCAAAGTCATCTCCTAGACCATTAAGGACAATTTGTACAAGCTCTCCATCATGAATCTTTTCTCCAATGGAAGCCAACTCCCTATTTAGAGACTTGATTTTGAGTACATAATCCTGTGCACTCTCCTCACTTCTCCTCATGCTTTGCAAAATTTGATTTCTAAGCATAAGAACTCTAGAAGTGTTGTTGCTTCCTTCTTGAAGTTAGGTGGATTTCTAGCAAAACATGTACTCCTTTATCTAGATGCCCAACGTTATCCGCCAAAAGTAATTCCTCAGGAGATCAAGTCACCAGGGTCATTGGCTCGTGTCCAACTAACATCCAAAGTACCCAACACACAAGCGTATAGACCCAAATCCAAAGTATACACATGGGATGTGTATCTAGACGAAGTATAGGATACAATCGATGATGACATGATAAGTGAGGCAACAACACCGCCCATCAGATGGATACCACAAATCCACATCTGATTATGTGACTTAAACAGAAGAATTAACATGGTTCACTATTACACTCTGAACCTTTCTGGTTATTGACAAGCTTTGAAACCCTACTGATGCATCAAATCTAGGGACAAGCTTCGAAACCCTACAGATCCAATGTAATCCAGGTAAAAGATTCTACTTCTAACATCACAGGAAATTAATAACCAGTATCAAGCAATCATTTACATAGATTACCAAAATCCTAACTGTGAAATACATTTCCCGATCACACTTACTACCATATGATGTCCACTCTTCTTCACTCCTTAAAAATTTCAGTTCCCTGAAAATCTATTTCAGCTAAGGTACCAAGAAGACGTAATGACATTAGTACATGTTTAAAAATTAATTATTGTAGGAAAAAGCCCAAAACAATCTCATTTATGTCCTATACCTGAGCTAAATATCTATTATATAAAAAATCATTTACTAATATGTGAAATCGTACTAGTCTGATCTTTTGAATATAATTCAGAAGTCAGTTACTGAAAGACCAATTTTGGTCGTAGATCTCTGTCTATCTATTCGTATATCTCATGTATCATCTGATGAATCAACTTTTGAATCTCTGTCTCTCTTCAATCGCTCATTTACATATATAGCAACTGGAAGATCTTGTATTATTCTATCTTTGCATTTACAAGATCACTTAGCAGCTGATTTTTAATTGACCAATTAGAACAATTATCATTGGAGTGTGAAGACGTAGACAGTCTGCACTCTAAACTGCAATTGAGATTTATCATGTCTACTAAAGTAGAATGTTTATCTCTAGACAATGGCTTTGTCAAAATATCAGCCAACATACTGTCTGTATGACAGTAACTTAGCACAACATCTTGGTTCTGAACCTTCTCTCGAAGAAAATGAAATTGAACTTCTATATGCTTAGTTCGATTATGAGTTCGTGGGTTCAGAGATAGAGCTATGCAGCTCTGATTGTTGCACTGGAGTATTGTTGGACCGATCTGCGGGAATTGCAAATCATGTAGTAGCCTTCTGAGCCAAATTATCTCCTTCACTGCTGATGTAGCTGCAACGTATTTGGATTTTGTTGAGGAAAACGAAATGCATTTCTGCTTTCTGTTGTTCCATGAAATGGGTCCTCCTAAAAGGAAACAAATATATCCTGATATGGATTTCTTGGTATCCACGTCTCCTACCCAGTCTGAATTTGAATCGGTGACTAAAGTGAGTGCAGCTTATTACCATTATAGCTCAAAGCATAGTGCTTCGTAGCTTGAATGTTATTCAGTACTCTTTGTAGAGCCTTCCAATGTTGTAGGCCTGGATTGGGCATATACTAAAATAATGTGCTCCCCGCATATGCTAGATCAGGTCGTGTGTAGATCATAGAGTACATTATAGATCCTATGATAGATTGATAGGGATATCTGCACATTTCTTGTTGATCTGCTTGAGTTTTGGGGCACATGTCTTTAGATCGCTTGGATCCTGGATCCATGGGTGTGTCTATCGGTTTGCAGTCCTCCATGCCATATCTGCGAAGCACATTGGCTAAATAGGACTCTTGGCTTATAGCTCCTTCTGCTTGTGTGATCTCTGCTGATCTCCATACCGAGTAGGTAATGAACTGGGCCTAAATCAATCATCTCAAATTTTGATGAAAGCAAAGACTTGGTTTCATGCAGCAACTGATTTGAATTGCTAATAATTAAAGAATCATCAACATATAATGTTATTATAACATAGCTTGACCCCTTTTATTTGAGATACACATTAGAGTCTGCGGAGCAAGAAGTGAAATTATGCTACAACAAGAAATGATTGATTCTTTCATACTAGGCCCGAGGAGCTTATTGAGGCCATATAGTGCCTTTTGCAATTTACATACCAAATGCTCTTGGCCTTGAAGGACGTATCCTTTAACCACCAATCGAGCTTTCCATTTGGATACTAATCCATTTGGCTTAAGCTTTAGCTTGAAGATCCACTTAGAGTCAATAGGTTTAATACCTACAGGAGGATTAACGTGACTCCAAGTCTTGTTCTTCATCAAGGAATGGTACTCAGCATCCATGGAAGCTTTTCATTCGTCTGCATTGGGCATTGATAGTGCTTCTGCAACAGTGGCAGGTTCATCATGACCGATGAACGCCTGAGGGACAAAACGATCAGGTTGTTGTCATTGTCTTGCAGACCTTCGAACTACAGGTGCATGAGTTGATGTTTCTCCTGAGTAGGTGACAGGAACAGCTTCAGCTTGTGGTTGAACAGTCGTGGGTATGGGCCCATCGATGGTGAGTGGAGCTGTTGGGACAAACTTCTGTATTGGAACATTTGTAGGTCGATGTCTACTGATGGAGAATGGAGCTGTTGTGCACTCCTACATTTGTTGCTTCTGCTTAAAATCATGGAATTTGTCTTCAAGGAAGACAACGTCGCGGCTGACTGAGATTTGACTTGTCTCAATATCATAAATGCAATAAGCCTTGTGTGATGTTGAATAGCCGATAAAGATGTACTTACAGCTTACTGGGTCTAGTTTCTTCCTCGAATCAGACCGTATTTGAGCATAGTAGAAGCATCCAAATACACATAAGTGTTTCAGACTTGATTTGTAGCCGTAGTAGGCTTCAAACGGTGTGTTAGAGTCGACTACCTTCGTGCTAGAATAATTTTGCAGATAGTAGGCTGTAGAAATTGCTTCAACCCAAAAATTCTTGGGTAGTTGAGCATTGACAGTCATGGATCGTGCAACTTCCAATAGTGTTCGGTTCTTTCACTCAGCTATGCCATTACGCTGTGGAGTGTAGCTGGTTGTGAATTGATGGTGCACGCCACATGATGATAAGTAGTCCGCCATTTCATTTGATAGGTACTCTCCCCCTGAATCAAACTACAGGGCCTTGATTCTCTAACCAGTCTGATTCTCAACATATTGCTTGAATTCTTTGAAGCAATTGAATGCTTCTAACTTGTTCTTTATGAACATAAGTATGGTGAACCGGGAGTAGTCATTAATGAATGTGATAAGATATAGAGCTTGACCTAAGGAGGGTACGCTCATAGGACCACATAAGTCACTGTGAATCAGTGATAGAATGGACTTCGCTCTCCTGGCTTGTCCTCTTGGAAATTTTATTCTAGGTTGTTTCCCTAGTAAACAATTTTCATAGACGGTCAGATTAGTTGTGGTAACAGCATTGATATTCATATCTTTGACCAATTTGTTATGATGCATGTACAAGATTGAACGCATGTTTAAATGACCTAGTCTTTGATGCCAAACATGAGCATCAGAGTTACTCACAGAGAGTGCATAATCATGACTCAAGATATACAAATTTCTTTCTCTATGTGCAGAGAGGATTTCAGTAGAATTTCCATCAATAATAATACATCGACTAGCAGTAAACAAAGTTCTATAGCCCTGATCAGTGATCATGCTAATAGACAATAAGTTCTTTGTTAAGTTGGATACGTAAAGTACACCATCTAATTGTCTAGTGATGCCATCAGGGAACTGTAGTCGAATGGAGCCTTGGCCTAACCTTGTGTGAACTTGAGTCGTCGAAGAAAATGTACTTTGAATTTGTTGCTGTGAGAATAGAAAATAGATTCTTACATGGTGTCATGTGCTGTGAAGCACCTGAATCAAGATACCATTGACAGGCATCTCTACTTGGTTGGTCTTGTACCATCAGCGCCTCGTCATCCTCTTGGGAATTTTTGACAGCGTCAGAACTTTTGTCTTGATGCTACTGCATCTTCTTCCTCGCTTCATTGTGCTTGAGGTTGCGACAATCCTTAATGTTGTGGTTTGATCCTTTGCAATATCTGCAAAAGAGTTTGGTCTTGGATGGTTGTTGTTGTCTGTGTTGTTGTTGTTGTTGTTGCGTTGAGTCTGGTTGCTCTGCCTTTGTCTTCTTGTCCTTGAAATTCTTCTTCTTGGACTGATGCTTATTAGAGTACAATGCCATTGACTTGGTACTCATTGTGGATAGGCTTTTCCTTCGTACTTCTTCCTACAAAAGACTTGTTGTCAGTTTCTGAAGAGACAACGCATGAGTATTGCTCAAAAGCAATACTAGATTATCGTAGGAGGGTGGAAGACTAGCAAGAAGAGACATCGTTGAGTCTTCTTCTGATATAGGAAAACCTATTGCAGCAAGTTGATTCAGCAATTGTTTCAGCATTTTATGCAAAGTAGTGTCTCATTTTTTGTAGTGTCTGAAATGGCCTAGAAATTGAGTTAACACAAGTGTGGCAAAATACTTAGTTGTTCAAGATGGCCCATATTGTGACAAGGGCGACAGTGTCGAGTTTTTTGCCTGTGGAAATTTCTAAGTAAAAATGCAGACTATGAAGATTGGAATGAGCTTGTAATTGTCTTTTTCTAATCTTACTTTCTTTGTTGATGCTTTGAAAACTAGGATCAATATCAAGACACTCCCATGGATCAATCAACCCCTAATACTACCTTTGATTTATGTAAACTTGAAAGTGTGGCACAAGCATTACAACTTTTCTACCAACAAATCCAAGAAACAAACCAACAATTGCTTGAAACCAATTTGAAGAATCAAGCCCTTGAATCTAGATTGGCCAATCATAGAAAACATGTAGTGCCTCCTCCCGTTAAAATTTATAAAAGGAAAAAAAAAAAAAAGGAACCTACAAGTTATTCATTCATGGCTTAATGTTTGGAGTAAATATTTTGTCGTGAATATGTTTTTTGAAAGTGAGAAACTCTCCACCGCCACTATGTTTCTAGATGGGAAAGCCTTAGTTTGGTGGGAGGATCTACTAGCCAAGGAAAAACAACCACTAACTTGGGAAGCATTTTGTTTAGTATTCAAGAAATACTTTCTTTCCTTGTTAGATGATTCCAAAAACTTTCAGGATTGACCATGACTAAAGGCCTTGATTCCATGAATATCTGAACCCTCTCTATAGTGAGATTCCTCCCAAAATTCAGATGCTCGTGTTTATTGATGGTTTACCTAAAGACATCAAGTGGATGTTAGAAGGAACCATCCTAACACCCTAGGAGATGCTATTAGGGCTACAAAATTTTTTGATGATATTCCTAAGCCATCTAAGAGTCATCACCCTAATGAGCAAAAGAAGAATTTCCAATTTAAGAGAAAGGATAAAGAAGTTACCGATGAGGCAGCTTCAAATCCTAATTCTAAGAAACCCAAACACCTTCAATAAACATGAAGGTGGCAAGAAAGACCTAGCGGAAGCTCGAAAGAAGAATTTTTGCTTCAAGTGCAATGGAGATGGCCACCTTGCACGGGATTGTGTCAAAAACAAAGCCTCAACTTTTGGTATCATATCTCAAAGTAATGAGATGGATATTTGTTTTCTTAGTCCATGTTTTATGGACCTAATGACTTAATTTGCATTAAGGGTAAGAGTATAAAGTTTATTTATGTTTTCACAAGAACTTAATTTGTTGCAATGATGAGATTCTTAAGCTTAATGCCATGAATATACCTAGTGAGAACACTCCTGAATTTGAAGCCTATAGTGAACTTATACAAGAATTCAATGAGGTTTTTCTAGATCTTCCTGTAGGTTTACCACCTAAAAGGTCTGTAGATCACAATATTGACCTTATATTTGGTTCAATTCCGATTGCACAACACCCTCATAGGATGAGTGCATCGGAAGAGGCTGAGGTACAAAGGCAATTAAGTGAGTATCTAGAGAAAGGGTGGGTTAAACCTAGTAAGTCTCCTTGGGCATCACCAGTGGTTCTGGTCGCCAAGATGGATGGGACTATAAGGTTTTGCATAGACTATAAAAAGTTGAACAAAGTTACAATTAAGAATAGGTATCCACTACCAGGAATGGATGACTTAATAGATTATCTTGGTGGTGCAAGGTACTTTACCAAGATAGATCTAAGATCAGGGTATCATCAGATTTGCATTAAGGTAGAGGATATGCCTTCCACTGGTGGAATTTGCAAATAATAGTGCAAAACACTCAACGACCTGATTCAGCCCTTTCATGCTTTATGTATGGTTATCAACCTCGATACCAATTAGCGTTGGCATGAAGAACCCTAAGCACCGACGTCTCAAAGGGCACTGGGACTTGAACAGTTTTTTCAAGATAGACTTAAGTCTAACATTCATCTGACATGAACTCACTAAGAAGCCAACTTAGAAAATGCAACAAGCCTAAACAGACATCTCAACCAATCCGAAAGCCAACTCAGAATCGACTAGGCAGATCTGTGCATGCCCTCTAGCTGACTTGCTGCCTGTTGGATTCGATTAGCAGGCACTGATATTTGTAGCCAAAGCAACAGCAGTGGAAATATCAGTACTGTAAAAGCATTGTAATGCTTATGACATAAAGGTTACTTAGCAGCAGATCATCGTATCTTTATAACTGGTCCGTTCCCACTTGGGATCATGTTTTGCTTGGACATAGCACCCAACAGCAACTAGATAATGTTGAAGCATGTCTACTGCAGATTTTTGGCTCGGCTGGTAAGACCTGGTGAACAGTTAAAAAACATAGTAGCCTGTTTGATATGCTTGTTTATACAGTTGATCAGCCATCCAAATTCTAGCACTTGGTTTCAATATTAGCTTCTCTGTTGTAAATCCAATAGCTCAAAACTTTTTTTCAATTCATTGCACATGAGCTTGGAGTTCTCGATCATCAAGGAATCAGAAGAAATCTGATTTACGCATCAATGTCATGAAGCTTACATTTTCTTGGTACAGTGCTTCTATGGTGCATGCAGCCCAAAGCTTATGCACACAGATGTATGTGGTGCCAAGTCTAGAAAACAAAGCCAAGCATAACAGAAATAGAAGCAATCATTATCTTTCCAGAGAACCTTAAACACTTTTCAAATGTCTCCAGGATCAATATATGCACATTGCACAGTATAGGAATCAAAGTCTTCAATCAACTTCATCATACGCACGGAATATATGTGATTTCAGTAATCAGAAAATCAGTCTCCAAACAAGGTTGATTGAGGATACATGCCAGGATTTCCAAATACACGAAGTAGAAACGTCATTCCTATCTGGCGTCAAGTGCAACTTTTCCAGTTCCTAACAGATGCAGATATGATTATACTCCAGACCTTTTTTTGATCTCTAGTGAGAGATTATGCACATTAGTAATCTCAAGAACGATAAAGGGAAAGCTTGTCTCTCATCTGAAAGGGAAAAACCACTAAGATTTAGGTGCAAACGACGATGCCTGCTTCAACCGCATAGCCATAAACTTGATGAAGTTCCACCCACAGGTTTGGACCAAGTCAGATGTTGTACCTGGTAGAACTACAACAGACTAGGCGTTGCAGAGGATGGTACTAATCTTCCAACATACATAGATACCAGCAAACATGGCAAATGCACAAACGCATATATGACTTTTCAAGGAGAGGGGAATGTTTGCAAATGTTGCCGTCCAGAAAATATTTTTTTCTGTTAAGCTAAGAGATTCATATGGGGACTTGTGGAAACAAAATACATTTTAAAGGCAAAGTTATACATAGTAGTTTACCAAATAGCCTTACAGCTTACACGAAATTTTGATTAATTTTGCATCTTTACAACCATTAGTGGTTGATCATTAGGCCACATGCCAGACTGTAACAGGTGTATAGGTCCAATGCATGTCACACAAACTTGAAAATTCTTAAGCATTTACTTGGTTTTTTACTCCTTTTCTACATTAAAATCGACTCAAAAATATTTACTCTTTTGTTACATAGAACCACCAGCAAATGCATCTGGCAAATGCATCGAACACAAATGAGTTTGCAAGTTCACAAACATGTTTGCCCATGGCTATGCCAACATATAAGCACAACCCAACCATGATCTGTTACTTCCAATGCAATTTGAACTTGATTATACTCCATCTAGGAAACCATTGGGAATGTGAATGAGAAGGATAGCACTGAAGGACAAAGGAAAATGATTGTCGCCCCAAACTTTTACAGTAACTAAAAAAAGTTGAATTTCTTATAATGGGCAATCCTTATTCTTCAGGAAACAGACCTACATGATGTCTTCATAAGGATGGAATTTCAAAGGCTGTAAACTTGGCCAACAACCAGAACTGATTCACAAAAAACAAAAAACAGCTACTACTAGAAAAATTACGCACTGTTAACTAAAGGTAAAGAAACCCTTCCTCACTTGACAATTTGCAATAGGAAGGCAAAAAAGTTCACATACATTACACACTCCACTACAGAGTGGAAAAGACAACATACTCAGCCCCAATAAAATAAAAAATACAGATAAGAAATGGGTACTCAGAATATGTGAACATCCTATCCAATTACTCTTTTTATCATACATATACACAACCAGAAAGCCTATCACCAGAAAAACTTACAAACTGGTATAGTACTCACCATAGATGTCTATGGGAATAAACTTGCAAGATGCTATTTGCCTAGCAACAACCACTATTAAAATTGACATATGACTTCATATCTTCAGCAGTAACGCTAAAAGCTACCTAATTTGAATTCAAGACTATAGTCTGCCCCAACTTGAATGCATTCAAAAAAAGTGACTCATGCTTTCAAGTATCAAATAGAAAATTTTGCACATTCCCATATGCTGTCAATGTCAAGTACAAATGGTAAAAGGTCAACCATATCTCCACAATACAGATCAAGACCTTGGTCTAAAAGCAAGCCCTGTCTCAATGCGTCTGATCTCAAAAATAAGCATTCTCCACATCTTTAGGACAAACATCTCAGCTTCATCATCCAGAATAGCCTCCAACAACTCTAACATATTTGCAGCAGTAAGATGATTTTGTGTATTCTTCACAATGAAGTCCACCAGAGTTGTTTCCTCCTCTCCCAAAAAATCAGTTATCTTTTTTGAAATCCATGGCCGCATCCTCTCATGAAGATCATGCTGCAATTCAAAAGTTGAAGCACAACGAGAACATAAATGTATACTCAAAACTCGCCGTTTATACAGGCAATGGGAAGCAAACCTTGAAAGAAAGGTCAGGTGAAAAGCCAAAACCTACTGCATACACACTTGAGTATCAAAGTTTCAAAAAAAGACAGATTAGAACCAGCAAATCTATAAGCAGTCAAAGGACGTTAACTCTACAAACTATAAATTTTAATGTTGAGCTGAGATGCTACTCCTTGACAAGTATCCATTGTACAATTTGTACCTTATCATAAATTGACCAATCAACAGGGTAGGCGAACAGCTCCTCCTTGGTCTTTGGAATGGTGTCAATCAACTGCTTTGCATCTAATATGTTCTTGTTTTCAGGAGGTTTAGCTTTCTCCAAGCTCTGTTCTTTTTCATAAACTTTAACATCCCTATCTCTTTCCTTCTCTTTTTTTTCTTTTTCTCTGTCCCAGTCCTTTGATCTATCACGATCCCTATCCTTTTCTCTGTCTCGATCTCTTCGACTTCGATCACTGCCAAGCCTTCTACTTTTATCTCTATCTCCCTCTTTTGTCTTGCCATCATTGCCAGGAGAGGTAGTCTTTCCAAGGTTGGACAAACTTTTAGCAAATTCTGCAGCTGCAACAAGATTTGGAGCAAGCTTTGAAGAAGATTTCGACTGAGGTGGCACTGCTTGCAGTTCTTCGGCAGAATAGTCGATGGGCACCAGTGGACGTAATTTGCGATCTTTTGGAGCGTCTTCTTCATCCTCCTGATGAAAGACCCATGGGACAGAAGCCCGTCTTCCAGATCCAATGATTCCAAATCCAAGTTTTCTTGGGGCAGAACTGGAATTCAGCTTCTGATCTATCTCAGTCATTGCACTAGAATTTTCAGCTTCTCCATCCCTTCTGGAATCATAAGTAATGGCATAAGCACCATTGCTTTGAGCCGATTTTGCTGAAAATAAAAAGCAGAGTGAACAACATGCTCAAGAATAAAAACATACACAGAAATATCCGCAACCCCTTAACAAAGAGAAAAGACAGGACTATCCAATCATTGAATGCTACCAGTAGGGGAAAGTCATTCCTGTTTTATCCTATGCATCTAAGAATTTGACATACTTTCTCCATCATAGAAACCATATCGTGACAAGATAATAGATGAACGCTTTAAAAGTCCACTAAGCAAGCTCTAAAAGTTAGGACATGACAAGATAATGGTAGGACCATGTATACAGCAAAAAAAGGTGGTAAAATCACAAAACATGACTAAGACAACTATATCAACAAATAGCTCTCTAAGAAGATATACTTATTTCTAATGAGCAGCAGATTCAGAGAAAATTGATATACAGTAAAAAGAATTATGGGATCATCTAGAATTTGTATGACAAATTCTGATCACCCACCTAACTCAACACACATTCTCTCCCTCAGAAACATCTTTGCAAGAACGACATGCTGTGCAGTCAGTGATCGGAAATATAGGCTACGATAAAAAAATTCTAATTGTAGCTGTAACATCGAAGTGATAACCCTCCTGCCTTTGACACCGTCAGAATCCACAGAATCAAAATTGTAACGCCAAGAAGTCTTTCACAACGCAAAGCACTGAAATTAGTATAGGTTTTCAAGAATTTGGCAGGTATGGGTGAAATGACCATGCACAGTCTATCAAAACCTAAACATTGCAGAAGATCTTCCTTCATAAATCAATCCACCACCAAGTTGCAATACAATTTCATAGACGAATCGGTCCGGTATAGAAACATAAAACGCCTCATCCATATAGGGCTTTGCCCAGTTACACTATGATTTAAACTCTGCATATGAGAATGATGATGTTATCAATACCAATTTTGAAGCTCCTTTGCTCACCTGACTTCAAGAAGTTAGGATTGGCAATTAGACTACTAAATAGATAAAAACATGCTCAAGATAGATATTGAGACTGAACATCTAGTAAAGAATGCAATAAAAGATGTCAAGCATGCTAATATATAGCACTACTAATATAGTCCAGCAACTCACAAGACTATTTATTCTAAATCTTTAGAGGCAGAAACCCATGAACAACTCTAGGTCGTGCTCCCCATTTTATTTCAGGCTGAAGCACAGTAGTCTGTGCATTTACTAGTACATGTACGCTGGATGAATAGTAAATCATTGAGCCGAAGTCTCCAGATATTCATAAGGATATAAAAAAAAAAATCTTGACCGTATTAACAGCAGTTTTGACACAGTCGCTTCGAAATTTTATAGGAGTTTAACCTTGTTTGAGCATCAAATGCATGCCATGACATTCGCCTACCTGCTAAAGAAAAGAAGTTTCAGGACAGAAACACTCACAATCTGGAAGTTCGTCCGATTCGCTTTCAAAAGCTGCACTCATAGAGTCTTTTCCGTTCTTCAAAGAAACACTGCTAGCTTCAAACTCTCCTTGCTTCGATGAATCAACAAAAGGTTGTCTACCTGTGTCAACTTCCATTCTGACAGCTGAGTTTGAAGGTTCTTCAATCTTACGCTTTTTTGCTTCAGCTAAATCCTGTTCTTCACGCAAGCGATCTGCTAGATCTTCCTCCCTTTCCCTTTGCCTTCTCTTACGCTGCTCATCCTGAAAATTTCCCCTGTAGTGACGTTTTCTCCAATCATCATCATCACTCTCTTCCTCCTGCTCCTTCACCTCCCTACGTCTGTCTCTTTCCCTTTCTTTCTCCCTTTCTTTATCATGTAGTCGCTGTCTTTCCCTTTCTCGCTCTCGGCCTTCCCATTCTCGCTCACGCTCCTCATACAAACGCTCAGCCTCTCTCGTGCGCACTTCCCGGTCTCTTTCCCGCCGAGCACGTTCCCGCTCTCGCTCTCTTTCAAATCTCTCCAACTCCCTTTCCTTTTCCCTTTCCATTTCACGCTCTCTATCTCTTTCTCTATCTCGATCTGTACGCCGTCCTCGCTCTGAACCACTTGTTCCAGGCCTTTCTGGATCTAACCCAGTTTTGTTCTCACTAGTTGTTTCATCCTCGATTTTCCCAATAGCATCATCTATGAAACACCCCAGTCCGTAGAATAAAACATTGAACGTAAATTATCACAATGAATAACACAGGAACACATTGAACCACAAAAAATCCTATGTTTGAAAACCAGGAACAAGGCAGGAGTTATGATAACAAAACCGTTCTCAAAAAAACAAGACTTGAAATAATCAACTGACTAACCACTTCTTGTCTCATCAAAATTTGAATCTGCATCTTTTGATTTCACAGAACCTTCCAAAGCTGATGAAGACTTGCCAGCTAGTTCAGATGTGGCAGGGAGAGCTGAAGGTGGAGGAAGAGGCTTCAACCTAGCACTGAAATACAAAAGTATCACTAAGAAACACATGCGGTGTGATTTACGATATGCATAAGTACAATATGGAAAATGCAAAAAGGTTGAAATTTCTAATAAGCAGGACGTGCAAATGACTGAAGATTTCACCTGCAAAACAAAGCAACCTAGTATTTATACCTGTCAATGCTACTTACCGCACCTCCATCATACTAGTCAATTTCTCCGAAGCAAAATCATCAGCCAGCCTATCTGCATCATTTACAAGTCCAAATTTCTTCCCATCATGCTCAGGTTCAGTCTCTGCAGAAGTTAGACAATCCTCCTTCGACTGGCCAGGAGAAGGCTTGTGAGTTTTCTCTACACCAGGGGCCATCTCTTCTTCTTTGTCGTCCTCTTGGGCTCTTTCCTTCAACTGTCTCTCTCTTTCCTTTTTCAACGTCACATATCGTTCCAAGTATTCACGTGTAGCTTGGTTCACATTTAGCTGATATTCACAAAAAAAAAAAAACAGTCGCAGGTATAAATCTTGAACAAACGGCAAATGAAGAATAAACCATAATGTTACACGTACATACATGGTGGCAGGATCTCAACCCATCAAAAGAAAGTATTAACCTCATATCTTAAGTTAACTCTGCAAGCTCGTTAATTAGACGTGAACCAGACACCAAGTATGTTCCCAAACTTGAGTGGTGTCAAACGCCTTTGAAGTTTGCACGCCCAATGGTATACCCTAACAGCCAGCTTAGAGGACTTTTTAATAATTGACAGACGCTGATCAAGGAAACTCTAACAAACTAAGATCCTCAAGTGAAGGATAAGGCTCTGCCAGTCCAAATTCCTTCTGGGTTCGGAATTTTTCGAGTGAAATTGGAATCTTTTATCCAAGATAGGAGTTTTGTAGACCTAAATCTCCATATAGCTCCTTAGATTTTTTCTTCCACAGTTCCAAACAAGTCTAACATAGTTGTCAGTTTCTGTGAACTGTTGTGTAGGAAACTAAAATTGTCTCTGGAGGCATGGAATATATCCAACTAGTTTCTGTGAACTGTTGAGTACCCGTCTAAAATCGTCTCTTGAAGCATTCATATAATTGAAATTATTGTATCATAAGCAATATAAAAATCCATATCAAAACCCAGCAAACATGACCTACAGTGTCATAAGTAATCAATCATTTGCTTTTTAGGTTTCAATAGAATCCTGCTTCTCTTGGGTAGACCTAGTGCTGACAAAGGACTTATAGGCAACCAACACGAAAAAGCTAGAAAAAAGAACCAAACATAAGAACCTTAAAACCTCCCCAAGGATTGCAAATTGCAAAACAAGACTTGACAAGAAATAGACAAACAGACATACCGAAGCCAAAAGCATCAGCTTGATTTTTGTAGAAGAGTAACCCTTATTAACAGCAGCGGTTTACTTAAGTATCTCCACTGGTCCAAAAACCAGAAAACTAAACGGAAGTAACCACTACATAACTTAACAGAAACAAAAAGATTTCAATTTTAAAATAGAGGCACAAAATCATCTTACAGTACATTACTCTAGCTAGTAGCAACAACCTTTTGTTCATAGATACCAACCAAAAATACCTGATCTATTCTGGCTACTAGACATCCAATGAATTTCCCATTGCTACCATAACATTAGCTGTACAATTGTGTTCACGTGAGTCTCTAGAATGGATTCCTCCTAGAAAAAATGAGGCCTTTTGGTGAAAACTACTCAAGTCAATGAGATGACAAAACAAGTCATGAACAACTCTTCTTGCATGGCTTGGATTAAGTAGGACAAAGGGATTGTGAGCAGCAAAGGCAATTTGATGGTTGAAGAGAAAGAAGAGCAAATGCAAGTTTGGAGCAACTTCTAGTATCCCTTTTTGTTTGTATGTTTGGAGGCACAAGCTTCCATTTTCAGTGATCTATTTTGTTAGGATTCACTGCAGCAGAGCTAGGATTATTGTCTTTTTATTCTGTTGCATAATTTTCAGCCTGTGGAGTGTTACTATCCAACATAGCAAGGTGATACATTGGCCGCTTATGGAGGCAAGAAGATGTTGTGGTGTTTTAAGGTCTATGAATCCATCACTGTCATAAGTTAGTAGATATGTGAGATTGCATCTTTGGCATAAGCGAGCTGGGCTTGCAAAAATAGCTCAGGTAGGCACGCGCAAGCCCATTCAATGCTGTAGGTACAGCAATTACAGCACAACTACAAGCTTTGATGCTACAACTTTCCTCCACCGATGCGGAAGCTTCTAGAACTTTCACACTACCCCCCAAGTCACACCATCGGATGTAAGGCCTCATCTAACATGTTTCATCGAGTCAGCCACGATGTCTGAACCTTCATACATAGAGCACTACTCATTTACGGTGACGACACAAATGGGCCTAATAAAAGAGGGATCCAAAGGCTAATGCAGAGGTAGAGGGGTCAATGCCTGCACTGCACACGTCAGGGATCTAGAGTACAAAAGCATGACAAAGCTCCTTTTTGTGGTGTGATGGCATCATGACCCTGCTTCCAATGCTTCAAAATAAAGAAAGGTTCCACTCAGGATTCAAAACCTGATTTTAGTACATGATAAAGATCACATCCATGATAGAAGATACACTTCTTTTATGTGCTAAATCCTGGTTAGAGAGAGAAAGAGATAGACAATGTAGAGAGAGAGAGATACAAGCAAATGTAGACAAGTGGAGTGATTCCTTCTCTCCAATTCATCACCAAAAGTAAGAAAGTAGTGAACGAGGCTCAGCTTATATAAAGGCTTAGTAGGCTGCAAACGGAAAGGACTAGAACTTAGGGTTGCATCTTAAACCATACCCACATCCATTACATAGATGGTCTAGATTCATCTACTTGACAATTTACCACTGAAACTGCTTTTTATCTACACTGAACAGTAACAGAAGTTTGTGGGCACCAACTTGGCCCCTTCCATGATATTTCCACACATGTGGAACTGTAGGAACCCTTTTCACACGTGTGAGGCCGTACAGCTCCGGTTTTGGCTGAGAAATTTCAAAAATTTGATCAAACACTTGACTTTGGCATATTTTCACAACTTACGCGACTGCCCTTATATCGCACACTATTGCATTTTCAAACAAGGACCTATCGCATCTTCAACTGAAGGCCTATTGCACTTTCTGAAGGGTAACGATCTTTGCAAAGGGCAGCCACTTATGCCCCTGCCCCGAATAAAGGGTCTATCACAGTATTCTAGGTTATAGCAAAAGGTGGATCAGGACATGCCCCTTAAAATCACTTTTTTTGAAAATGACTTCTATAATATTAAAAAAAAAAATTGTCTCCCCCACAAGCTTTTACATACCATTTCCAATAACTAGATGCACTGATTGGCGATATGTTTTGCTAATCATTGATGCGATTTGTTGTACATAATCATGTATATATTTATTGCTCAAATTGTGACATGTCATGAATCGCGCAAATTGGAGATGTTGTAAATAGAGTTCCACAACATAGTTTAAACTCCTGTGCAATCAAATATTATAACCTCCTCTTGTGCAGGCCACTGTATCGACCTCGTCATGTAGAACATTGGCAACTTTCCTCAAATGTCATGCTTTTCATTCTATCTTTAGTCATTAGAAAGCATCATGCTTTAACCGCACATTTAGCCAACAGGACATGATGAAGCTTGCGCCCACCAGAATTTCTCATTTCGTTGTGCTTGAGAGGCTACTGCTTCTAAAAAATAAGTTATGCGAGATGGTAGCTACTCTAGAGTTTGTGTCGCATGTAGCTGAGAGGCATTTACAGTCCTTCCAAAGTATTGTGTTTGTTGAGAATTTCTAGTGCAAATGGGAACGTTGGTGCATGTGCTAACTGTTCAATATCCCAACCCGTCTACAGGATAGAAAGGCACGCACCCTCGACCTCATACACGAACAAGTTCACAGATCGTATCAAAAAGAGATTGCAATGACAAGTTTTCATACGAGACAACGTATATTATCGTATTACTTACCCTTTGCAGTTGCTATGATCTTCTATGTACAAGATGCAATGCATTACTTAAGATCTCAAATAGCTTTTACGACCATATGGTTGTTCTTCATAGACACAGGATGCAAGTACAACAACACGTGGTTGCTATTCGTATATGTAGGAAGCAACTACAATGACACGATGAAAAGATGCAACTTCGTCTGCAACATATTTTGTAGTTGTTGACAAGCTCTACCCACTATGAGCACAGACTTCACAAAGCATCGACAAGGAGCTAAATAACTCTTGGAGCTACTGCAAATCGCATGTTTAGCCAAGTCATAGGCTTGTTGAGACAAATACAACATAGTAAATGAAAGATTCAAATCGATTCGATTAGCTTCCCAAAGATTTGAATTGATTTAATCAATTGCCAAAATCTTATATTAACCAATTTTTTCTCAAGAAAAGAGTTGCTAATTTTTTTCTTTAAAACAGTCATGTTTCTTAAAGCTTTAGAGAGGCACAATGTTACATCATTTTGAATGCTTAAACTTACTAATGATACTAAATAGAGATACATATAGGAGATGGGTTATACGGTTCTTGTAATTAATTGAATAATTAATTTGTTTACCCTGTTTTGATACTGAAATTTGATATGCCTGATAAGAAGGATATATGACATAAAAGTAAGGAAATAATTGACCTGACAGATTTGGACAGACACAGATTTGGACCTGATCCATAATAGATTTGGACAGACAAATAGGACCTGATCCATAATAGAATTTCTGGTCCAAAATAGGACCTGATCCACACAGACACACACACAGATTTGGACCTGATCCATAACAGATTTGGACAGACACAGACACAGATTTCTGGTTTATATTGGCATTTTTTTGGCCTTTTTTTAAAAAAAAATTGGGCTGTTTTTGGTGGGAAACTGAAAGAAAAAATAAATTAATTGATTGATTAATTAATTGTACGGTTCACCACGGTTCTGGCCAGAATTTTTAGTGAACTGTAACCATACGGTTCACTGTACGGTTCTCATAACCGTGGTGAACCGTGGACAGTTCGTTAATTCTATGATGGTGACCAAAGCCCTAGGCTTGTGAAGATTCTCAGTACTTGTGAATTGCTTGAAAGTTGCAACCTATAATTACACAAATGTTTAGCAATCCCATTCATCATGAACACTTTTTTAGCAACCCAATGACAATTAAGAACCATTTTTCCAAAAAGAAATTCTACAAAGAAAAATTCAAATATGTGATCGGCTTTGAAGGGTTCAAATCTAGGTCTATTGTTACTATGAAAAAGTGAGAGAAAAACAAATGTAAAAGTCAAAGTGTTCTATCTATTTGCAACCCAAAAAGTCAAAGGATCTAACTCAAAACAAAAATATAGAATTCAATAAACAAAAGATCTTAGCCAAACAGTATTGCTTATGTCTTATCTGTACCCAAGCACAAGTTGCTAAATGGGTTTCGAAAGAATCTAGATTCTCTTGGTAAAAGTCAAATTGTTGTTTCTAGGAGGGCCATGGCGACGGGCACATGGATGATATTGGAGCATGTTACGTGGTGGGGAAATCAAGGTGATAGCAATTTGGACTTACAAAGAGTGGCGACACCAATTGTTCAAAATTTGCACCCAAACGAATTACATCCACTTCGTCACTCATTTACATAAAGAAGCCAAACCATTTGAATATCCAAAAAGTGTGAGCACCTGTCATTTTGAAACACCTACTTTGTGCCTTATTCGTCAAATGGAAGCAGGGAAGGTCATGCATGTGAACTACATATGAACTTGATGCTTGAGCAGCAAACCATAGTAGCAAGGAAATGTTTGAAGGTTTTAGTTTCTTATTCATTTCAAAAGTCTGAAACGTTTTAAAGCTCAAAGACCTTGATAAATGAGCACTTGAAAACAAAAATTCCACTCAATCTACCCTTAATAGAACTGCTTATCTTTCACACAAGAAAGCCTTCTAATCATCTCATCACGATCCATAATTCTAGAGTATGGAGGACCACAAGGTCTAACGAGACATGTACAATGTACCATGTATTGAATACTAGATAAGAAATATATAGAAGCATCGTCAAACTCACAAAGGAGAGCATTCTACAATTGCTTACATGAATCAGACGTTCAATCCTCAACCCTATCAAGTCCAACCACAAAGTCTTAGACCATCAACTTCATCATGCATAGCATGGACCAAATGCTACGACGTCCCTAATCACTTCAACATCACCCTAGAGCATGTGCACACCACATGCACATACTTATGTCCACATTAGCAGATCAAATAAAGTCCCTACTTCCTCATGGAAAAAATAAGGTAAATTTACATTTTACTAGTTTTAGGCCCTCTTAGACCCTTCTCAACTTACCTATATGGTGATCACAAACACACAAACCTAGCAATATCCCTAGGCACCCGTATGGCTCAGGGCAATAATCGCTTCTCCACATGTGCCACATCTTACCTCCCACTCAAAACACACAAGCAAGGCACAACCATTTTCTCCACACAATTTGGACTTTCTCTCACAATTACAAAAGAAAGAGAGAGAGAGAGAGAGAGAGAAAGCAAAGCCTTGACTCACAGGCACAAAGACCAACAATCAACTCCCAAGCACCTCAAGATTGGTGCTTTTCTATGTAAAAAATGACTTCATGAACCTAATTATACTTGCAGGATTAATGGCTGTCAAGTTACGCTGCTTACCCATCACATTGCATCAATTACAAAGGACTCTACTAATAGCTAAACATGCTTTGCTATTGATGACTCGTTGAAGACTTGAGCCCTTTAACTAAAAGCATTTGTTAGTAAGACTATGCCTTGACGATTATTTACAGCACTGGCATAGCAATGGTACAATCAATACTGCAACACAAGCATACCAGGCCCCTTAAAAAATCTGAAACTGAAAACCTCAAGGGCTACAGCAATAGCCTAAAGTTGGAAGAACCTATTAATAATGGTATCAAGTCTCAAAAGAATTTGTGGTCACTAATTCAACTGGCAGCCATGAAGAAATCTTACCACTAGCTCTTGACCATCAAGAGTGAACTTGTTCAGAAGTCTCAAAGCCCGCAACACTCCCTCAGCCGTATCAAATTCACAGAACCCAAAACCTTTAGGGGAGCCTGTAGTTGGATCTTGAGCGCGCTTCCAGCTCCTTATAGGTCCACAAAGCTAGCAATTCATCGAATGAGGCCAGTTAGGTAAAGAAAACTTAAACTCAGAGATGTCAAAAAACTCAACATTCAAAAAAGCGCACATGTGAAAGGCAAGCTACTCACCTCAAGAAGAGGTCTCAAGAAATCATCTTCTACTGTTGATGCAATTTTTCCAACGTAAACTGTCGTGTGAGGTTTCTCAGAAGAAACAATGACTGCATTAGCACCTTTAACAGTAGCATCCTGTAATACAATCCCTGGAGGAGGTTTTAAAACTGGAGGAATAAGTCTCATCCCACTGACAGGAGGTCGCTGCAACGTTATTATGGAGCTAGGAGGCACAGGAGGAGCTCCCAACGGTGGGCGAGGTGTGAAAATTTGTTGTCGTCCAATAGGTGAGAAAGATGGAGCTGGGTATCTTGGCATCATACCTGCAGGAGCAGAACCAAGAACTGGACAAGCGAAGTGTTAGAAACAGCTGCTTTAGTAGAAACATGATTGCATCTAAAGCATCCACCATCCAGCAATGTGAAAAATAAACACAAAACAATCTTTAAAAATTCAATTTTGAAGCACCCGTTTTAATAACTACAGTACAAAAAATGAAATAATAATTTTCCTCCAAATCTTAGCAATGCACAAATAGTAAATAAATCTTGCATACTTCACATTTTGGGCCCTTCCTTGTTACCATCGGCACATATGCCTTCGTTCTCACTTCATAAGCAGGGTAAGGGCATGGACAGAAGGAGGAATAGGAGGTTGAAGGAACCTACAAAAAAAACCTAGCAAAGTCCAACAGATTGCAACACATGATTGAGACTCCTGAGATCGCAAACCTAATGTACATGATAGAAACGTGAACTTCGGACTGCTTAATCTTTCATGGTGGATTAGGTACCATCTACAGGTAGTATTTATTGAGTTCTGAATGTATAGATGTTATGGAAACAAACCCTGCACATAAGTCACATTGCCACATGGAATGTACCTTCTGCTGTAACTTAGTCAAGGTGAAACCTACAGGCTGCTGTTAAAAATCCCATCGCTTCAAGGGAAAACTGTAAAGCAACATACTCATGATTTGCTCACTTACGTGACTATATAAGTTCACTTGGAAAGCAAAGTTACAGGAAAAAGTCTCTCTACAACAGACACTTGCTGTTGCTGCGTTAACAAGGAATTTAAGCATACCACATGCGAAAAAGAAGGCTCATAACCCGTGGCGCTCTTTCCATGATCACCATGACAATTCGTAAAGCACTGTGTAGGAGAAAACATCCTGTCAACCAATTAATTACATGCAAGCACGCAGCAACGCCATCCTCATCTGCCTAGTGTTAGCTACTACGAATGCACGCTGCCCTGCACAATCCAACTTGCACAGCAGGCACCACCAACAGGTAAACTAAATGGAAAAGAACATTACCCACCTCCAGGAGGCATCATATGGGGTGGCGCTCCAGGTGAACTTGTGTACCCGTGCTGTGGCATTGCAGAAGGGAAGGCTCCCATTGTGGAAAATTGCGAAGAAAACTGCGGAGCACCCGATCCTGGTCGCATTGCTCCAATTGCTGAAAATGATGCTGGTGCCTGGAATGGCGGTCCCCAAGAGCCAGGCGCAGGCCTGATGCTTCCCATCCCTGGAGCAGCTACTGCTGGTGCCCAAGATGCCGGCATTGCTGTTGTCGAGGGACTTTCCGATGCTGTGTTTGGAGCAGAAAACCCTAGCTGTTGCTGACCTGATAGCGTGTTCTGAGCAGAAAACCCTAACTGTGGCTGACCTGACGCCGTATTCTGAGCAGAAAACCCTAGCTGCTGTGCTTGACCCGATGCCGCATTCTGAGCAGAAAACCCTAGCTGTAGCTGACCGGATGCCGTATTCGTATTCGGAGGAGCGAACCCTGTCTGTGGCTGACCTGATTGAGGCATCGAGGCCTGGCCTGGGGGTGGAATCCCTGGTGGTGCCTGTCCCTGAGGTGGAATCCCTGCTGGTGCCTGGCCTGGAGCAAGATTTGATCCAGGAGGCTGTCCCGGAGGCGCCATGGCAGTTCCCGTTTGATTTATGGGAGGCGCAAAGCCTCCCGATGCTTGAGAAGAAGGAGCTGGAGCGGCCATGACCTGGGTGGGAGGAAGAGGAGGCAAAGGCGCTTGACCGCCGGAGTTCTGCAGGCCTGTGGCAGCCATACCTCCAAAAGCAGCATTCATGATCTTGCAACGCGTGCAAACCCTGGCAAACAAGCACACAAATGCCAGCCCCAAGCCGATCTACACTACGCTACTGCTTCCGATCCAAGGCTTTCTGGCTTTGGCTATGGATCAACACGCTCTCGCAAGGATTCATGTGCTTTGCTGCAGTTAGGGAAGAAAGAAGGCGGCAACCCTAAAAGCTGTTGTTCTCGTCTTTCTTCTTCATCTTCTTTTCTTGTGTGTGTGTGTGTGTGTGTGTGTGTGTGTGTGTATGGGCTCTCGACCGTCCGATGAAGCATACTCATCTTCAGCCGTCAACCGTCCGATCATACTTAGCTTGGACTTCACAAGTACAGGAGAACGGCCGCACAGAAGCAGTGGCTGCTAGAAGAAGCTACGAGGATGTGTGGACTGCGTCAGGCGTTATGTGCTAGTAATCGACAAAGATTCCTAGGAGAGGGCCCTCGTGTCTTTCGTTTGGGCCTCCGCCCCCGACGCACACATTCACTCTGCGCGAGAGAAACGCATGAGCCACAAGCAGTCACGTCAACATCCAAAACAAAATTCCGATATTGGTGATTGTTACATGGAGGTGGAATGAGTACCTCACTAACATGTTTTCAACATCCCCCGCCCTTGGATTAGGGAGCCTTTGACTATCACCAAAGTCATGCTGTAAATATGGTGCTTCGAGAGTGTAGGTAGGACAAACACCATGTGTACAAGGGCTTTAATGCAACAAGGGGAGACTGTATATGAGATAATGTTGGAGCCCAACCCTTTGGATGCCTTTGTGTGCCATCGAGAGAGAGCAAATCCCTGTATTGTCATTTCGCCCCAATTGCATTCTAGTTTGCAACTATGATTTCATGAAAGGGCCTCATTGCCTAGCTGAAAATTCCTACTTAAAGCCAAATTTGAAACCATTTTTAAGTTTTGTCATTCAAGTTAAGTTCAATGAATAAGTCAAACATCATTTTAAAGCCAAAATATCTTTAATTTTTTCTTTAACTTTGCCATGATAGCAATAAGGTGCCGTGATAGCGATAAGTTATTGTGAGTATTGGCTAAAACATGTGGTGTCTCCTAGGTGAATTTGAGCATTGAAATGAGTTTATTTTTATTATTTTATTCTCTTCAAATCAAATCTTTGTTTTTTAAGTTTTCGACGATTTGAATGCCCACCATACATCAGCACATCTTTGTAATATAAGAATCACTTTTATTGTCATGAAACACATTGTGAAGGGCTTATATTCAATTAACATATGAAGCTGGCCGTCATTAAAAAGCATATTCTTTGTCACTTAACGAAAGTATGTCATTCAAAATTCGACCATAATTGGCACATTGTATTAGGAAAACTTTTTGCATGTTTTAGCTTTTTTTGTGCATTTAGGGCCATTATGCACCAAACATTTAGAAGATGACTTTTAACCCAATGGCAATTCACAACTTTCAAATCAACTACCTACATTCAATATCTCTTTAGTTTTCTTGTAAAGTTCATCTACAAATGTTTGCATTAGATCATTCATTCTTTCCATTGAGTGTTTTTTAACTTAAAATCCAATCACATATTCGCATTAAAATAACCATTACATTGAAAAAATTATAGTTGAAATGAATAATGTGTCCATATTGATCTACAAATCAAAAAATACTTGACTTTCCACCTCATTTTAAATGTGAGCCATTACATTTTCTTCTAACTAACTTACAATCACACGTATTCCTAATATAATAACCACTTTTTTCATTATGTCAACGATACCTGGTTTGGATTCTCACCAAACTACCAAAGAGTGAAGAAGAACACAAAAACCTCAATAATGCAATCAAAGAGCTTAAACCCTATGGGTACCTTCAAAGGTAACCAAAACTTCCAAGGCTCCCTTAAATCATCCATATGTTTGAGGCTACTGCGAGAGACAACCTCCATATAGGCCATTGATGGATTCAATTACTTCCTTAGTCCATATTTAATCTAGATCCATTCACTTAGTCTATTAGAATCCAATGTGTCGCAATAGTTAAGGTTCGAATGTAGGAAAAACCCTTACTCTACAAATTTACACGTAGATTTGATGCAGATAAAATTTGAAATTTGCAAATTGACTCGAAGCAAACTTGTCCAGTCCATAACGACCCAGTCGAACTAGTTCAATTCAACCTAGTCAATAATGGCTTGACAATCTCAACTATCAATTCAACCCACTCTATCAATTATCATCTCAAGTCTATTTGACACTTCTTATTTTGAATCGAGCTACTTATGCTAAAATGGTCCGAATTAAGCCATACTTCGGATCTATTTCAAGTCATTTACAAGATTCTCAGCCTACACGTGGGTAGTTTGAATCAACAATATCGATTCAAAATGAACTCCTCTCGTAACGCGGCTTTTAATGCGTCCCATGTTTGAAAATGCATTCCTGCCATCCGGTACCAATTTGTAGTGTAGCCCTCAAAATATGCTAATGCCAAGTCAGTTCTTTCTTCCTCAGGAGTGTTCATCAGACGGAAGTAATGGTCCATGTGAAACAACCAATCTTCCACAACTCGAATGTCACGCTCTCCTTTGAAAGTAGGTGGTGCTTTCACTTTGGCAGTCTTTCTTGGGCCCTCCGTGTTTTGCGCTCGTGGTTCTCTTGGTATCTGTGGAGGAGGCGCCACTGCATTCCCCTAGTTGCTTCCAACTCTTCAAACCTGGCTTCGAGCTGTGTTAGCCCGTCTCTCATTTCTCTAGCAAGGTTAATTTGAGTAAGATTCATGGCTCGCAAGGATGTTTGCCATTCTTTCCTTTCGATTTCTCTAACCTTCTTCACCTCGCTAAGCATAGCCGTCATTGCGCTTGATAAGTATTGCCGCATCTTCACTTCAAAGAGGTCCTGTTGCGCCTCTGGCAAGGGTTCATCTCTTGGTGTAGGTTCAGAAGGGCCACCCATCTCTTCTTGGAGGGGCGCCACTGTGGAGTGCATACGCTCTTTCTTTCTCGACTTGGACCTGGTGCCATCTCGATGCATGCGAGAGCTGTATTCTCGAGTCAGCTCTTCTCCGTCCGTCAATGCTCGTAACTCTTCAAGATGGTCCTCCATTATAGTCAGAGGTGTACTTCCAACAGATTATCGCCTCAATCCTTTTTATATTTGAAACTCTCCCTTCTGTCGGCCGGGCCCCACAGCTCTCTTTTCTTCTTTATTAAATCAGCTTCAATGAAAATATCCCTTCCTCAAACTTAGCACGCCCACATCACCTGAGAGCCAAGTAGGAACCAGGTCATTTGTGTCAAAGCAAGCACACAACAAACGGAATATACCAACCAAAGCAAACACAGAGGATCCCTCTCAAGCCACAAACCCCCCTGAGACCGGACGTAGGACCTTTGCCTAGCCGCGCCCACACAAATCTATCACAGAATTAGCCCACGGGGAAACATCCATCCAACCATCCGTGCCTTCACCATTAAGCAGCACATTGCCTCAGTCACGCCCCACCACTTTTTGGTCGATAGCCCTTATAGCTAAACGATCGGCAGCTATCCCGCACCGGCAGCTAACCACCCGTGCTTTACACCCGAATTCGAGCAGCATCTCTGTATCAATGGTTAACCCGTACAGTTCGAATATGTCGCCCCGCACCCCACAAGGTACAGACCGTGCTTTCACCTACCTAGGCAGCACTTTGCCTCATCCGTCCTACGTGCAGACAGCGCCAGGCCCGAACCGCGAGAACTGACTGTGCTTACACCTCGAGGGCAGCACTTTGACTCATCAAGTCCCCCGTTCTGCCGACCACCCCGACCGTGGACGCACCCGTGCTTACACTGTGGGCAGCACCTTGCGCAACGGTTGTCCTGACAAATCCCAAAACGTGGCCATCCCTGTGAGACTTGCGTAGCTGACCGGCTAGTCGGCTCTGATACCACATGTTGCGCCGGCGCCTCAAAGGGCGCTGGGACTTGAGCAGTTTCCCCAACACGCGCTTAAGTCTAACATTCATCCATCATGCACTTACGTAAAAGCCAACTCAGAAACGTAACAAGCTTAACCATTCAAACTTAAGAAAACTGGAATCCCAACCAACCCGAAAGCCAACTCAGAATCCGTCCCCAGAAGGTAACCAAAGGCAAAGACAAGCCACACATGAAACCCAAGGCATAGTGGTCGCCAAACTGACCAATTGGCATAGCGGCAAGCCCCATGTCGATGACAGGGACCCTTAGGCGCCAGCGACGCAAAAAGGTTGTAGTAAGGGTCCTTCCACTTGGACCAGTCCCGGAGGCGAAACCGAAATGGTAATCATCCCCAAGGATCAACTTGATTAGATTTGGAAGAGGTTACATTCATACATAGACTGATCGGTCTCGGAGCCACCAACACGTGCTGGGCATTGTGCCTGGCTCGTGCTGGTAGAGGGAGCTGAGACCTGGCGACTGGATTCCTGGCGCTGGTTGAGCTGCCCAAGTTTCTGTCTGCCGGACTCCCCCTATAGTTCTGCTGTGATTCGGCGCACCCCCTCTGGTTTGAAACATAGTGCTTTCTGGTAAAGCACACTTTTTAGGACTTAGTTTTTATTTTGCTGATTAAGCCTGGCAAGCCTGGCAGAATCAGTCTGGCTCCCGGACATGGGTCCCGGGAGCCGTCCCGGCGGCCGAATCACCTTGCTTTCCTGACTAGGCCATGACTCGAGCTCCAGAGCTAGCTCATGACTTTGTGACTACTTGACTGGCTCACCACAGGTCGGAGGCTCAGTCCTTGACGTTCTAACTTGCTCTGGGACCTTAGAGGGTGTCACCCCTTTGAGTCTTATAGGGCACGCTGGGTGCACCCGAGTCAGCTTTACAACAGGAGGCTAAGACTTGGTTGGAGCTCGCCGCAACCACTATTACGTGACGTGAACCATCATATTGACTTGCGTCCTGGTTCTGCTCCTCCTTCCCGTCCCCCTTAGTCGCAACCCGCACTCCCCTATAGTATTGGTGTGATTCGGCACCCCCCTCATACCAAGCACTCTACCCAACCTGGTAAAGCACGTTTTTCTCTCTCTAAAATTTTCTCTTTCTAGAAAGTCATTTTCTCTCTCTAGATTTTATTGATCCCCAGGCTTCCTTTAATCATGCCTAGATCATGTGAGATGATTGCACATCGATTTGAGATTTTCAGCCATAAGAACTTGGCGCCGGCTGGATACTGGTCACAGTGGCGTGGGGACCGGCGCCTTGCGGCGTTGGCGCCGGGAGCAGCATAGGCATTGTTGGTGCCGGGGACATAGCTGGCGCCGATGGCACCGGAAGTAAAGCTTGTAAAGGTAGCTTTACAACAGCAACACTTTGCCTCATCCGTCCTACATGCAGACAACGCCAGGCCCGAACCGCGAGACCTGACCGTGCGTACACCTCAAGGGCAGCACCTTGACTCATCAAGTTCCCCGTTCTACCGACCACCCCGACCGTGGACGCACCCGTGCTTACACTGTGGGCAGCACCTTGCACAACAGTTGTCTTGATGAACCCCAAACCGTGGCCATTTTTGTGAGATCCGCATAACTGACTGGCCACTCGGCTCTGATACCACATGTAGCGCAGGCATCCCAAAGGGAGCCGGGAACCACGACTTAGCTTCCCAGCCTTCAACTCTTGCCATCCAAACCCACTTGACATACAAGCAGCCAACTCGACAACAACGATCAGACTTAACCAACTTGAAGTTCCTAAAAACCAACATTGAGATCCAACCTGGCGCCATGCCAGATCGGGGGTCTCGATGTGGGTGACTTCCCTCCAAGCAAGCCCCCGGATATACATCAAACTTAACCAACTCGAAGCTTCATTACAAACGAGTAACATCCATTCCAAGCAAGCGGTCTGACTTACATCAGACTTAACCAACTGAAGGCTTCGTCATGAACGCTGGAAAGCCAACCTGGTGCCACGCCAGACTGGACAGCCATAAACAGGTAACTTCCACCCAAGCAAGCCATCCAACTCAGCCGACAGGTTAAAGCCCGTTCCCCAAGAGCTTAACCCATTCACGTTCATGCAAGGAACACTCAGAACCACAAGTCGCGCCAGATATGGAAACAACCAGTTCCTGGACCAAATGGTCCCGATAGCATACCGCTGGCGCCACGGACCGAATGGTCCCGACGGCATACCGCTGGCGTCCCGGGATACGACCCTCAGCTATGTGCCAACTTAAAAATTTGGAAGCGGCCTTACAACTGGCGCTTTTACCGAACACTGAAACCCAGAAGGTAATCAGAGTCAGTTTGAGAAAAATCCCACTTTATTGATAAATTTGAGAAGGTTACATTTCAAGTGTGTGACCGACCCTAGTCTCCGGGGTGCTAGCATGCCAAGGCGAGAGCCATGACAACATTCCAGCAAGGGAGGCTAAGACTTGGTTGGAGCTCAGAGCCGACTGGCCGGTCAGCTATGCGGATCTCACGGAAATGGCCACGGTTTGGGGTTCATCAAGACAACTGTTGTGCAAGGTGCTGCCCACAGTGTAAGCACGGGTGCGTCCACGGTCGGGGTGGTCGGCAGAACGGGGGACTTGATGAGTCAAAGTGTTGCCCTCGAGGTGTAAGCACGGTCAGTTCTCGCGGTTCGGGCCTGGCGCTGTCTGCACGTAGGACGGATGAGGCAAAGTGCTGCCTAGGGAGGTGAAACCACGGTCTGTACCTTGTGGGCTGCGGGGCGACATATTCGAACTGTACGGGTTAACCATTGATATAGAGATGGTGCTCGAATTCGGGTGTAAAGCACTGGTGGTTAGCTGCCGGTGCGGGATAGCTGCCGATCGTTTAGCTATAAGGGCTATCGACCAAAAAGTGGTGGGGCGTGACTGAGGCAATGTGCTGCTTAATGGTGAAAGCACGGATAGTTGGAGGGGTGTCCTATGTGGGCTGATTCTGTGATCGATTTGTATGGGCGCGGCCAGGCAAAGGTCCGTTGGCAGGACCATCTCAAAGGGGGACCTTGCCTTTGTTACTTGTTAGTAAACCTGCCTGAGTGTCTTACTTGTACGTATTCGTGGTGAGTCTTAGTACTCGTGCTTTGTCTGGTTTGCATGATTGCTTGTGATACAAGGAACTGATGGCTCGAGAAGGAACCTTTTCTTTTGAAGGCTGATACCATTAAACAAAGAGGACTACAGAATCTGTGGGGCGGATTTGAAGTTCAAGTACTCACACGTGAACGACAACGAAACGACTCAATGTTTGCAAAGGATGGATGGCTAGCCTGTTTCTTGGGTTAGTTTCATTTGCGACAACGCCCACCAAACGCAAGCAGGAAGTCAAAAGTTGGAAAGGGCCATTTCAGGGGAGATCTTCTATGGAGCAGTTGGTCTTCATTTTGTGACGGCCACCTTCGGAACTGAAACTCACTCATCAAGCCCCCGTCCTGCCAACCACCCCGACCGTGGACGCACCCGTGCTTACACTGTGGGCAGCACCTTGCACAACAATTGTCTTGATGAACCCCAAATCGTGGCCATTTCCGTGAGATCCGCATAGCTGACCGGCCAGTCGGCTCTGATACCACATGTAGTGCAGGCATCTCAAAGGGAGCCGGGAACCACGACTTAGCTTCCCAGCCTTCAACTCTTGCCATCCAAACCCACTTGACATACAAGCAGCCAACTCACCAACAACGATCAGACTTAACCAACTTGAAGTTCCGAAAACCAACATTGAGATCCAACCTGGCGCCATGCCAGATCGGGGGTCCCGATGTGGGTGACTTCCCTCCAAGCAAGCCGCCCGACATACATCAAACTTAACCAACTCGAAGCTTCGTTACAAACGAGTAACATCCATTCCAAGTAAGCAGTCTGACTTACATCAGACTTAACCAACTGAAAGCTTCGTCATGAGCGCTGGAAGCCAACCTGGCGCCACGCCAGACTCGACAGCCATAAACAGGTAACATCCACCCAAGCAAGCCATCCAACTCAGCCGACAGGTTAGAGCCCGTTCCCCAAGAGCTTAATCCATTCACGTTCATGCAAGGAACACTCAGAACCACAAGCCGCGACAGATATGGAAACAACCAGTTCCTGGACCAAATGGTCCCGACAGCATACCGCTGGCGCCACGGACCGAATGGTCCCGACGGCATACCGCTGGCGTCCCGGGATACGACCCTCAACTATGTGCCAAGTTAAAAATTTTGAAAGCGGCCTTACAACTGGCGCTTTTACCGAACACTGAAACCCAGAAGGTAATCAGAGTCAGTTTGAGGAAAATCCCACTTTATTGATAAATCTGAGAAGGTTACATTTCAAGTGTGTGACCGACCCTAGTCTCCGGGGCGCTAGCATGCCAAGGCGAGAGCCATGACAACATTCCAGCAAGGGAGGCTGAGACTTGGTTGGAGCTCGCCCTGAGTCGCAACCCGCACTCCCCTATAGTATTGGTGTGATTCGGCACCCCCTCATACCAAGCACTCTACCCAAGCTGGTAAAGCACGTTTTTCTCTCTCTAGATTTTCTCTTTTTAGAAAGTCATTTTCTCTCTTTAGATTTTATTGATCCCCATGCTTCCTTTAATCATGCCTAGATCGTGTGAGGTGATTGCACATCGATCTGAGCTCTCTGGACTTTGCTAGAACCGATCAAAGATTTTCAGCCATAGGAACTTGGCGCCGGGTAGATTCTGGTCACAGTGGCGCCGGGAGCGGCGCCGGCGCCGTTGGCGCCGGGAGCAGCAGGGGTGCTACTGGCGCCGGGGACATAGCTGGCGTCGATGGCGCCGGAAGTAAAGCTTGTAAAGGTAGCTTTACAACACTGAGTCGCAACCCGCACTCCCCTATAGTATTGGTGTGATTCGGCACCCCTCATACCAAGGACTCTACCCAAGCTGGTAAAGCACATTTTTCTCTCTCTAGAATTTTCTCTTTCTAGAAAGTCATTTTCTCTCTCTAAATTTTATTGAACCCAGGCTTCTTCTAATCATGCCTAGATCGTGTGAGGTGATTGCACATCGATCTGAGCTCTCTGGACTCCGCTAGACCCAATCAAAGATTTTCAAACATAGGAACTTGCCGCCGGCTGGATTCTGGTCACAGTGGCGCCGGGAGCGGCGCCGGCGGCGTTGGCTCCGGGAGCAGCAGAGGCGCTGCTGGCGCCGGGGACATAGCTTGCGCCGATGGCGCCGGAAGTAAAGCTTGTAAAGGTAGCTTTACAACAGTCACACACTTGAAATGTAACTTTCTCAGATTTATCAATAAAGTGGGATTTTTCTCAAACTACCTCTGATTACCTTCTGGGTTTCAGTGTTCGGTAAAAGCGCCAGTTGTAAGGCCGCTTCCAAATTTCTAAGTTGGCACATAGCTGAGGGTCGTATCCCGGGACGCCAGCGTTATGCCGTCGGGACTATTCGGTCCGTGGCTCCAGCGGTATGCTGTCGGGACCATTTGGTCCAGGAACTGGTTGTCTCCATATTTGTCGCGGCTTGTGGTTCTGAGTGTTCCTTGCATGAACGTGAATGGGTTAAGCTCTTGGGGAACGGGCTCTAACCTGTCGACTGAGTTGGATGGCTTGCTTGGGTGGAAGTTACCTGTTTATGGCTGTCCAGTCTGGCGTTGCGCCAGGTTGGCTTTCAGCGCTCGTGACGAAGCTCTTAGCTGGTTAAGTCTGATGTAAGTTAGACCGCTTGCTTGGAATGGTTGTTACTCGTTTGTAACGAAGCTTCGAGTTGATTAAGTTTGATGTATGTCGGGCGGCTTGCTTGGAGGGAAGTCACCCACATCGGGACCCCCGATCTGGCATGGCTCCAGGTTGGATCTCAATGTTGGTTTTCGGAACTTCAAGTTGGTTAAGTCTAATCGTTGTTGGCGAGTTGGCTGATTGTATGTCAAGTGGGTTTGGATGGCAAGAGTTGAAGGCTGGGAAGCTAAGTCGTGGTTCCCGGCTCCCTTTGGGATGCCTACGCTACATGTGGTTTCAGAGCCGACTGGCCGGTCAGCTATGCGGATCTCACGGAAATGGCCACGGTTTGGGGTTCATCAAGACAACTGTTGTGCAAGGTGCTGCCCACAGTGTAAGCACGGCGTCCACGGTCGGGGTGGCTGGCAGAACGGGGGCTTGCTGAGTCAAGGTGCTGCCCTTGAGGTGTAAGCACGGTCAGTTTCCGCCGTTCGGGCCTGGCGCCGTCTGCACGTAGGACAGATGAGGCAATGTGCTGCCATTAGGTTGGTGTAAGCATGGTTTGTGTCTTGTGGGTGCGGGGTGACATATTCTCGATAGCCACCGTTCGTTTAGCTATAAGGACTATCGACCAAATTTGGTGGGGGCATTACTGAGGCAATGTGCTGCCTAACGATGAAAGCACGGCTGCGTCCACGATTGGGGGGTATGTTGCCGATCGTTTAGCTATAAGGGCTATCGACTAGATTTGGTGGGGGCGTTACTGAGGCAATGTGCTGCCTAACGGTGAAAGCACGGGGGCGTCCATGGGGGTGGTATATTCAAGGATAGTTGCCCATCGTTTAGCTATAAGGGCTATCGACCAAAAAGTGGTGGGGCATGACTGAGGCAATGTGTTGCTTAATGGTGAAAGCACGGATAGTTGGAGGTGTGTCCTATGTGGGCTAATTCTGTGATCGATTTGTATGGGCGCGGCCAGGAAAAGGTCCGTTGGCAGGACCATCTCAAAGGGGGACCTTGTCTTATTACTTGTTAGTAAACCTGTCTGAATGAAAGTTGATCAAAATGGGGGCAAATTCAGGGTGACCTAGCCATACTCACACGAGAAGAGTGGCGAACTTTGGACCTAATAAGTTGACAAGTTTTTATTGTGGAAAGAAAAGCTTGTTATAGGTTTTCTCTGGACCAGCAATGATGAGGAAACATATGAGTACGCTGGCTTGTGTTACGTGTAAGGCAGCTGATCAATGAAGGAACTGTGGAAGTTGAGTCTTGCATGAGAGACTTGGTTTTTTGAACGGACGCTAAGGGACAGTTCGCGTTGAGATCGGACTAGTGGAAACTCTGGGTGCATGTGTATGATTCAAAGAGAGCTACATGAAGCCAAGCTCGATGTACACTTCTTGTTTTGATTGTGACGCAACTGACCAATGATGGAATTGTGAAAGTCAAGTTTTGCGCGACGGACATGGTGCTTCAAACAAACGCAAAGAGATAGTTCGTATGCGGATAAAACTGGTGCGACCCTTTGGCTTTCCACGAGGTCAATGGTTACATTTGGGCTGATTCAAAGAGCTACTTCAAGCTAACTGAGAGGTGCATTGCGGAGTACTCAATCTTTGCCTACCTTAAAGAGCCAAGAAGGAAATGTATCAAGATCAGGTTGGGACAAGGAGAGAAATCAAGGTGTAGAAGCAACAAGGCACGGAGTGGACCATAAAATGGGCAATCAAACGATAAATCCTTTGGCTCAGGGAGCCTTGATACCTGTGCAAAACTGATTAAATCTGGAGCTCAGAGAGCTCAACACAAAGTGCATCAAGGACAAATCAAGAGCTCAAAAGAGGTCCAAACTCGAAAGTCAGAAGTGACACGGGCGAACATTTCAAAGAAAGGCCTCTGTCACCAGTTAATAAGGTTCTTGGGTTTTACGAAAGCGATATAAAATCTACACTTTTACCAGACAAAGAGATATTTTAAGTTATGTAAATTTTCAATATAGAGAGCTGAGCCTCCGACTTGTGGTGTGCCAGCTTCAATGTTAATAAAAAGTGGCCAGTAAATTGAGTACTGTGCCAAGTAGCTTAAATGTATAGTTATTTTGATTTGGAGACACCTTTACTTATATCTGACATCTGATGAGGACATCAGATTTTATAAAACTGGGGTGGATGTTGTAAAGCTACCTTTACAAGCTTTACTTCCGGCTCCATTGGCGCCAGCAGCGCCCCTGCTGCTCCCGGCGCCGCTCCCGGCGCCACTCTGACCAGAATCCAGCCGGCGCCAAGTTCCTATGGCTGAAAATCTTTGATCGGTTCTAGCGAAGTCCAGAGAGCTCAGATCGATGTGCAATCACCTCACACGATCTAGGCATGATTAAAGGAAGCCTGGGGATCAATAAAATCTAGAGAGAGAAAATCTTAAAGAGAGAAAAACGTGCTTTACCCGCCTGGGTAGAGTGCTTGGTATGAGGGGGGTGCCGAATCCCACCAATACTATAGGGCAGTGCGGGTTGCGACTCAGGGCGAGCTCCAACCAAGTCTCAGCCTCCTTTGCTGGAATGTTGTCATAGCTATCGCCTTGGCATGCTAGCGCCCCGGAGACTAGGGTCGGTCACACACTTGAAATTTAACCTTCTCAGATTTATCAATAAAGTGGGATTTTTCTCAAACTGACTCTGATTACCTTATTTATGAGTTTCAGTGTTCGGTAAAAGCGCCAGTTGTAAGGCCGCTTCAAAATTTTTAAGTTGGCACATAGCTGAGGGTCGTATCCCGGGACGCCAGCGGTATGCTGTTGGGACCATTTGGTCCAGGAACTGGTTGTCTCCATATCTGTCGCGGCTTGTGGTTCTGAGTGTTCCTTTCATGAACTTGAATAGGTTAAGCTCTTGGGGAATGGGCTTTAACCTGTCGGCTGAGTTGGATGGCTTGTTTGGGTGGAAGTTACCTGTTTATGGTTGTCCAGTCTGGCGTGGCGCCAGGTTGGCTTCCAACGCTCGTGACGAAGCTTTTAGTTGGTTAAGTCTGATGTAAGTTAGACCGCTTGCTTGGAATGGATGTTACTCGTTTGTAACGAAGCTTCGACTTGGTTAAGTTTGATGTATGTCGGGCGGCTTGCTTGGAGGGAAGTCACCCACATCGAGACCCCCGATCTGGCATGGCGCCAGGTTGGATCTCAATGTTGGTTTCTGGAACTTCAAGTTGGTTAAGTCTGATCGTTTTTGGCTAGTTGGCTTCTTGTATGTCAAGTGGGTTTGGATGGCAAGAGTTGAAGGCTGGGAAGCTTAGTCGTGGTTCCCGACTCCCTTTGGGATGCCTGCGCTACACCTGGGTAGAGTGCTTGGTATAAGAGAGGGTGCCGAATCCCACCACTACTATCGGGGAGTGCGGGTTGCGACTCAGGGTGAGCTCCAACCAAGTCTCAGCCTCCCTTGCTGGAATGTTGTCCTGGCACTCGCCTTGGCATGCTAGCCCCCCGGAGACTAGGGTTGGTCACACACTTGAAATGTAACCTTCTCAGATTTATCAATAAAGTGGGATTTGTCGCAAACTGACTCTGACTACCTTCTGGGTTTCAGTGTTCGGTAAAAGCTCCAGTTGTAAGGCTGTTTCAAAATTTTTAAGTTGGCACATAGTTGAGGGTCGTATCTCGGGACGCCAGCGGTATGCCGTCAGGACCATTCGGTCCGTGGCATCAGTGGTATGCTGTCAGGACCCTTTGGTCTAGGAGCTGGTTGTCTCCATATCTGTCGCGGCTTCTGGTTCTGAGTGTTCCTTGCATAAACGTGAATGGGTTAAGATCTTGGGGAACGGGCTCTAACCTGTCGGCTGAGTTGGATGGCTTGCTTGGGTGGAAATTACCTGTTTATGGCTGTCGAGTCTGGCGTGGCACCAGGTTGGCTTCCAGCGCTCGTGACGAAGTTTTCAGTTGGTTAAGTCTGATGTAAGTCAGATTGCTTGCTTGGAATGGATGTTACTCGTTTGTAACGAAGCTTCGACTTGGTTAAGTTTCATGTATGTCGGGTGGCTTACTTGGAGGGAAGTCACCCACATCGGGACCCCCGATCTGGCATGGCGCCAGGTTGGATCTCAATGTTTTTTTTTGGAACTTCGAGTTGGTTAAGTCTGATCGTTGTTGGCGAGTTGGCTTCTTGTAAGTCAAGTGGGTTTGGATGGCAAGGGTTGAAGGCTGGGAAGCTATGTCGTGGTTCCCGGCTCCCTTTGGGATGTCTGCGCTACATGTGGTATCAGAGCCGACTGGCCGGTCAGCTATGCGAATCTCACGAAAATGGCCACTGTTTGGGGTTCATCAAGACAACTGTTGTGCAAGGTGCTGCCCACAGTCTAAGCACGGGTGCGTCCACAGTCGGGGTGGTCGGCAGAACGGGGGACTTGATGAGTCAAGGTGCTGCCCTTGAGGTGTAAGCACGGTCAGTTCTCACGGTTCGGGCCTGGCGCTGTCTGCATGTAGGACAGATGAGGCAGTGTGCTGCCATTAGGTTGGTGTAAGCACGGTCTGTGCCTTGTGCGGTGCGGGGCGACATATTCGAACTGTACGGGTTAACCATTGATATAGAGATGCTGCTCGAATTCGGGTGTAAAGCACGAGTGGTTAGTTGCCGGTGCGGGATAGCTGCCGATCGTTTAGCTATAAGGGCTATCGACCAGAAAGTGGTGGGGCGTGACTGAGGCAATGTGCTGCTTAATGGTGAAAGCACGGATAGTTGGAGGGGTGTCCTATGTGGGCTGATTCCGTGATCGATTTGTATGGGCGCGGCCAGGCAAAGGTCCGTTGGCAGGACTATCTCAAAGGGGGACCTTGTCTTTGTTACTTGTTAGTAAACCTACCTGAGTGTCTTACTTGTACGTATTCGTGGTGAGTCTTAGTACTCGTGCTTTGCCTGGTTTGCATGATTGCTTGTGATACAAGGAGCTGATGGCTCGAGAAGGAACCTTTTCTTTTGAAGGCTGATACCATCAAACAAAGAGGACTACAGAATCTGTGGGGCGGATTTGCAGTTCAAGTACTCGCACGTGAACGACAACGAAACGACTCGATGTTTGCAAAGGATGGACGACTACTGTGTTTCTTGGGTTAGTTTCATTTGCAACGACGCCCACCAATCGCAAGCAGAAAGTCAAAAGTTGGAAAGGGCAATTTAAGGGGACATCTTCTATGGAGGAGTTGGTCTTCATTTGGGACGGCCACCTTCGGAACTGAAACTCACTGAGCATGGGTGATATCTAGTATCAGTTGGTTTTTCCTCAAACGGGAAAAAACCAGGATCCTCTTCAGAGATTGGCAACAAGTTGGATCAGCCATAATCTAGCAGATGGGAAGCAAAGTGTTGGAAAGGCTTTTTGTCCGAAGAACTCTACTTTAAGTCCGGTCAGTTGATTTTATAAGTGGAGGGGAAATTATCACACACACCTCTCTCCTTGGGCAAATTTTACATGAAAGTTGATCAAAACGGGGGCAAATTCAAGGTGACCTAGCCATACTCACACGAGGAGACTAGCGAACTTTGGACCTAATAAGTTGACAAGTTTTTGTTGTGGAAAGAAAAGCTTGTTATAGGTTTTCTCTGGACCAGCAATGATGAGGAAACATATGAGTACGCTGGCTTGTGTTACGTGTAAGGCAGCTGATCAATGAAGGAATTGTGAAAGTTGAGTCTTGCATGAGAGACTTGGTATTTCGAACGGACGCTAAGGGACAGTTCGCATTAAGATCGGACTAGGTGCATGTGTCTGATTCAAAGAGAGCTACTTGAAGCCAAGCTCGATGTACACTTCTTGTTCTGACTGTGAGGCAACTAACCAGTGATGGAATTGTGAAAGTCAAGTTTTGCGCGACGGACATGGTGCTTCAAACAAACGCGAAGAGATAGTTCGGATGCGGATCAAACTGGTGCGACCCTTTGGCTTTCCACGAGGTCAATGGTTACATCTGGGCTGATTCAAAGAGCTACTTCAAGCTAAGTGAGAGGTGCATTGCGGAGTACTCAATCTTTGCCTACCTTAAAGAGCCAAGATGGAAAAGTATCAAGATCAGGCTTGGACAAGGAGAGAAATCAAGGTGCAGAAGCAACAAGACACGGAGTGGACCATCAAGTGGACAATCAAACGATAAATCCTTCGGCTCAGGGAGCCTTGATACCTGTGCGGAACTGAACAAATCTGGAGCTCAGGGAGCCCAACACAAAGTGCATCAAGGACAAATCAGGAGCTCAAAGGAGTTCCAAAGTCGAAAGTCAGAAGCGACAGGGGCGAACATTTCAAAGAAAGGCCTCTGTCACCAGTTAATAAGGTTCTCGGGTTTTACGAAAGCGATATCAAATCTACGCTTTTCCCAGACAAAGATATATTTTCAAGTTATGTAATTTTTCAGTACAAAGAGTTGAGCCTCCGACTTGTGGTGTGCCAGCTTTAATGTTAATAAAAAGTGGCCAGTAATTTGAGTACTGTGCCAAGTAGCTTAAATGTATAGTTATTTTAATTGGGAGACACCTTTACTTTAATGTGACATCTGATGAGGACGTCAGATTTTATAAAGGTGGGGTGGATGTTGTAAAGCTACCTTCTGGCGCCACTGGCGCCAGCATTGTCCCCGACGCCAACAACACCCCTGCTGCTCTCGGCGCCACCGCCGCCGCTCCCGGCGCCACTGTGACCAGAATCCAACCGACGCCAAGTTCCTATGGCTGAAAATCTTTGATTGGTTCTAGCGAAGTCCAGAGAGCTCAAATCGATGTGCAATCACCTCACACGATCTAGGCATGATTAAAGGAAGCCTGGGAATCAGTAAAATCTAGAGAGAGAAAAATGTGCTTTACCAGCCTGGGTAGAGTGCTTGGTATGATGGGGGGGTGCCGAATCCCACCAATACTATAGGGGATTGCGGGTTGCGACTCAGGGCGAGCTCCAACCAAGTCTCAGCCTCCCTTGCTGGAATGTTGTCCTGGCACTCGCCTTGGCATGCCAGCTCTCCGGAGACTAGGGTTGGTCACACACTTGAAATGTAACCTTCTCATATTTATCAATAAAGTGGGATTTTCATCAAATTGACTCTGATTACCTTCTGGGTTTCAGTGTTCGGGACGCCAGCGGTATGCCGTCGGGGCCATTCGGTCCGTGGCGCCAGCGATATGCTGTCAGGACCCTTTGGTCCAGGAACTGGTTGTCTCCATATCTGTCGCAGCTTGTGGTTCTGAGTGTTCCTTGCATGAACGTGAATGGGTTAAGCTCTCGGGGAACGGGCTCTAACCTGTCGGCTGAGTTGGATGGCTTGCTTGGGTGGAAGTTACCTATTTATGGTTGTCCAGTCTGGCGTGGCACCAGGTTGGCTTCCAACGCTCGTGACGAAGCTTTTAGTTGGTTAAGTCTGATGTAAGTCAGATCGCTTGCTTGGAATGGATGTTACTCATTTGTAACGAAGCTTCGAGTCGGTTAAGTTTGATATATGCCGGGCGGCTTGCTTGGAGGGAAGTCACCCACATCGAGACCCCCAATCTGGCATGGCGCCAGGTTGGATCTCAATGTTGGTTTTCGGAACTGCAAGTTGGTTAAGTCTGATGGTTGTTGGCGAGTTGGCTGCTTGTATGTCAAGTGGGTTTGGATGGCAAGAGTTGAAGGCTGGAAAGCTAAGTCGTGGTTCTCGGCTCCCTTTGGGATGCCTGCGCTACAGGCAGTTTCCAAACCTACAACCAACCCTCCATCGCATTTCCTACAGCCGTATGCATTTCTGGGGGCAGCCATCATTCTTGTTAACGGTTTTGTGCCGCGAGCCAGTCCAACGCTTCATCAGAGGCAGTATGTTGATGGTTATGATCAGCGAATGGAGTTTTGAGTCAGCACACCAAGATCGAGCCAAGAGACATGGTAGATTGATAGTGGGGCTAGTTCCCACATGTCATTCAACAAGCATTATTTTTCTAATCTACTTTCTTGTATTGATTCTAAGAATTCAATCTACACTGCTAGTGATCAAGAATGCAAGATAGATGGCATAGGATCTATTCCATTATGCTTAGGATCATCTAAGAGGATAGATCTTGATAATGTTTTGTATGTTCCATCCATTACAAGAAACTTGCTTAGTGTTGGTCAATTAATGGACAATGGACTAGATGTATATTTTAAGAATGGCGCGTGTTCCATCTTGAAAAATGATAAGTGCATAGCTAGTGGCATTAAGCAAGGAAGGCTCTTTAAGTTGGATGCTAATGTGGCTATTGAAAGTGTGAATATGGTTAGGGAGGAGTTGACTCAAGTGAAGCTTTGGCAGAAAAGATTGGGCCATCCTAATCTTCAATCAATGGAATCCATGGCATCAAAGGAGCTAGCTCTTGGCCTACCAAAAGCTTTCAAGAATTGTGGCACAGTGTGCGAGGCATGTGGCCTTGCAAAGTCACACAAGACTTCCTACAAGAGATCTTTAACAAGATCTACCTCACCTTTAGATCTTATCCATTCGGATGTACATGCTTTTTCTCATAAAAGTAATGGAGGTGCTTTAATGTATGTGACCTTTATAGATGATTGTACTAGATACACTTGGATTGAATTATTGCCTAAGAAAAGCCTTGTATATGAAGCTTTTGTAAAGTTTAAGTCTCTATTGAAAAAGCAACTTAGTTCTTGCATTAAAGTTCTAAGATGTGATAATGGAGGAGAGTATATCTCCAACAAGATGAGAGACTTTTGTGAGATAAATGGCATTAAAAGAGAACTCACTTGTCCCTACACCCCCTAACAAAATGGCGTGGTCGAGAGGAAAAATAGGAGTCTTTGTGAATGTGCAACGTCTTTAAGACTTGATGCATCTCTACCCATCACTTTTTTGGGGGAGGCCATAAGTTGTGCTAATTACTTATGTAATAGGCTTCTTAGTGGTGCTATTGGTGGGATCTCACCATTTCAAGCTTTGTTTGGCAATAAGCCCAATGTAAAAGATTTTAAAGTATTTGGATGTAAATGTTATGTCCACATTCCTTTGGAAACAAGAAGGAAAGAAGATGCAACTTCTTTCAAAGGAATATTTGTAGGCCATAGTGAAAATAGCAAAGGATATAGGATATTTGATCCTATTTCAAGAAAAGTAAAAATTAGCAAGGATGTCTTATTTGATGAATCTCAAAGTTACAAGATATCTCCAAATGCATCTAATCTTTTAAGTGATGAAGATCTTGCAACACCCGAGGAGGAGCCTCTTGAAAATGATCTTTTGGAAGATCAAAATCAAGCTCCAAAGGAGCCGAGAAGATCCACAAGGAGCAAGGCCGAGCCTTCAAGGCTCACATACTTTGAGAAAGGAAAGCAAAGGAAAGACACAAATCCTTCTAGCTCTTACTCTTTTCTAACCACAATGCTTGAAGAGCCATCATGTTATGAAGATGCAAGTAGATCACAAGTTTGGAGAGATGCAATGGAAGTAGAGTTTGATGCTTTGATAGATAATCAAACTTGGAATCTTGTACACCTTCCATATGGGAAGAAGCCACTTGCATGTAAGTGGATCTATAGATTAAAGTACAATCAAGATGGATCTATAAGTAAGTACAAAGCTAGATTGGTTGGTAAGGGGTTTCTTCAAACTAAAGGCATGTATTATGAAGAAACATGTGCTCCTGTAGCAACGCTTGTAACCATTAGATTGTTCATTTGTATTGCTACTTTATTCAGGTTTAATCTCTATCAAACAGATGTGACAAATGCTTTCTTGAATGGCTACTTGGAGGAGGAAATATACATATTGCAACCTGAGGGCTTCATCAAGGATGGTGAGGAGGACAAGGTTTGCCACTTAAGGAAGAGCCTATATGGCTTGAAGCAAGCACCTAGAGCTTGGTACTCTAGGTTGCATGATTTTCTCTATTCTCTTGGCTTTGTGATTAGCTCTTATGAGCCTTCTTTGTACATCAAATGTAATGATGGAAAGATCATCATTTTAGTACTTTATTTTGATGATATCATATTGACAGGAAATGATGGTGAAGGCATAAGAAATGTTAAAACTTCTTTGTCTAGTGAATTCAAGATGGTAGATCTAGGACTTCCTAAGTTCATACTTGGAATAGAAGTTACTAGAGGTAGTGATTTTACTTTTATAAGTCAATCAAAGTATGTTACTTACATTATTGAAAGGTTTGGCATGAAAGATTGTAAGGGGATTGACACCCAATGGTGCAAGTTTGTAAAGTTACTAATGATTGTGATGAAGCATCCTTTGAGGACATCACACTCTTTAGAAAGCTAATAGGCTCCTTAATCTATTTGACAATCACTAGACCAGATTTGTGTTATAGTGTAAGCAAGTTAAGTCAATATATGCAAGATCCTTTGATGCATCATGGGAAAAGTGCCAAGAGAGTGCTTAGATATGTCTCTTCTACTAGATTTTTTGGCATTCTCTATCAAGGATCTAACTTGTACTTGAGGGCATTTTCGGATTCAGATTTTGTAGGAGACAAGATGGATAGAAGATCCATAAGTGCATTTGTCACTTTTCTTTGTGGAGGAGTGATATCTTGGCTTTCCAAAAAGCAAGATACAATTTCTCTTTCCTCTTGTGAAGCCGAGTACAAGGCATTGACTTCAACAACCAAAGAACTCCTATGGCTAACAAGACTTTTGGTGGAGCTTCAAGTGCTAAAGGCCAAGGAGATCCCTTGAATCTAGTGTGACAATCAAGCTTCTCAACAAATTGCTACCAATCCGATCTTTCATGTTAGAACAAAGCATATTGAGATAGCTCATCACTTTGAGAGGGAGAAGGTGCAATCCAAGCAGGTTCAACTTCATCATCTGCCATCTGAGTGCATAGCTGACATCTTAACCAAACCTTTGGCTAAAGATTCATTTTTCAAGTTAAGAGATGCTCTTGGAGTTGTAGATAAATGTACCTTAGACTTGCCAAGCTAGAAGTGAGAGGAGTGTTAAAAATATCACTTCCAACTTGATGTACTTTGTAGATCTTAAGATAATTGATCTTGATAGGATCTCACATGTGTGGAGTCTATTTCCACGTGTGAAAGAATGTACATAAGTCACTTTTATAAAGTTAGATTGGTTTTAGCTTGATCTACACTAGTGTGAAATTGACCTTTGAGTAGAATCTTGAAATTGGTCAAACTTTATGTAAATAGATTGGACTTCCATGTGAATGAGTTATAACTCACACATGTCAAGATACCATTCACACGTGTGGATAAGCTTCTAGATGATAATATAAGAATATTCCATTAGATCCTATTTTATAGGGAATATTCCTATAAATGTGGAAGACTAGCTTTTTGTTTTCTAGCCAAAGAGAATAGTCAACTTGGGAAATGAGCACATATGGCTCCCATTGGAGGATCTGGATGACTAGGCACTCTTCACACGTGTGTCTATAAAGGGATCAACCAAATCAATGAGAAGCTGATATGACATTGGCAAATTCTAGTCTTGCTTGTATTGTCCACATTTGTCTTGTGTTTTTGTGATTGGAATGCATTTCTAAGCTTGAGTACTTTACTCTTTGTAAACAGGCCGTACTGGTACTGTCCTCCACACATGTGAGGCTGCTCATCCATGTTTTCAATCATTTGATCCATTGCTCTTGCTTAAATCATAGTGTAAAGCAACTATATCAAGATCTAACACCTAAGACTTGATAGATCTTTGGATTAAGCAATCAATAACTCTTAATGATTGATAAGTACAATTATAATTGTCTTTTTTCTCTGAAAATTGACATATCTCAATGGAGTTATCGAAGAAGACATTTACATGGTGCAACCCAAAGGTTATATTATCGAGGGAAAACACAATCATGTGTGTAAACTCCATAAGGAACTTTATGGCTTGAAGCAATCTACTCGAGCATGGTTTCAAAGGATCGATACTTTCCTTATTGATCATGGCTATACACCTAGCTCTTCAGATTCAAATGTTTACTTCAAAGTAGTGCAGCAGTCTTTTATCATTATCACTTTGTACGTGGTGGATACATTGTTTTTCAGCAACAGTCTCGATTTGATAAAAGAAGCCAAGACAATGCTAATTCGACATGACCGATCTGGTTGAAGCTCATTTCTGCCCTGGTATACAACCCATAGAGACAGAAAACAGAAGTTGGTCTACATTACACAACAAAGATACATCTACAACATGTTAGTCAGATATAATCTGATGAATTGCAAGTTAGCTCTCTCACCAATAGAACTAGGACTCAAATTGTCAAAGGACCAGTGTCCCCAAACAATTCATGAGAAGCAACAGATGCATGAGTATCCTTACCATTCTATTATAGGATCTCTTATGTACGCCATGATCTGTACCAAGCCAGACATAGCTTTTACAATCAGCTCTCTCATTCAGTATATGACTAATCTTGGTATAACACATTGGAAGGCTCTTATCAAAGTCATGAAATATCTTCGAGCTACTATGGACTTTTGCATTTGTTATAGAGCAGTCGACAACGACAAGCTCAATTTACTCAGTGGTTACACAAATGCAAGTTGGACAGGAGATGTAGACACTCGTAAATCTACTTCTGGATTTACATTCTCCCTCAACAATGGTCCAGTTTCCTGGATCAGTCGCAAGCAATCTTCGATAGCTCTATATTCCACTGAATCAGAGTATATCGCAACCTCTCAAGCTACAAAGGAAGCAATTTGGTTGAGAAACTTACTCTCAAATATTGGTCTGAATCAATATGCTCCAACCATATTATTTTGTGATAATCAAAGTGCCATCGCTTTATCAGCCAAGCCTAGATTTCATTCCAAGAGTAAGCACATTGAACTGAAGTATCATTTCGTTAGAAGCAAAGTTCTCAACGAAGAGGTCAGATTGCAGTACTGTAGAACGCAAGATATGACAACAGATGTTTTTACTAAAGCATTATGTTTGAAGTCACACAAAAGATTTTGTGTAGAAGTAAGTTTGAAGGTCAAGGCATTCAAGGATTCAGATTAAGGGGGAGTGTTGGATTATTCTCATTCTTACCAATCGACTAATCTGTTTTAATCTTCATCCATTGTTTATCCGATTCTGTGGATTTTTCCGTGTTTTTATACAGTCAACAAAATTACAAGTGTTTTTACACAGTCTGCATAATTACACGGAGTTTTACAATAGTGTCTCCTTTTTTGCCTGTCAGGAATCTCGTTGAAAAAATGCAGTGTCTCCTTTTTCACATTTTTTGCTTGACAAAAATCTCGTGTAAAATCACAGTGTCGCATTTTTTGCTTTTTAGAAGAGCCTCAAATGTTAAGAAAATGACTCTGGCAAAGTGTGGGACAACCCTAAATGAGATATAAGGGCACCTTCTCCTTTTTCGTATGTTTCGCAAAAAATCTGACAGTGTCGCCTGTGGCTATTTTAGTTCATTTATGTAGAACTACAGTTTTGGTTCATTTATGCAGACAGAACATTTACGACCAATTTCACCGCTTATCAGCAATCAATGACAAGGACCGGATGAATGCCAGCTGATCATCAGCCAATTGACGATCGCATTTGACGACCTAATTTCTTAGTATAAATAGTTGTTCATATTTATACAGTTTAATAATCATCATCAAAAGTTGAAGATTATCAGAAGCATTTGAATAGTTAGCTCTCTCTCTTAATCCTGCAAGCTTGAACACTCATGAGCATTCTAGCTCACTTTTTAGAGTTGTTTTAGAGATTGCTATTGCGCTACTGCTTATCAACATTGTGCTTAATTCAAAAATTTCATTTTAGCCGCTCAGAGATAGCATAGAGTACGTGGCTTTGATCCGCAACTTATTGTACTCATTTACTTCTGTTACGCTTTTATACTGAATCAATACTATCTTTCATTACGTTCATTTTTTGTCTGAGAATGTATGCGTTTCTATAATTCTTCGCGAACAATTCGCGACTAATTATTTGTCTGATAATTTTTGATTCTTAATTGTTTGTCTACGTAATCACTAAGTACTAGCAATTTCAAAGATAATTACTATAAGTTCAAACGTGATTGCTATCACTATTGTTTGAAATTGATAGGCGTAGTCATGCATTGGAAAGATGAAGATAGTTTATTCCGCCATGCACGAAAAGTCTTCTTTATAGACACACGAATTATTTTCATTCATTTCTTTTCGAGCTAGACCTATCTTCTGCACATCACTTTCTGACACATTACTATCTCAAAATTCAGATTCACAAACACAAAGAAAAAATATTGATGCGTAATTTTTATCCACCGTTTGTTTTTCCTTACTACCCATTTAGGATTGTACAATACGCAATAGTTTACAATTGAGTTCTGTGAGTTTGGGTAGTTGCATAACGTTCGTCTTATTGTATTGATCACTTCTCGTTTTTACTGTAGTAAAATCTAAACTCAAACAACAAAGTTATGGACGTTTCCAAAAAAAGGGGAAGGAAAAGGATCAAAACAACTTAGAATGAGGGGTTGTAAACAAATTCCATTTGGAATCCATGAAATATTGGAGTACTCACAGAAGAATAGAAAGAACCATAAGAATTTTAAAAAATTGTGGCAAAAAAATATTTAACGGCTGCTCTTGTGGTGCATTCAAGTGCTCATGAAATATCTTAGAAAATCATAAAAAATAAAATTTCGGACACGAAGGAGAGGAATGGCAGAGAATATTCTTGGGAATACCTGCGAGGAATGTTTAGGAGGAATATTTCCACGGGAGGAGTGTCAGATGGCATTGGACGTCGGATGTTTTTTTTTTTTCAATTTTCCCGTAGGCATCGGGCGAGGGTAGGGCGTCGGATATATTTGGATGTGCTATCGTGTGTGTGTGTAACCACATGTATTGTTGGGTGTGTAGGAAACGTGAGGATGAGGGCCACGTAGGGTTAGGGCTAGGTTTTTTTTTTTTTTTTTTGAACCGTCGGATCTGGTCAGTTAGATCTGGTTCGAAACTTCAAACTGAAAAATCTGACTAATAACAATAACAATGATAGTAAATCTAAAAGCAAGAAGAGTACAAGACAATCAAGATAACATATCCATAGAATGCTAGAAACACAAAGATATCCATTGAATCACATTAGCAATGAAATAAAGAGTACAATCCATGGAAATATGAGTATGAATGCATGTGCATAGGGGAGACCTAGCAAAAAAAATCCCCATAGCTCACATTCACAAGGAGGAAGCAAGCAGCTCTCACTTGCACATGAGCCAAAAGATCCCAAAATTGATGTCTCTTGCCCAGTTATAAACAACGCTCACTCTTAACTAAACTTCACTATCTTGAGGTATAGTTAGCCCTCGTTAAGTGTTATTTAGAATACATTGGGCCCTTATTGGCCTATTATCCTTATTAGTTACTTTGAAGGGCCTAAAGAGGGAACTGTCTTGTTCTTAAGGCTAATAGCTCCTTTGGGCCTACAAAGCTTACATTGGATATTCTAATGCTTTGATACGTACTGATGTACTAAAAGTATATGACATTTAATTCAACCTGGACAATAATGGCTCAACAATCTTAGTTGTCGATGCAACATGGTATGGAAATTTGATCCTCTCTATCAACTATCAATGCAAATCAACTTGGCACTTCTTATTTTGAATCCAACTACTTACACTACCTTGCTTTAACTATTTCGAGTCATATATAGGATTTCAATCCCGCAAGTAGGTAGTTTGAATCATATTTTGCTCTCCATAATTTTCCACCTAATTTAACACATACTTCGGTTTGTTAATTAGTGTTTCTGGCTCGAGTACTCTTGAGACTCATGGATTTGCGCAAGAGTCTTAACATTCTTTTGGTTTAGCATGGCATGGATTTGCACACGGTTTTTGAGACTGCACTAGCCAACTCTAAATTTCTTACATTCAGCTCGAGTAATTTATGAAGTTTCATAATTGCCCTTTCAAGGTAAGATTCATTAAAAGTAGTATTTGAGCTTGAATACCGCTAGAAAGCATGGATATGCTCAAGAGTTTCAACACCAGTGCACGACTTGTTATTTTTAACAGCCTCAAGGGTTAGTATGGCATGGATTTGCCCTAATACCTTTGAGTGTGTGTCCTCTCTCATTCTATTTGCTAAGAAATTCTCATGTATGGTTATTTTTTTGCACACTTTATCATAATTTAAAACTGATTGATATGGACCAATACCGCAAACACTTATCGGTATGGCACTCACCTTGATACAATTAAAAGATGGTTTGGCCTATCCCTAAAACTCCTAGATGAATGGGAAGATTGGACTATGAATTTTCATTGCTAGTTATGTATTGTTAAGTAGTAAATATATTTTGTACATGGATAACAACTGACATTCATCATTGACACTTGTTCCTATCATACTAACTCGTGCGGTTTTGTGTTGTGGGATGGTGGCAGGTGTTATGTCCATATCTTGAATATATTCAGTATGATTCTAGACTTGGATACACGGTACTCCAGTTGTCATGCCCATGACTGGTCTCGGGTAGCGTGTCCATGTCATGTACTACTAGTACATTAGTGCTTATCAATGCATCAGAATATCCATTGTAAGCTTTGTAGGCCCAAAAGGAGCTATTAGCATTAAGAACAAGGTGGTTCTCTCTTTAGGCCCTCCAAAGTAATTAATAAGGATAATAGGCCAACAAGGGCCCAATCTAGCTTAAATAATACTTAACAAGGGCTAACTATCCTTCAAGATAGTTAAGTTAAGTTAAGTGAGAGCATTGTCTATAACTAGGCCAGAGACATCAATCTTTGAATCTTTTGGCTCATTTGCAAGTGAGAGCTTCTAGCTTCCTTGTGAATGCAAGCCATAGAGATCTCCATTGCTAGGTCTCATGTGCCCTATCCACATGAATCAATGCTCCATTTCCAATTATTGTACTCTTTCTTTCATTGCTAATGCAATTCCATTGTGATCTCATTGTTTCTAGCTTTATATTGATATGCTATCATGAATGTCTTGTTATCTTCTTGCTTCTACCTTTACTTCATTGCTATTGCTACTAGTTTAGGATTTGGCACATGAAATTTCTTCGTATAGAGCATAGATCCTAAATTCATGATGATTATATGTGAATTTCATTAGATTTGATAAGTTTATTGCATTTGTAGCTTTCTTTTTGTTATTTTTTAAGTTTGAAATTTTTAGGTCCTCTCAGACCAATTTTCAACATTCAATTTCATTTTTCATTTCAATTTGATTCAATACGTTTGTAGAGCTTTGTTTTAGCTTTAATTTGCACCAATTTTCAAGGCATTTGGATAAGAAATGCAAAAGTTATTGCACTTTTTTCAAAAGCTGTCAAAATAGGTGATTATAGATTTCACTTCATTTTGTTTGCATTTTTCAGATTTGATTTGAGTTTTAATTTCAAGTTTCTATACATAGGATTTTAGAGCATTGTCTAAGCTTTAATCTGATCCATATGGCAGATCATTTGGGCTAGTATCCAAAGAGTTATGAAAATTCTTGATTCCTAGCCAGCCGGACCTAAGAGGGCAACAAGCCAGGTGGGCTGAGTTGATGCAAGAATTTCACATGGAAATTCGTTACAAGAAAGGTGCCAAAAATCGCGTGGCTGATGCATTATCTCGGATATTGTATCAGATGTCTTTTGTGGTCATAGAAAATGGCCTGATTGCTGAGATTAGACAGGCTCAGCAAGAGGATCCTCATTGTCAAGGAATTGTGAGAGAGGCAAATCTTGTGCAAGTAGAATCTCAGGATGAGAGCTAGTGACTATGCAATGGGTGCAGTCCTTTACCAGGATGGTAGACCTGTGGCTTTCGAGAGCAAGAAGTTGGACCCAACTCAAAGTAGATATTCTACTCGTGAACTTTTTGTTGTCATCCTTGCGTTAAAGATCTGGAGACATTATTTGTATGGATCTAAATTCGTGGTTATGACAAATCATGAGTCTCTTAAGTACATCTGTGATGCCTCAGACCTTAGGGGTCATAAGGCCTGTTGGTCAGAACCCATTCAAGAGTTTGAATTCGACATTAAGTATCATCGAGGTACATCGAATTGTGTCGTTGATGCTTTGAGCCGGATTGGAGAAGTTAATCAGTTATGCTTTGCTGAGTTCCAATCCAAGTTGTATCTTTCTCTGCGAGATGTTTGTCGGACCGATGAGTTTTTTGGTCGTATTTGGCAAGAAGTCTTGGCAGGAAGCTCTATTTTGAAAAATAATCTTGGAAAGCAGAATTCCAAGAAGTCTTGCGAAGAGAAGATACTTGATGATTATTCCATTAGGAATGGTTTGCTTTTCCGTAGGGGAAACGTTTGTGTGCCAGATATCGCGGACATAAGGGCCCAAATCCTGCACGACTGGCACGATAGCCCCAGCGCGAGACACCCTGGTATACAGAGGACATTTGACCTTGTCAAGAGAGAATTTTACTGGCCAAAAATGAAAGTCATGTCGAGGCATATGTTCAAAAGTGTGAACATTGCCAAGTAAATAAAGCGGAAAGACTCAAAGCAGCTGGTCTGTTGCATCCTTTGGAAATTCCCAACAAGAAATGAGAAAGTACTTTCATGGATTTTGTGGTCGGACTTCCCAAGTCAGGGAAGTGTCACGATGCTATTTGGGTAGTAGTTGACATGCTAACCAAAATGGCGCAGTTTATTCCAACAAAAACTATTGTCAAAGCTTCTGAACTTGCTCAACTCTTCATTAAAAAGTTGTTCAGGTTGTATGGGTTGCCAAACGATATTGCTAATGATCGCGATTCAAAGTTCACTAGCAAGTTTTGACAGGCGGTCTTTGAAAGACTGGAAACTACTCTAAGTCTATCATCTATCCCTTCGCAAAAATGTGACAAAGTGGCCAAAATGCCTTAAAAACCATTTTTAAGGCACCTTCATATTTTTTGGTTTTTTCGCTATGTTTAACCTAAGGCACCTTCGGCTTTTTCGCTACTTTAAACTAAAGCACTTTTCGGCTTCTTCGCTGCCTTTAGTCTAAGGCACTTTTCAGCTTTTTTGCCTTTATAGCCTTCTTCGCTGTCTTAAATCTAAGGGCGCCTTCGTGATTTACATATCTTAAGTCTAAGGGCACCTTCAAAAGTTGCATACCTTCAGTCTAAAGGGCACCTTAGGGTTTTTCGCGTTTTTGCTACATTGGCAGACCGATGTCGCCAACTTATCATCAACCCTAAAACAGCTGGAGAAACAAATATCCTAAGGGCGGTCACCAACTTTGTACAGATGCAAAATTGGAGTAAATGGCAGTGGGGGCATAAGATATTTCTCTCTCGACACTATATACTAGCTGAATCAAGTTATGTAAGTGTTAATTGAATTTCTCTTTCAATCAGGGTTTTTTGTAGCTAGAGTTATCACGCTCAGCAAGTTGATGTTATTATTTCAAGCTATTGTACTCACGGTTGATATTAATCAGAGTGCAATTTTTGTCTCACTACTGCGTCGTTCATTTGCGCATTCTGTATGAATTCTTCTACTTGAATGTTTCTGCTGCTAACTGTTGGGTTTCCGTTGCTACACACCTACGCTCAAATCCTTGAGCTTCTGCTGCCGCTCACACCCACGGTTTTACGACATGATCTACTATATCATCGGTAAGTGGCTTCTAAACCTATCCATTCTTGCTGAGTATAATGCTTTTTTGCAAAGGTATGCTCATTCAAATTGTGCTACTCTGATATGTGTTGTAGCGCGGCCTATATTGCAACACTGTCCTACTATATCTATTGGATGTTTGCTTGAATGAAGTATTAATATAGGCCGTCTGCTCAATTGGAACTATTGTGGTAATATTGCATCAATGCACCGATATCACATTAGTACGGAATGTTGCCATCTTTTCACATGTTATTAAGCAATCCATCGCTGACCAGAAATGTTGCTATATGACTGTAGCATACTGTTATGTGAAGCACACATCATACATAAACTTTCTTGAGGCACGTTTTATTGATAATCACATTTGGGCGCTTGCAAGGAAGCACGTCGTTGTTGTCCTTGCATTGTATTTGTTGAAAATAAAAAAGCCATCCAACTTGACTTTTGGGGTTGATGAAGATTTTCATCTTGCATATAGTGTTACAGCTTGTAAATGTCAAAATTAGCCTTGTAGAAACTCGAGCTATATCACATGCAATAAAGTCTAGTTGTCATATGTGACATGCATGTAGATTTAGATCATGAAATGGCCAAATTTGGGTTAGTAGAAACTTGAGGTACCATAATTGCATAAAGTCCTAATTGTCCAAAGTGACATGCAAGGCATGCAAGAGTTGTTATGGACACATGCAAGTGTACATTAGTAGTGTAGAAATCGCCATATGTAGAAAGCAAGTAGAAGTAGGTGGATTAACATGCATGAAAGTGATATGTGTCACTATTTTGGTAGATTACACTTTTAGATGTGGAGAAAATGAGTTGCATGCTAGTACTACCACAAGAATTTGGATTTTGTACTTGTAAGCTTGTATTACGATTCTCTCTCTAACTCGAGGAGAAACTTTTTCTCATGTAATAAAGCTTCATTGTACTTTCTCACACGTGTGGAATCTAATTGCTTTTAATTATTTGCATTATAGATTGTGATCTAGCCTTGGATTCTAGTCTCAGATTGTGAATTTCACTCTAAATGTGGTCTATGTGCTATCACAAAGCTTAGGGAAGGCCATTAACACATTTGTGGTTTCCCCACACGTGTGTCTTGCTGGTTTTTTCATAGTATTTACATGAATGAGATATCATTGAGAACCAACGTGAATGAGTGTCATCGTTGCTATCCAGCGATGAGATACCAAAATATTTTTTAGTGCATAATGTCCTACCTATTTGCTTTTGAATGTATGATATCTCTTATCATGAAGAGCTCTTTAAAAACATATGTTTCTTGACAAAACTCGTTGTCATCTCTGTCTCTCACAATATAGTAGCGACGTAGCACGAGTATTAGAATCTTATCATTGAGTTTCGATAGACAGCAAGAGAAGGTATGTATATAGCTCGTAATCGTTGTTCTTAAAGCTATGCAAGAGCTATATTGTGCTATACCACTGTAATAGCTTTGATAATGGATTTTCATAAAATATGGATTTTTACAATAGCATTTATCTCGTACAACTTATCTTCAAATGCATAATGATTTATTAAATTAAAAAGATAGGAACCAAAAACCATCACACTGATCAGCATGGCACTCGTCCTAATACGGTAAATATATGGTTCGGCCTATCATTAATAAGCAACCTTCAGTAAGGGAAGATTGGAATATGAAATTACATATACATTGCATGCTGATTAGTTAAGTAAACTTATTTTGTACATGGATAACAACTGACATTCAACGTTGACACCTGTCTTCCTCACTATACTAACTTGCGCAGTGTGGTGAGATGGTGGTAGGTACCAGCTGGATGTCTTGAAATATGTTTTGCTTTACGGTGCTTTGCTAGTATTGTATGCTTTTCAGCTATGTTTTTCCTTGTTGGTTTATGAATAAAGGGTTTTAAAAAGTTTTGGTCTTGACTTGTCAAGAGGAGCTTTAATCTACTAATCTCTCTCACACATGGATATGATCTAATTTTACATTACCCCGACTCACTTAACACTTTCTTTCAGCACCAATATTCAAAGTTATATTCATTATATATATATATATATATATATATATATATAAGCAGCTTACTTACCTTTGTTTCACATGGTTTTTTACCCAACGGTCAAGATCTAATATGTTCCTATCCAACTGTTGAAGATGATAGCTTATTCTACAAGCCATCTAGTTGCTTCTTCTACAAGCTTCACATCCTGACCTAAGAGGAGAACCTTCGGCTATTTATACATGATGTATTTTCTAGCCATCTTCATGTTCTCCCTCTCTCTTTTTTTGTATACTTCTTCACTTTGTGTTTCTTCATGTTGTTTGCACTCATGCAGCGCCCATCCACACCTTTGGATCACAATCTACATACTCAACATCTGAGTCCTTTTCATATACATATGATAGGCTGGAATCAACACGTTTTTGTATTGTCATTGAAGCACGGTTGCTCGTACATGAATAGAGGTGGATGTGTTTTCTTGTGAGGATGCCATGATTCTTCCATACTATATAAGTCTTTAAGAACCCAAAAACAAAGGTATTGGGCATTCACACTTATGAAAACTATACAAAAGTATTGAGCATTGGTATAATAACAATAATCTTTAAGAAGTTTTGATGTGAGAATATTGTAGTAACACTTTGACTATGGGATAAACCTACGCATCCTGATATAACATCAGGCTAGTATCACAAGTCATTTGAGGATGCCTCGAGCTTCTTAGTGAACCAGCTTTTCAACCATAGAGAATCAGATGCAAAAATACAACACGCCAATAATCCTAACATAGAAGTGAGAATGATTTAGATGTTCGGGCTAGTCTAAGCTGAACCTCCCATGGCCCTCGGTTAGAAACCCTTCAAGTACTGTTAGAATCCAATAAGGGTTGGGATCCTATTAGGAATGAATGGTTTCTGAACCATAGTCCCTATGAGGTTTGGTTAGATCCTACCTATCACAATATTTTTCTCGGTATCATGGATTGGTAACTCCTTAGATGGATCATCTCTCATATATTGTACTACGTGTTCAAGGATGGATGTCGATAACATTAATTACATTTGACATGCTACACAAGAACGTTTGCACATGTGATTTAGCCATTGAGCTAATCAAAGAAATACACTAGTTCATGATTTGCATCTATTTTCATATAGACCTCTTTCGGATTTCCTTATCTATGCATCTGACAAGACTACACCAAGGCTAGGCACTCTCCAAGAACCATATCACTACCATGAGCATATAATATATAACATTTTTTTCCAGATGAAGAAGCTGAGTAGCAAATTTGAGTAGCCATTCATCTCCCAGTGGTCATACCTCTAAGAGCTTGGAAAACTCTCATTGGCACGGGAGTACGGGGTGATTAGGATGGCCCCTCGAAATCGAAAGTGGCATTACCCTAATACTAATCACTCGCATAAGGGCAATGTGGGCCTTCCCCCATTGCGGATCTTTCGACGAGACCAATCCCTCAACGAAAAATATGCCCAACAATCATCTCATAAGTTGCAATTACTCTTGGTTGTCAATTATTCTTTAAAAAGATTTACTTATGGAATGATTTGTATTTTAATAATATGACAATATGCAGGGACAAATCCCATTTCATAATATTATTCTAAATTATAGTTACCAATTCAAATGTCCAAGTCACTTATCTCCGTAAATTTTTCGATCAAACAAAAAAATTACAATGCTCAAATAAGGGAAATTTAAATCATAGACCCATAATAAAGCTCATTGAAAAATATCCAATGCTTTTTCTATAGCCCAAGTCAAAGCAGGCCATTACGAGAAAAAAAAACACAGAACGAAGCTCTCAATTTTCTTTCTTTGAAAATGTTACGTAGACTGAAGTAACTATTCCCTTTGGACAACCAATCATCTACCACCTCAGGATTCGTCTCATTCATCTCCCCTGAATATGGTTTGGGTGAAAACTCCAATTCAGCGAGGATGACTTGATTTAGCAAAAATTTCATCTTCTTTTTAGGCAAAGTGTTTTGATTGCTCATTTATTTAGGGCCATACTCAGCTACCAACAAATATGAAGATACATCCACATGGCAATTGATTCTTCTAGACTTGTTTTATCTTTAGCCATTATTGATCCCTATAATTCGAAATTGCTTCAAGTAGTTTATAGATTCCAAAATATTCAATTGTAAATAAAAATAATTGTCACCTTATAAACCGACTGATTACATCTTAGTATGACCATTTACTTACAAAGCTAATTTAATTTTAATCAATAACAAACAAATTTAAAAAATTAAAACAATTTTGTTTTTTAATTATTTATGTAATTTGAATCTTTGAATTGCATCAATATGGATTGAAAATTGATATTAATCATCGAACTCTCAATTTCCTTGTTATCATCTCAAAATGATTTGAAACATTTGGCATGCATCAAAATCCACATGCAATGATTTATAGAAAAATTAAATTTCTTACGTAAACCGCGTAACTGAACTGAAAAAATCACTTCTTAGTTGTTTTTTTATAAAAACAATACTCATGCTTTAGATTTCAACATCCAAACTATTGTAAGACGTTGTGTCATGTTTCTAGACATGCAAAGTGATTTAGAAATGGCTTTTTCACATAAGACATGCACGCTACTGCTTAATTTTTCGACATGCAATAGATCTTAAGAGAAACTTTTTCAAGGTTATCTAATTTATTTATCATTCGTCACAATAATCAAGTGGCGCTTTCATTAGGGTTATTCTATTATATACTCATAACTTATCAGTACAACACTTTAAAAAAATTCAATCACTAGCTTCTTGATAATTTTCATATCAGATGCACCTCCCATGCTTATCAGATAAATAGATTGTCTCAATCACTCTAATATCTTCTTCTACTACTACAATAGGACCTCGTGACGTTTCAAAACAATGATGCTTAGATTTCTCCAAATTTAAAAACTATATCAATTGTGCACTCCCAAGTTTAGGACTAAGAGATACGCTAGTGTCTCATACCACTAGTAGATATTTTTCACCTTGAACTGTCTCAACTCCGAGTATATCTAACATTGAGCAAAGTTCTAGATAAGAAAATATTGTGATCAATAGTATTTTACTCCTCATCCATCTCACATGTTAGAAGTACTTCAAGGTTTGTCCTAGAATTATGAGTCCAAACACTAGAGATATTCCACCCCTTTCTATCCACACAACATACTAGAAAAAAATAGACAGAAGGAGAAATAATTCTAAAGTTTAATTCCAACAATGCAATGGAAGATATTATTCAACAACAATAGAGTATACACAATAACATACATATATAATGGAAAAATGTTTAATAGAAATTTCCAACAAAAATACATTACGATGGATTATACTATTTCCTATCGAATAAACCCAATACAATATATAGTTCTACTACTTTTTAGCCATATTTATGATTATAAAACCCTAAAATCAAATCTATACAAAGGGGCCTAATACCATTGCCCCACATACTCAATGCCTAGTTGGGGTACTCATGTCGCCTAGATTCCTTGGCCAATGCCCTCTGACTCCTACATTGAGGTTGGGTATAAAGTTTGCCTGAGTATAATAACGCCTACAAAGTGAGCCAACATATCCAACATTTTGATAATGATTTTTCGTTATCTTTTTAACTAATAACTAGATGATAGTCACAAGATTGTTCAAGTCTTACATTGAATGGTCATTTCATAGCCAATGAAACCTATTGGTCCAACAAGATGGATTAAGATATCATAAGAGCACTAGTCAAACAGAACAAGATGCTTTTTGTTTTTGAGGGGAGGCTCAAGCTTGGGATAAGAGAAACTTTGGATGCCTACCTAACCAACTGAGCCAGCCCAAATGGGTTAAATAGAACAATATGACCATATTTAAGTCCAAAGCCATCTAGTGTGAATCACATATATGATTTTCATCATTCTTAGATATGTGATTGAGAATTTTATTACTCTACCATAATGAGTTACGAGTTTTCATTTATGAGTAGTTCAAAATTTTCATCTAAAACTCATTCATTTATAAATGTTATCATCTTAATTATTGACAGTCTATTTTCCCTTTCTTATATAGTCATTTGACTACAAAAAAAAACGTTGATATACGATTCATAGTTTTATGTTTGCATTAGGATTTTCAAAATCCTTTACTTGATAAGAAATTCCAAAGATAAGTACTTTTAGGCTGCATTGGCCATTAGCATCTACCATTCTCCAATTTATGCCCCCCTAAGATATAATGGTCTGGTGTAAGTCCAAATGCAAAATAAAATGACTTATTTTCTAGCTTGTATCTGCTACTAAGAATGAAATCACAATTCATGTTGTTTTACTATATTTGAGAAACACTTGGCAAAGAAGTTAATTCATGAGCACTCATCTTCTCTAGATAGACTTCATTATCCCATGAGTCTGCATTTCTTACAACACTTTAAGCACCAGTTGATCAAATGTAAAAGTGAATGTCGATATATTTTGATAGCGTATTTGATTAGGCATAGCTGCAATTAGCATGAAAATCATTGATAATGAGATTTAATTCAATCTAGTGTAATAGAGAATGATCAATTATTGACTTCTGAAACACATAACTTCAATGCTGAGCATGAGGTATATGAGAAACACATTGCTAGTACTTCACTATCATAAACTTTTGTAATACATATAAATCAAATTATACAAGCAGTTATACATAGCATGTTATGCTTTGATAGGATGTGTTGATTTGACTATATAATTATTTCAGTCAATACATGCTTGATGAACTACTTCCTTGAGCTACAATAGCACTTTGTTTTTGGAAGAAACAAGAACTAAGTAACAAATCTCACAAGATCGCTATTTTTAATTAAATTAGGACTTTCAAGGCAATGTTAGTAGTACTTTGTCATTCTTGCCTTCAAATTATCTAGGTTTCCTAATTTGTGAAAAAACATGCCGACAATTTTGCTTAATGATGTTTGATATAACCAGAAAGGAACATAGAAACGTAAGCTTGCCAATCTGAGCACAAATACATCAAAACATATAAGAACAAAATGTGGATCCTATAAAATGGAAAGCAATTAACTTTGATTCCTTTACATAAAACCAACAAGCTAGCATTCATCCATAGTTGATCAAATTTTAATAGTGAAACATGGAGTGCACATCATTCTTATAGCAAACCACGAAGGAGCTAGTCACAAACTTGACTAGTCACCTTGTAGCTTCAAAAGCTTGTTGTAAATGGATATTCAATTGGTAAAAAAAGACAATTATTTTATATAGAAAGGACAAAACTGTTTACAATATGGAAGAGAATCCCAACTTTACATACTTTTACCTTGATCATAGATTCACATCAATGGCATAAATCTAACTATGTAAAATGTGCAAGTGAACACCTAGCGAATTGGTGAGTTTTGTCATTTGGGAGTTGAGATAAAGTGGAATGAAGTTCCTATATTGAAATAATAACCTTTGGGCATGTAAGATGGCCTTAGGTACAAGTTGAATGCCTTAGGATTAATGGCTTATAACCAAAAATACAAAGTTGTTATTCACACAATTTGTACATTTCCTTGCAACTTTGTAATATTTTGGTGATGGTTTTCTTCTTGATCTCTAGAGAAATTAAAAATAGATCCTTTCCCAAAATACTTGGCAATCAAATAAAGACTACAATTTCTATAAAATACATGTATATAACTTCCTTTGTCAAGACCTTTTTCTCAAATGGTGAGAGACATTGGAGCATTTTGCTAAAATTAACAGTTTAGATTATTTAAGTCGAATCAAGTGGCAGAAGGGCTTGAAATTTGTTTGGTTAGACCTTAAAGTCGACTTTCGAAATTTGTATTCACACTCAAAGGCATTAATTGAGCTTCGAAAAGGCACCTTAAGTGCTATTTTTGGCATTATGGCAAAATTGGATAATTCCATGCTTGGAGAAGCCAATAAATTGGACTGTGTCCGATTACAACATTTGAAAATATAAATTGAAGAGGATTTCGATGGAAGAGTTATGATATTATTGTAGTGGAACAACAAGGTTTAGACACAACTGTAGCTGATATGCGCTCATTTGACATGAGGATTGAAAAGGCCCAATCCTTGATGAATTTGGGCGTGAAGAATCGTGTCATTCCCCACATTAGTGGCATGAGGCGCTTGGGAAAAGCACTCAAAGCACAATATTAGATGATGAATCCTTCGTGAATGGTGTTTTAAGGACCAAATTGATTGGTCTTCACATGAAGGAAAATGAACAAGTAGGATCATTTTTCATGCTAGTCAAATAATTGAGAGACCAACTGACTACAATTGGCAAGCCAATAAGAGATGTAGAGTTAGTTCACACCACAATGAGTGTCCTATTAAAAAAATTTCAATGTTTGTAAGTAGCATTGCATCAAGGGAGAGGTATCGACATTTGAGGATCTTTATGACATCTTGATACAAAAAGAAACATAGAGGCGAGATTCGTAAAATTTGAAAACCCTCGTATGAAAATCAAGCATGTTAAATTCACTTGGATGACACATGCTTATAAGTCTTGATGCATATTTGATGAGATTCATAGGTCCGGTGATGATGATAAAGATAGTGATGAACTATCTAAGCTTTTCATTGAGGACAATTATCAAGTTGAAGATTGTTGGGCAGATTTTCTGTTGGGCGATCAGCCTCATCAAAATATCCCCAGTGGGGGAAGGGCCCACACTACCCTTACGTGAGTGATTAGGGTAACATCGCTTCCAATCCAGGGGTCCATCCTAATCACTCCATACTCCATGGTCAATGAGAGTTTTCTAGGCTCTCAGAGATATGACCGCAGAGAGATCGCAATCACCCTTGATTGCTAGTGACTCGTATTCAAATTCTTTGCCTAGAGAGGAATGCTAAGTGCAGTTTGTCGATGACACTAATCTAACTCTTGGAGGGTAATCTAACCTTGGCATAATTGTGTCAAATGTGTGGATAATAATATCCAGAGGGGGTTTATGTGAAAGTATATGTAGACTTTGAACCAATGTATATCTCTAGCTATTTCAATGGCTAAGTCACATGTGTGGCACCTGCTGATGGACCATTTTATGCCCCTGCTGTTGCAGTCGCTGATCCACATCTTGCTGATGTTTCTGATGCTCCTGATGCAGTTCCTGATTCACATGCTGTTGCTGTTGTACGTCCTGCTGACTTGCCTAATATTGATGGCTCTGATGCTCTTGCTACTCCAGCTATTGATTCTCCATCACTTGTTGATGATGATACCTCAGTTGTCCACGACCGCCACTGCTTACATATTGATCCAGCCTTAGCAACTACTAGAATTGAGATAAAAATCTCTTAGCTTCATTGTACTAAAAGCGGTTTTTTGCGGCTGTAGGGGATTCAGCTATTGTACTGACACCACCAGCATGAAATGTATAACCCAGGATAGAAAACGACAATACAGTGGTACTAAAGTAGCTCTAGTAGTTAAGATATTTAAGCCCACATTGAGGGCAATGTTTTAGATGGAGGGAGTGTTATGGACATACATTATAGTCCATCATTCTCTATTTTTTGATAATATTTTTGGACACGCGGTTATATTACATGTGACAGGCCTAGAAACACCATTTACATGGTTTTCTAATTTTGGCCCTAATTTCTGAATTTCACCTTCCCTCCAATTCTATTTGAAGGGAGGTAGGTTTTGTCCATTATAAATAGCCACTAAAGCTGGTCATTTAGTATCTTTGATTATTTTGAGTCTTGGGCTTCTTGTAGGGGAGTTGTACTATTTTGGAGGTCTTAGTGGGAGATCTGCCTGAGCTACCATTGATATTCATACAATTTTTTAGTTGGAGAATGCTTTATGAATGCTTTTTGCTGTCTTTTATGCATCATTGATATCACAATCTATGAATTTGTTCATAACATGGCGTTCTTGTGCAAGTTGTCAAACGTGATGAATGCTACCAATAGCCATCCTTGAATGAGTAATACGGGACAATATTAGAGAGGTGTGGCCACCGACTAAGCTTTAAGTAAGGGTGATGGCCTAACCATAAATGTTCGGGTTTAGAGGATGCACTAGATTCTAGACTTCGAAAATGGTGCTTTGGCGTAATCAATTTGTATTTGCTTGTCTGAATATGGCTCTCCTAACCCCTCCACTAGGTTCTTCTTCTGGATGTCTATTTGTACTATTGACTGATCTTGGTGATAACACTTGTGGGACATAGACTAGGGTACTCGGGAGTGGTTGTTGTACTTTTGTGTATCGAGTGGAGGTGGCATCCATCGAACGCCATGATTCATTGCTCAAGAATCCATGTGTCAGCAATTTATTTATAGTCAAGCATAATTTGTCTCTCATAAAGCCAATCGTTTGAAAAGCATCAATAAGTGTCTTGACTTCTTCAAGAAACGTTTGTTGTTTATAATAGCAGTATATAGCAACAATAACTTGAGATACAATGACCTTATAAGAATAATAGGCCGGTCTATTAGAGGCCAAGTTTATATACTGTAAGCAACATAAAGGCAAGTTTCTTCTTTTGTCATACTTAGAAAGTTGTATGGAACCAGTTGTTGGGTCAAAGGAAATGGTAAAATTCAAGAAGTTTATTGTATTATTAGCAGTATCGCTTTTATCAATAACAAGATATTCTAGATGATAGATCCAAAAAGGGTTATCTGGAGTCCTCGGTTGCATTTTGTCTAGGAAGGTCCCGATACAAGGGTTGTTGATAAAGCAAATATCATCGATATATATGAACGAAAATTTGAAGCCATTCATACATTTTATTTGCTTCAGGCTAGCCTTTTAATAAGCTGCATTTCAAAACATGAGAGGTACCAATTACACCATAATGGCGAGCATGAGAAACCTGTGAAAGATTCAAATAGTTTCATCATATTTTGCTATATTTCCATATTTGGCATATTGAGGCCAAAACTTGTTTTAGACTTAGAGATTGACTTTTCAAAGTTCATTAGTCTAAATTTCATTTGAATAAACACTTTTTAAAAGTGTGGGAAAGTTAGAATGCGAGTTTGAGTAGATTCAAATTCGAATGGATGGGTACATTGAATCTAGACCCAAAAAATAGTAGGGTTAGCATTTTGGAGGGAAAGCCAAGTGGCCAAATAGGGTTTGGACCTGCTATAAAAGGATGTAACTCGTGGAGAGAGCAATCTTCTCTCTTCTCTATCTCATTTCATGCTTATACATGGTTCTCTTGGGTTCTACTATCCATTGGTGCACTATCTTGGTGATTGCTTGCAATTCTATGTGTAGAATGATCATTTATTGCTATTTTCGGATCCACACGTGTGAAATACAGTAGCTTGTTGGTTTTGTACGAACAACAACAATACTTTATCATTTCATTCAAGTTTGATCAAGTTCTACTAGTGTTTGCATCTCATTTGTGTGTAGATGCTGATTTTTCTACATTGGTGAGATTGGTAGTGTATTTATCTTTCTAACCAAAGATCATTTAAGTGGATTGGATCTTAAGGATCTGAAATCTTTCACAAAACCCATGGGTATCCCCCGGATTTTTCTCCAAGTGTGATTACCAAGTCTAACTATGCATTTATCTATTAACATGGAATTCCATGTACATATCGTCTCCATGTCAATAGTATTCCATTCTTCATAAGTTTTCTTATTCCAAGACCATTTGAGATCTTTGACTCACAACATCCACTTATAGCCAAGCGTTTTGCCCTTAGTATCTTTGAAGGTTGATTGATCAGTTTTTTCATAACCGTTTTTAGACCGCCAGGTCCATCCAAGGGTTATTTTCGTAACATTTGGAGATGTTTGTGGCTTTTATGCTATGTATATCATTGGGTATGTTAAAATAAAAGCCAACTGAAGAATCACAAAGTAGAGTTGTATCTCCATTTAGGATGCCCTTGTATGTTTTTGCCTTAAGGCCTACTCCTTTCATAAGGAAATGATGCAACATACCAAGAGCCCTTGTTAGGAATTTAGCAAGTCCAGAGAAGTAGCATTCGTGTGCATTTGTGATCCATCTGAAAGAGCTTTTATAAGCTTTGAATGTGTATAGAAGATAGATAAGTTCTTTTGAATAGATGAAATCCTCTGGTAGTATCTAGCCCATAGTTGCATTTATATGTTCTAAGGAATTTGAAACATAGTTAGTTGTTTTATCGAGGAATGGTTCAAAGTCTGGAATATCAAGTCTTTCAATAGCAAGCATTATGATGAGGTATATACATATAAAACATGGATTATGTTGTGCCTTATCAACACCATTGATATACAAATGTTTGATTAACCATTGTCATTCATTATTGGCATCGACCTTTTTATGTCGAGGTACAATATTCCCTTGAATCCATTTCTTGAATTTCAAGAAATCTATAGTGGCATTTCAACATATATCAGCATGTTTTTTGACAGTGTCTTTGTCCATTATTGCGTATATAGGGTTGAACTTTCATAAGTTTGATCCAATCATACTATTGGTGATTAGCAAGGCCTTTATCGTAAATTTTCACAAGTAGTAATTGGATCCATTCAGCTTGTCTGTGATAAGACCGACTTTACTCTGAGAATCCATCTGGTTAGTTTGTCAATATATCGATGACGTTAAGAGAGAGATACCATGCTGCGCTACAATTGGAAATCAACTATCTGATACTGAAATTTGATATCACAAATTGAATAATATGATACTTGTGAAAAGTATCAATTAGCAAAATGTTGAGCACAAGACAATTGAAGATAGAAACCACGTACTCTGAACTATCTCTAAAAACTCTATCTGATTTGCACTTCTACTGATAAGCAATAAGCACTATAGCAAAACTCTAAAAGAACTGAGCTAGAATGCTCAAGAGTGTTCAAGCTTGCAAATTCGAGAGAGCTGCTAAATTTTACTTCGATGCATTGCATGAATGAATGAAACAATAGTCATATGATCAGTTATTTATACTAAGCAAAAATGGGCATTCGGTAGGATAGCTGATTAGGTCGTAGATCATAATGGCCACTTGGCCGTAGTGAGCTGGCATTCGTCCAGTTAGTACTTCTTGGAAATTCACTTGTGGAATGCACCTGTGAGCAATTTTTGTGTACTTCTGCAAACTGTGTAGAAACATGCATACAACTGCAGAGTTGGGTAATAAGTGGATGAAGATTAAAAGATTGATTAGTCGATAATCAAGAGAATAATCCAACACAACAAGTTTGGTAGAGGGGTTTGCAGCAAGCTCTATAGATGCACAAATCATGTGTTGGCGTATAAAAAGGTATATGGGCCAAGGGTTAGCATGGATGGATTTGCCTAATACCTTTGTACGTGTTTCCTTGCTCGTCCTATGTGTTAGATTTTTCATGAATACGGTTTACACTTTCTTAGTAAGCGTCCTAACAAGATGAACTATGTGTATGCTTTTAAATCTCTCTCTCTCTCTCTCTCTCTCTCTCTCTCTCTCTCTCTCTCTCTCTCTCTCTCTCTCTCTCTCTCTCTCTCTCTCTCTCTCTCTTACGTCCATGTCCAGTATGTGGGATTTGGAATAATTCCTGACATGGATAGCCGGTACTCCAGTGTATAAGGTTGTTAGTTATGCCACGTCATTCCAAACTATAGATCACATTTGGATTATCCTTACAATGATATCAATAGTCTAGATGCAACGATAAATATTTTAGTCGAAATAGTTGTTTTATTGTTGAAGTAAGTAAACAAATATGGTGGACTACATTTGGCCCTTTTTGTAGTGGCCACACTTTGTCCATGGACAAGTCTGCAAGAAGCCTACAAAGTTTGCCCTCTAATATCAGCCAAAGTTGGTATTTGCATATTTTTAAGATGACTTAATTGCATTGTGTCATAAGTCCATGACCAGTACATAGGATACAATATACTCCTAGTCTTGGATATACGGTACTCCAACAAGTTGTTAGTTATGCCACGTCATATTGGACGTGACCCGAAAGTAACTAATATCCTTGTGAGGCCCAAAACACACTAAATGGAGTTTAGACAAGGTATGAGACAATGTATGCATGTGTAGAGTTATCAATAGCAATTCTATGAATAGTTGGTCCATGCTTAGGACTTTATTCTTGATGAATCTATGTATAGGGAACTTAGGGCTATGCATGGCTGTGTGCCCAGGATGCTTTTGGCTCTATATATTGGGTCCAAACTCGCCTTACTCCTCATTATGGTTGTGGATTCATTGCCAGGCTCTCACTCTACATTCATGCTTCTTGTTCCTTGGCTTGGGGTGAAGCTTCTAGAGTTTGATTGGATGCTTTTACTTGGTTGGGTGGTTTCTCCATAGTGTGTTATCCATTGTGTTTGTGATTTGTAAGCAGGATCTAAGGAGCTTCCGTTATAGTGGTATCAGAGCAAGGCTTACAAGTTTGGAGAGGTGGTGCTTTTCATTGGAGCTTGGTGGTAATCAACTAGTATTTCATCCAAGGAGAGGAGCAAGGGTGCAAGTTGGTGGATCTTCCCAATTTCAATTTGCATGATCCATATCTCTCTCAAATTTATTATGGTTTATGGAGAATTGTGCTAGGAAATCAATTTTGGTTGTCTTTTTGGAGTTTTAGCATGTGTAGCTCAAAACTAGATATGGATCTGAAATTTTCAGCAAGTTAATTCACTTTGAAGTAGTTGAAATTCAGGTTGCATGTTGGATCTTCCCATGTATTTGGATTCTAGGCTCTTTTGTGGCCAGATTTGACTTGTTTTCCATGATTTTGGGACAAAATTGAAGGTAGAATTCAAAAGCCAGCAAGTTTAGATCAATTGGATGGTTATAACTCTGTATATAGGATTGCATGTGGATTAGAAAAATGTTCTTGCCATTAATATGTCATGATGAGAGAACCTAGAAAGGGCCAAAATCCATGATTTTTGCTTGTTTTTTCATGAAATTGGATGGTAGGAGGTTGTAGAACATCAATTAAAGCTGAGAAAAGATGAATCATAGTCTTTTGAAGTTGTCCTAGAAGGAGCCAAGAATTCCAGCAATTGGGTTTGTAGGAAGTCAAAAAGTGTCAAAAATTGACCAATTTTGGTGAATTTTGGGGGGTGGATTTCTCTAGATTCATAAGGGGATCGTTCTGAATTTTTTACAACATGATTTGTATTTCTTTTTACCTTCCCAACAAGCTATAAGACCTGTAAATTGATGGATAGAGGCTTATGTTTCAGTTCCATCAAGTTTGTAGCAATTTTGACTTCTGGAAATCAAGAATTCATGGTTCTCAGCCCATACTGCTTCATAGGATCTGTATGAAGGCTTCATGGAACCCTTAGAGACCATTTAAGACTGTTTGGATCATCACTTTTAGGCTTGGTTGAGTGTTTGCACGTTTATAGGCTGTTTGGACTTGAAAAAGTGCGCCCTCCTATAGGTTTTTTGGCTGTTCTGAACTCGCACGTGTGAATCCTAGGTGGCAAGATGACATAGCAAGAGTCTTGTTCACTAGGTCTCCCTCAGTTTTGAGCTTTATAGCACCCAATTTGGTGTCCTGTAGCCAAAGTTACGATCATGTGAAGTTTTGCAATTTTGTGAACAAAATTGGTAGAATTGCGAATTGTTCTGATTGCATGGAAGTCAATTTCCTATTTTGAGGTACTGTGCTTGCATGGAATGTCTGCATGTTGATTCTCAGAGTGATTCTGACATGCATGAGTGGTTTAGATATGTTTTGAGTGGTTATACGCATGTACTCTGATTGATAGATACAAAATTGGATTTTATAGCTGACAATTTTCGTAGAGCTTAATTTCACGTAAAATTTCGTAATAGTGAAAAATCAGTTTAATGTCACATGTCTTGCATGTTTGATGGACGTTAATGTAGTAAAATTAAGAATCGAACAGTGAATCGAGTTTTCGATTTCGGTTGCTTAATAACTGACAGTGGTTTGTTACGAATACTTAGAAAACGTAAAATTTAAAACAAATTTAAAAATGCGAAAACTCAATTTTTTTTTTTTTTTTTTTAGTTTTTTCCAGTTTCTTGGAATATCTATGAAATTGACTAAAAATAGTGATGTATTGGAGTCAATTTCAGTCGATTTTGCTCCACTTTACTTCTCTATGAGTTAATCTAATATGAACTAAATTTAGTAATTTCTAGGATAGATATATCGAGATGGCCGAAGAAACTTCAAATCAAGCTGCGAATCCAAGTGCGCATGAAATAGGGTTCCATCATTGGATGTGAAGTTGGCACTTTGGCAGTCTGTCCTAGGTTTGGCAGCCGACTATCAAAACGAATGCAGACGAAATGTGCTTCAAAATCTCGAGGATGCGTTTCGGATTGCGAAAGCATATGATTCCACAATGGTGGCATCCAGGAAGCCGTTTGCGCAAATTCCAACCACTTTGAAAACCAAGAAGGTTAAGAAGCGTGGTCTAGACCAAGCAAGAATATTTTGATGAGTTAGATCAGCAACATTGGAACCCAGGAAGCCGAAGAGAAAAAGATTTAAGAAATCTATGTCTCGGGAAAAGGCTAAGAGAGAGAACTTATGTTTCGTCTGTAAGAAGCCTGGACATATGATGAAATTTTGTCCAAAAAGGACGAAAGTGTCTGCTCACATGATTGAGATCCCAAGAGGCAATGGTAAGACTTTGGAAATTAAGCTGACTGATTGTGAGTGTGAATGTTCTTTTAGTACTACTTCTTTTTTGCCTAATGAATTTTTTCGTTTAATTGGCACAAATAAAGATCAAGAAGTGAGTATTTTATTGGACAGTGGTTCAACTCATAATTTTATTAATTCTTGTCTTGTGCATAAATTCAGCATGGAAACTGAAGCCAACAATCATAGATATAAAGTTTATCTAGCTTCAGGAGCAGAGTTGGAGACTTGGAACGTAAAAGTCCCGAAGCTCCCAGTTTTGATACAAGGACACCCAGAATTAGTTAGTTTTCATGTTTTAGACTTAGCCCGTATTTATTTAATCTTAGGCTATGAGTGGTTATTTAGTAAATCGCCTTCTCTGTTAATTGATTTTGAGAAGCATGTTCTCACTTTCAAGGAGGGTGATAAGGTAGTTACTTTATTTGGCAGTAATTTTGTACGTCCCTTGGATCAGATTTCTATAGTTAATGAAATGGAAACATTGGATTATTCTGAGTATGAAGTTTTTTCAGTATGTGCTATTCCAATTGTGGATGTTCCTGAAATGAATCTAAATGGTTGTGAATTCTTAGCAATTCTTAACTCAGTAAATTTAGATCATGAACAAGCAGTGAAAGAACATATCATAAATGAATTTAGAGATGTTTTTCCATCTGAATTACCTCATGATTTACCATCGTCTAGGTCAGTAGACCACATGATTGAGTTAATTCCAGGAAGTCAACCTGTCTCTAGACAACCTTATAGGTTCTCTTAGAAAGAGGAGACAGAGATTTCAAATCAAATAGAAAACTATCTGAGGATGTGACATATACAACCTAGTAAATCACCATGGGGCGCTCCCGTTCTTCTTAAAGCGAAGAAAGATGGAGGTTTCCGGATGTGTGTGGATTACAAGGGTCTTAATAAAGTGACTATCAAAATAAATATCCATTACCCAGGATGGATGACCTTGTAGATCGCTTGTGGACCTTTCAGGATTGTACGTAGAATTGGTTCTACCCGAAGTTTAGCTTGTAAGGATAGAAGCAGTTTAAGGAGGGAAGAATGTTATGTCCATGACCAGTACATAGGATACAATATACTCCTAGTCTTGGATACACGGTACTCGAGTGAAACAAGCTGTTAGTTATGCCACGTCATATTGGACATGACCCGAAAGTAACTAATATCCTTGTGAGGCCCATAACACACTAAATGGAGTTTAGACAAGGTATGAGACACTGTATGCATGTGTAGAGTTATCAATAGCAATTCTATGAATAGTTGGTCCATGCTTAGGACTCTATTCTTGATGAATCTATGTATAGGGAACTTAGGGCTATGAATGGCTGTGTGTCCAAGATGCTTTTGGCTCTATATATTGGGTCCAAACTCGCCCTACTCCTCATTATGGTTGTGGATTCATTGCCAGGCTCTCACTCTACATTCATGCTTCTTGTTCCTTGGCTTGGGGTGAAGCTTCTAGAGTTTGATTGGATGCTTCTACTTGGTTGGGTGGTTTCTCCATAGTGTGTTATCCATTGTGTTTTTGATTTGTAAGCAAGATCTAAGGAGCTTCCCTTATACATTGCCTAACTGCACTTCTTCACTCGAGGGTTGTGGATCACCCAAACATCTTGACAACTTTACACCTAAAGATTAATTTCAAGATGATGTCAACTTTTGTAATGAATTTCCCAAGGACGAGAACACAATCTTCTCACAAGGAGGCATGGCCAACCTCTCCATGATAAATCCCTATTCAACTCTCTCTTTTGTAGGAAAAAGATCAAAGTCTTTATGTTCTCTCTTGTAGTCCCATGTATAATGTGTTGGAACCATTCTATAGATTACGAGATGAAATTAGAATCACAACATATCCATAAAGAAGCTGAGTGGTATCCCCAACATGGGTCAACAAGTTTGTATAGATATCCCAACTGATCATCTAGAGAGGTCTTCACCTTGTTTTCATTCACCTTATTTGTAATGGTTGCTAGTTGGGCATCCAATGTGTATCGATGTGAAGGGACTAGGACTAACACACACTTGATATCAATGAACGATAGTTACATATGTGCAAATTCAAGAATATGATTGTCAAACTCATGGCACATAGATGTGCTGGGAAGGCAAATCCCTTGGGTATTTTAAAAGAAGCACATCAGTGCTTTGGCCTCATTGCATCCTCAACTAAACACATCCACTGTATTTTGAAGTACATAGGCCGAGCCAAATGCCTTGCGCACAAGGTCTTGACTGCAAGGAAGAAGGGGATGTGACTTGGAGGACACCATGGGGCCAACCCTACCTTTAAGGGCCATCGAAAGTCAATGCATGAACTTGAGAGAACAATTGTATGTAGATTATACAATGAGGTTTATATCTTCCACTAGAACAAGTATTGTACCAAAAGCAAAGAAAAGGGGAATAACAATAACATACATGGGATGACAAAACTTGGTATGGCCCAATAAATAATGCCTTATTATTTTACGAACATCAAACCCAAAGTGACATGTCGCACGAGAAAGGGCCCTTTGGCACCACTCACCTACTACCATGCGTAAGTATATCTGCGTCCCAAGCTGGTAGACCCGGTAGAGGTTCACCTAACAACAATTTAGAGCTTAGTTCCCTAAGTCTCCCCTATTGTGGGATTTTGCATTTCAAGTTTTCAAGACTCCAAAACCCTATTTTACTTTTAGGGTTGTAAAACACATTTTTGCACCCAATCTATACACCTTTTAGGGTTCTCAAACATTCATGTGGGTTCTTCAGCAAATACAAAGGCCACTCGATTGGTAAGGGTTTCACTTGTGGACCAGAATTTTAGGGTTAGAAAAAGTACCGCAAATGCTGACGTGGCTTCATAAGAAACGGCCCCTTCAGGCTTCAGCTAACACTTCACTTTCTCTCATCACACACAACTTTCAATATTTTCTCCCGTACGGTGTATGTACTATGTACCCCTTACCGTTAGGTCTCATCATAGATGTTCAGATTCTGCCACGTCTTAAAAACCCACGTGGCTAAAATCCAAGTGGTCGCGCTTCAAATACAGCGTGTCAATAAGCCCTGTCGAGCATCCTTTTTAGGCAGAGAGCTTGGAAGCATCAATCTGCCATTTATGCTTTCGCGTTTTCGTACTTATGTTAATGGCATCGAGCTGATCGGAAGCCCACCACCGTCGGATCTCGTCACCAACGTTCAGATTCTGCCACGTTTTACATGATCAACCATCGAAATCGGTCCAAGTGGCGTGCGTGCGACGTGGCAAGCATCGAAGCGGTCGGGCGTTGAAGCCTACGGCGCGGTAAGCCCCGTCGTCGTCTTGCCTCGCTATCGCTATGCTATAGCCATGGAAGCATTCCTCAAGATCGATCGCGTTTTCTTCACAAATCCGAATTAGGGTTTCGAGGAGTTGCTGTTATTTGGCGAAGATGGAGTAAATTTACGAACATTTCTTGCTGACGACCAGTGAAGCAAGCAACTCGGAAGACAAAAGAGCAAGCAATTTCGGACAACAAGAGAGCAAGCAATTCAAAAACCAAGAAAGCAAGCTAATCGGAAAACAAAAAAGCAAGCTAGAAAGGATAGACAGATAGATCCATCTAGTGAGCGGATATATTGTGAAGATCATCTTGATAAGGAGGCGGCTCCAACCATGCCTAGCGAGCTGCTCAGCATTCAGCCCGGAGAGCTTCAGTTTCCATGTTAGTGGCCATTTTGAAGCATATTATCCTAGTCCTTATTTTGCTGTCGATGTGGATAAGGTTTTTTCATAGATATGTTAAGTGAAGTTTTGTGTTGGGATAGGGCAGTGTGCCGACTTGAGGCCTTGGGCCTTACTTTGTGTAGTGTCAAAGTGTGACGTTATGTTTTTTTTGAATGATACTTTCTTTTGGTAGAGTTTTTTAAAAAAACAAACATTGTGACAGAATTTTGATGTGGACGGCCAATGACTGACTGCCAGGTGTCAATCAGTTGTTGGCTGTCAACCTGAAAGTTTTTTTTGAGAGGCTTTAGTCTTTGGCAAGCACATTTGATTTCTCTTTAAAGTGGCTGATAAATAGCAAATCAAAATGAGCTCTTGATGTCATGTTCCAAACCGTCTAAAGAGAGAGGAGAAATGTTTTGATGTATGGGGAAATTCTCTTTCTAGTGAGCTTTATGGTGGTTCAGGTAATTTTTGAAGTCACATCTCGCCCTAACAAGCTTGCCATAACTTCTCAAATGACCCTTATCACCAATGAAGGTCACTGGAAAGACCATTTTGTAATATACTACTTGTAACTTCTCAATTGACACTCACCTCCAATGAAGTTCACTAGGAAGACCATTCCCTTGTGTAAAGGAGGAGCAAAATTTCTACTTTCTCTCCCGACCTGATTCTAAGATGTGATGTGCAAATTTTTTATTCACAAGACAAGTTGGGCCTCTAGTGGAGGGGCGCACTATTTTTGAGGTGAAATACATTTCGGCCTTCAATATCATGTTAGGGATTTAGCTCTAAAGGCTAAGTCATCTATATAGTAAGCGGACACGTTTATTGAGTAAGCGTATGATTTGATCTATTCCTGTGTTCTTTGTAGGATGCTTGTTGCTTTTCCTGAGGGGTAATAAGCTATTGACTCTATTTGATGTTCTTTCAGGATTCTTAGTTGAAGCATGCTATTTGCCTCATCTTATTCGCTCTATTTTTGCTTAATGTGATGCTCATCTATAATTGAGTTCATAACATGGTAGCATAGCACTTTCCAAGGCATGTGGAGGCTGGATCTTTCAGTGATTATTTCTTCTTGACTGGATCTTTCAGCTCGTATGTTTTATTGGAGATAGATTGGTGCCACGATTTTGACCCCTAAAGGACCAAACCACACTGTATGTGCACATGATCCATAAATGGACTGCCTAATGTAAGAGCTCGTCCTCTCTGGTAGCTATAAAATGGATACACCAAACAATACTAAGAACCTCATTTCTTGATAGTACCATGATATTAGTGTCAAAATTGATGTTAAATTGTTACCTCCCTAATGACAGTTTAGGACAGTCTATTTTTAGATCTATTTTTATAAATCGTTCTATTTCTACTATGAGTTAGTGCTATTGTGAGTTCTATTATGAGTTAAAGTCAAGTTTAACTCGAGTTCATACTTTTGTTAAAATTAGAGCATGTTACTTAGAGTCATAGTTGCCCAGAAACGCGTTTCTGGGCCAGAATCGCAGAAATCATTCTATTTGTACTACGAGTTAGTGCTATTGTGAGGCCTATTATGAGTTAAAGTCAAGTTTAACTTGAGTTCATGCTTTTATTGGAATTAGAGCATGCTACTTAGAATAGAGAAGTAGGGTTTCGCTTTTGGACATACGTGACCATCTCTACCATGTCTACTATCTTTTTCATCTCGTTGTTATTATATTGCCATCTATGAAGTTTGTTAGTGATTGTATTTTGTGAATGCTAGTAGGATCTAGTTATTCGATGAAGTGTATATTTTTCTAACATGGTATCAGAGCAAGGTTAGGATCAAGTTATCAACAATTGAGCAGCGTGGAGAATCGACAAGAGGAAGAGTGGATCTAAGTTAAGATCAAGCATGGTGCAAGGAGCAAGACTTTGTTGGAGATCTGAAGTGCTTGGGTTATAACCATGATTGATAAGGAAAGTGTTGACCCTCTGAAACCAAGCTCTAGCAGATTGCTTCAAGTCGCAAAGTGCTCTATGGACTACATGATTTTTTTTGCCGTTGATTATATAACCTTCGGGGTGTATAATGTAGATACCTTCTTCGATAATTCCAATGAGATGAGCTGTTTGTACATCCATCTGATGTATCTCCAGATTCGCCACAACAAAATGCAATAGTAGAAGTCTGAGTGAAGAATGCTTTACTACTAGACTGAAAGTCTCAGTATAGTCGATATTCAAGAGATGAATACTCACTATCCATAACTTCTCTCCGTAGATCGAAGTCTGATTGACTGAGTGCTTCTTTAAAAGTAGTCGGCTCTCGAATGAGATAACAAGCAGATTCATCAATATACTTGTTAGGTGGTCTGCGATCTCTTGTCGATCTTTTGGGAGATAAATGAGGCTGATAATCATTTCCTTGGTTTGGTTGTTGTTGAGCTGCAATATCTTCTTCTGATTCACTGTTGATAAGCTGTTCGTCTGCATTTTGACCTTCCATAGGAATAGTCGGGTCGAAAATAGGAGTGTTTGATAGTTTGACTGTCTGAGCTTTGCTCTTGCCCTTGGGTCGATAAACTGATTCTTGATAAAGATGATATCTTGGCTGGTGAATATCCTCAATTCAACATGATCATATAGCTTATAAGCTTTATCTGAAGTCGTATAACCAATGAAAACGAATTTGATGATGTGGAAGTCCAGCTTCTTCCTGATATCCTACGGTATCTGCGTATAGGCAATACATCCAAAAACTTTGAGGTTCGATAGTGAAGGCTTGGAGCCTGTCCAAGCTTCATAAGGTGTTTTGTCTGAGAGCCCTTTAGTCGAGCATCTGCTCTGAATATACATTGCAGTAGAAACAGCTTCAGCCTAGAAAAAATTTAGGCAGTGTCGCGTAAGCAAGCATACACTTAGCCACTTCGACCAAGGTTCAATTCTTTTTCTTAGCAAGTCTATTCGATTGAGGCAAATAAGAAGTAATGTATTGTCCCTCAATGCCTTTGTTAAGGCAATAATCCTTGAATTCTGTTGAGATGTATCCCCCCCCATTATTTGACCTCAGTGCTTTGATTCTTTTACCAGTTTCGAGTTATGCACGCTCCTTGAATTGTCTGAAGAGGTTCAAGGCCTTCTATTTCTGCTTAATGAAATAAACAGATGTTCTTCTTGAAAATTCGTCAATAATGGTAATAAAGTACTTGGCACCAAGCAACGACAAAGTTTGCATAGGGCCACATATATCTGAATGAACAACATCTAGAACGTCTTTTGTTGCATGCTTATGACTTTATCTAAATGGAATCCTAGTCCGCTTTTCGACAATGCAACTATGACAAACAGGGACCATCTTTTTGTCTAGATAATCAAGATCAAGTACTAAGGACTATTTAAACATGTTCGATACAGATGTATGATTCAAGTGACCTAATCTATAGTGCCAAAGTAATACTTTATTGACTAGAACAGAAGTATTCAAGGCCTGACTTGTGTTAGAATAACAATGAATCAATCTATATAAGTATCCATGTCTCTTTCCGAGTGCAAGGACCTTATTTGTCCTATAGCATTGATCATATGCAAATTTGACGCTATGATCTAAATCAGTAATTCTGCTAACTGATAACAGATTTGTCGATAGTCTAGGTACATACAAAACATTCGATAGTAATTTGAATTGATCGTGCTGGAACTTCAATCTTACGGTTCTAGGCTATGATTCTGGTCAAAATTTTTGAGGGTTTTGGCTAGAAAAGGGTAGTAGGAATCATAATCTAGCAAGATCAGATTATTTGATGGCTATAACTAAGTAATTTGGGTTGCATGTGATCGGTATTAAGGGGGAGTGTTAGAACTTAGAATCGATGTTTAATTGTTACCCCTAATGTTATTATCTAGGTTTAATTACGGTCATTAAGGCCATGTCTGCGAGCTATTACTAGGGACCTGTATTTAGGTTGACTAGATGTTGACTGAAGTTAGAGGTTCTATTGCTTGATTTAGAGCACAAGTTTTGCCATAGATAGGTGTTGAGTATTTTTACCTTATTTAGAGATATCATTTAGGAAATTGTCATGAAGTTGCTTTTTCATTATTAGTATAAAGACAAGGATGCTGAAATTTGTATAATGTAGTGCGCCCTACCACATTTGCAATGGGACATAGTTGGAGTTTATCTCATCACTTGTGTTTTCTTCCATATGTTTGGCTATTGTTTCATCACAATAGGAATCTTATCTTGATTACTTGTATGAGCAAGTCGGTTTTCTAACAATGGGATGCTAGGATCTCTCTAATTCCTAAACTTAGCTAACTTAGCAAGGCAGGATTTGATATAAGCCCTAGTACTCAAATAATAATGTTTTTGATTGTCTTGAGAGTCATGAAGTTCTATCATGGCAATTGATGAGGATGCTAGAATGGTTGAGAGGATTTGTTCGTCTAATGGAGTGGGATGGGCATCTTGGGGAATCTTGAGGATTTTAGAAAAGCTCAATGATTAAGTTTAGTTGGAAGTCTCACATTAGTAATGCATATTGGATACGATAGTAAAACTAATGAAATGACCAATATTGTAGTTGATTGCTTTTTGTGATGAACGAATTATGAGCTAGATGATCTTAAAGAAGTTAATGTGTTGAGAATGCTACTATCATAGTAGTAGAGAAATTATGAAGATGGGTGTGAAGGTTTTTTTTTAACCAATTTTAGTTATTGATGTTTATCAATCTCTCAACGAGATTAGCCAAGATGGTTTTGATAAGAAGTTGGTACGTAGTCTAGGCAATTTATGAGAACTCTATAGTTGTGTATGGGTTACAGGATTTTCAAGCACACAAATTTGAGAAAGAGATAGTGACGTAAATAGATCATTGAATAGTAATTTTTGGAATGTGGTGGCTTGTTGTGCTACAAAATAGAGAAGGATCCTAATTTTGCACATTCATATCCTCTACAATCCTCTTCTCTTTGTACAAAGTTTGTAAGGTAGTGTTAAGTCTGTACATGTGCATAACTGAACCCGTATGAAGGACAGGTCGAAATTTATAACCTTCATAGCATGTCAAGTCAGTTTGGAAAAAGTGAAAGCCTGAGAGTAGATGAGTTATGGACCAGAAGTGTTACAATGAAGTTTGAAATGAATTTTTGAAATGATACTTCGTAGAGTGGGAATTGATTTCAAAGTTTGGTAAGATCAAGATGATTGGATCACTGAACATTTTTTGAATTTTGAATCAAGAAATGAACTGAGTTGTAACTCCAAAACCAAGATTGAAGATTTGATGAGTTTTGACTAATCAAATGAAGCTTGATACTCTTGATGTGTATGGTAAACATTCAAAGTGAATAACGTAATTTTCACTTATTGTATGCGGTTTTGATTGATAAGTAGAGTAGATAAGATAACGTTCCGAACTTCATGGATGCTGCTAGTTGATTGATGAGCATATCGCCTTTATGTACAATCACAATATGGTTTTATGTATGGGTAATTTAGTTGCTAATAGAAAAAATAGAGAATAGAGGGCCTAATGATGGATGATCTTCCACACCTTTGGTAGAGGTTGGATCAACTTGCGTGGGATGATATCCTATATCTTAGGATTGAGATAAAGATGGTGCAAATCTTTAGGGTATGCTCTAGTTTGAGGAAAAGCGATATGAGTATACATATTTCCATGAGACTTTAAGTTATCTACAGTGGTTCATAGATGGAAACTTAAGCTTGGTTAGAGGGGTAAGCTGTACTTTCTGACGAGAATCATGATATATTTAGACATTCATGTAGTGGATTTTCTCAAAAGTCCATATGAGGGAGATTTACCATCTTTTAGGGATGACCAATCTGAGTTAAGGACAAATCATCATGGATGCTTTGTATGTAAGAGTATAAACTCAAAAAAAGGGTTGACAAAATGCATGCATTTTGACTAGTCTAGATTGATGGACAATAGTTTGAAGATGATAATTTTTGGTAGAGCTTTTAGTACTTCGTGTAAATGTTTTCAACAAGGGATGTTATGTTCCTAACTCACTGAGGTTATGCCAGGATTAATTAGGAGTAGTTGATCTGAGGCTAGCATAAGATAGTTTCTATTTAGTTTAGGGTTAAGGGATACCCTTAGTGGTAATGCTATATCCTTCTTCTAGGACTTGGCGATAAGTCATAGAATCACTAGAAGGCACATGCATGGGGAGCTGTTAATCTCATAAGCACTTTCAAGAATATGTCTTGGGTTGTAGCTTGTAAGACTTGGCTTGGACATCCTTCGACATTCATTCCTGGGTGTGAGGCCTAGACTATGGGATGAACCTATGGATCCTCCAACATTGAGGTGAGGTAACTCTAGGAAAAAGTTGGGCTATGGTGGTATGAGACACCATGGCTGTTCCATAAGGGAGAGATGTAGGACATTGCATGGGATAACTTGCAACTTAGGAACTAGCGTGGATATGCTCTATGCTTGGGTTAAGTAATTGCATTTCCTAATTCTTGTTGTTCAATGTTCATTACTCAATTGGGTTCATGCTAGGATTACAAGGGCGAGAGAGCATTACAAGTATCAACTTCTTTTAGGGATGCCGTGCATACGTTATGTATTTCCATCATGGCATTATTCACTATTGAGTGATCTACGACTTTTACATGACATTCTTGGTCTATGTGGCCTCTACCATGGTCTCATTGCTTCTTCCATGATTCTCCATCTTTAAGCATAGTATTGTTATTCAACATTAACATCTTGACTATCTATTTTTTTAATGTTATTTTTTTTTCTCTTGTATGTCCTTTTTGCATGGTCGAGTGGAGTGAAACTCTAAGGCTTTTCTAGGAAAGGAAAGAACGCCTTCACCAAGAGACATACATCTGTACATAAGTTTAAATATATATATAGATACTACTAAAGAGTGTCTGTCATTGACGGCATGATCATTATGTTCAAAATCGAAGTAAGAGGGGAACACGGACAAACGAATTTTTAGCGGTGCATATTTCCAAGTTCCCATGTTTTGAGAAGTTCGGGAATGCAAGAACATGTGTGCCTAACACGTGCAAGTCATGGAACCATTAACTTAATGTTATTGGTTTTGATTTACTTATTAGTCAGCATCATTCACTTATTAATCAGCATTTGGTGTACCTATGATATTCAGGATCCTCACAAAACACAAGTGGAAAAATATTCTTGGGTACTAATGAGACTGTAAGTCTTGCCTGCTGGCTTATATTCTTTCATTTTTCTGTTCTTGGGTATCAGTTTTTTGACTTTCTTTTGTGTGTGTGTATTGTCCTATAAGTATCACCTAATGACTTAAGTAACTCTCAAATTGAAGTATTCAATCTGAATATATCCATGCAAAACTTGAACTTCATCTCTGTAGTGTTTCTCTTGAATTCATTTTTGGAATACTTGTTTCTTGCGTCTTTGAAATCTTAAAATGAATCTACTTTTTGACTTGTTTCTTTGTTGTGGGAACAAAAGCTTTGTATGGAGGAGGTATATCATTCTATTGGTGTGGTGTGAACATATGGCAATGGTCTTTTCTTTATTGCATAATAGGAGTGATAAGATATACTTACATGCTGTGTAGAACTTTACTCATAGCTCAAATGTGTCTGAGAATGGTAGGTTGTCACGTTCTCAACTTTCTGAGTTCTATGCGAGGGGTAAAAGGCAAACAAGTGTTTTGTTGAGGTTTATCAGAACATTTATCTGGAGCTATTAGTGCTGCTAATGTATTTGTGCATTGGAGCAGTTGAGCTGAAGAAGCAGATATCAAGTTCTTTGAGGCTGGTCAATAATACTAATGAATATGTGGCTTTCAAGGTAAGTCTGTGAAGTTTGACCTTTTCAGCATGGTTGAGATATAAAAGCTAGTAATGTTACAAGTTTCATAGCCGTCATTTATTAGTCTTGTACTTGGTACTTCGTACTTGTTAGCATCTGGTCACTAGCTGCTTGTGTTATAAATCTTAAGCTCATGACTTTTGCACAAGAATTATTGGAATGTGGCATATATGCTCTATTAGTTACAAAATTATAGTGGATGGCTGCAATGTATTGGTTGAGAATGCTACTAGCTACAGGAGTTTCATACATGCAGTGAATCTCAAGCACCAATATGATTTTTGGCAGGTCAAGACTACCTCACCGAAGAAATACTGTGTACGGCCAAATACTGGAGTTGTTTTACCACAAAGTAGCTCAGATATAACTGGTGTGTTTGAATTAGTGCCCTTCTTTATCCTTATGTATATACTATTTACGGGTCTCCTTACATCAAGACTGGTTCAATCACACTTTTGGACACACAAAAGAACCTTCTTTAATGTCTGTTTTTCTGTATCTTATGAATATAATGAAATGATAAATGTTGCCTGTAACTTGGGAACATGCTTCAGTGACCATGCAGGCACAACGTGAAGCTCCTCCTGATATGCAGTGCAAAGACAAATTTTTGGTGCAAAGTGTTATAGCTCCTTACGGAACTACTGCAAAGGATGTATCTCAAGATCTGGTAGTGCAAAATTGCAAACCATAGATCAGCCTCAGGAATTTACCAGTAGTAATTTTATGTCTGGTTATTGATAAAAGTTGAGTTCTAATGTACAACATGCTAGCAACACATTGATGATCTTTAACCTTATATGGATGTCCTTGCATGAATATGTGAACCTTTGAGTTGAAGTACTGGTTAACTTGACAATGGTTCCCTTATACATAGATGGTTTGCAGCAATGTTTAAAAAGCTTCTAATATGTTTGCCTGAATGAGAAGTTTTGTTGCCATGAGCTTCTTTTTCTTGTTGTTGCATTGAATTACTATGGGGAAGATACTTGCCAAATTCTTGTTGTTATTGGAATTATGTCAAACTGGTAGGAGAACTGAAAAATATCTATAATGGGAACCTTTGTTCAGTTTCAAGAAAGTACTGTTTATGTAGTCCATAGCATGTAGTGTAATCTACAAGACAAACATCGAACAAAAGGTTCAGAGAATGGTCAAGGGGGGTTCGGAGCTGAGAGCAACACGTACACAGAGGTTGTGCATTAGGAGATCATTGCAATGTGTAGCACATGGTTTCCACATGAGTGCTAGGGTACTCTCTCATCATAATTTCTCACATCTACTTGTAGTTCGTGGCGTTGTCTATGACAACTTGAACCATGTGCTTAGCCCTTATCTTAGCAATTACAACACTGAGTACCTCGTAAATGAACTCAACTGTGATGGCTGTACTAGCTTGAGTGGCATGCACACCATGCAAGAAAACTTTGCCAAGCGGGCAAGAGACTAGGATATTGACGATGGATTGCCGACGAGTGTCAGTCCATCCATTGCTCAATATCGAGCATCCAGATCTGCCCAGAAACATCTATCATTCATCAGAAACATGCAAAAATTGCAGTAATTGCAAATTGAAACGGCGTAAAAAGTTTAAGGACAAGATTCTTACGTCGGCCACGCCTTGCGAATGGAGTTCAACTCTTGCATGCTGGTCTCCTCCTGATGTGGGAGGGTCGTGTGTGATGCCTCTCTCTTATGAGGCCTCCATGTGGTATCCACTGATGCGACCAGACGACAAAATTCCCTGATTTTAGCAACTACAAAAGGAATGCCACACTCATAAAGAAACTGGTTAACCTGTCTGGTATACTACGCATGTAGCTCTTTTTGCCGACCAGATTACTCCGGTCAGCTTCGACCTAGGCCTAACCCCCTCTATGCTTTACATAGGGCTGTTGTAGTCTAGCACACCCTGCGGGTGCAGTGGATGGGCCAACCGAAGGTGTGTTTGACAGTGGAGCATTAAATGTTGGATCTCTCTGCCCCTCTTTAGTCGGATCAGCCTTGTGATAAGGTGCATCTGCTGCTACTGATGATGTGGGATGGCCCTTTGACCAGTGTTCGACCCCTCTTTTGATTCCTCGCCACCTCTTCTCTACTGACACATATTCCTCCCCTTGTTTACCCTCTCTCTTGATCTCAAATTATTGTATTCAACTTCACACGCTGGCCTGCGTAGTTGAGTTCATTTGTTCAGGCTGTCACATAGAGATGATATAGCAAAATTGCTTGGGCTTGTAAAACATTCTTCATTTTTATGTCCTTCAGAATTTTTTTTAGTTGGTTTATCTTGCTTAACTTTCTTTTCATTTTGTATAAGTTTCTACTTCGTTTTTGTTTGCTTAGTTTCGTTTAACACTAGAGTTATAGCAAACTGGGAGAATTCAGTGTCTTTTTGAGGAAAACTTTGAGTTGCATATTTCACTATGTTATACTACATGTAAAATTTGCCCCTCAAAATTTTGGTTTTGGAATATAAGCATTTTATGATCCAGATTCAGCTAGTCAAAGTTTGAAAGTTCTTTTATCCTTTAGATATTCTCCAACTTGGACGATATTTAGCTATAAAATGGCACCATTATTTTTGTCTTTGATGGAAAGTGAAGAACATGTAGTTGGGTAATATCACAAAGTTTTCTTAAAACTGGAAGTGTAATTGTTTTTAAAGAAAATAAGAAAACCTGTTCAAAGAGTGGTAGAATGTAATAAGAGGAAAAGTCATCTTGTCTACAACTCTAGTGGTAAGTTTTGTTGTTTGGCTTGTTTTAAGCCTGTTTAGATTGCTTGATGGATACAATGCTGGGCCCTTCAATTACAGTTTGTTTGAAGTATTGGAAAAGAATTTTCATTAGCTTTGGTTTTCGTTGTTTTTATTTAGTTCCTTTTTTGTTGATCTATATCTCTATGGGAGTGAGATGACCTTTGCTTGTCAATTTTTTTGGGGTGTTTTGTTGAGTTTACAAAAACAAGAATATATTCCTACTTTTTACGTTGTTTTCCATTTTATTCAAGTTTATTCATAAACCATTGCTATGTGTTTTTTTTTTGGTTGAGTTCTAGTGGGATGACTCGACACAAAATTTGGCACAAGTTTTCAAACAGCAAAGAGCTTCGTTTTTCTTTGTTCACAGTGTTCAAGCATTTTCTGTTTTTTTGTGTATTTGCTCAGTAGAGAGAGAAAATGAGCGCACATGTTATTCTTTTATGGTTCATGCTAGTAGCCATTTGTCCACAGGTGATTACTGGCTCTATCTATTGGTTTTATTTTCATTATCATACTCTATTAGTTTGTTCCCGGTAGTTATGGACTCGGCTCATTACATTCGCCACGTCCATTTACATTTACTTTACTTTATGCATAAGCAGGCCTTGGGCCCTTTTTTCTTCATTTGACACTTAGGCTTTATGGTTGGCCTTGGGCCTTAGTATTCATTATTTGGACATTTGGACATATTACTGGACAGTGGGGGCCTTCTTGGAGGGCGCACTATTATCCCTCCCAGTTGGGCCCTTGCCACTGGAAGCTTCCTTTTTAGGGCTTCCTTAGGCTATAAGTAGGGAATTTGTGTCATTTGTTAGTCAGCTATGATATTGATCTCTCTCCTCTTTAGTCTCTTTAAGCTCTCTTTCTTACTTTCTAGACTAATTCCTGCTTATGTCATGCTTTCATAGATCAGCCATAGCATAATTTTGGTCTTGTTCATAACTTGGTATCAGAGCACTTTCCTGATTGCTGTATTTCATATCTGATTTTCTGATTGGGCGCTCATTTTCCTTGCTGATTTTTTTTCCCTCTTTGCTAAGGGCTTTCATCTCTTTGCTTCAGCAACATTTAGCACAGTTTGGAGGAGGACCAGCTCTCGCTCCCATTAGAGCATTTTCCTTGGCGGAGCTTTAGCAGCTAGTTAGCGGAAGTACTTCCGCTAAATTTGGCGGCCAGGAATTTTTTTTTTTTTTGGGCAGATTATTTCCGGCGCTGAAGTTCCAACCCTCCATCACCCATTTCCAGCTTGTTTGCAGGCTCTCCAGCGCCCAATTCCCTCATCTCTTTTGTTCGTTCCTCCATCCATTTTCAGCCCTCTCTTCACTTTTGTTTGCAGGTTGTCCAGCCCGTTCATACTTGTCACTTTCGTCCGTTTTTGTCTCCCTTTGCAACCATTTTTCACACCTTGTTTGCAAGTTGTGTTGTCCAGCTCCCATTCCCCTCCAATTTTTACTTCGTTCCGCCTCCGTTTGCTACCCCAAATCACATTTGATTGCAGGTTCATCACCCTCATACTTGCTGTTTTTCCAGCCTTTACATTTGCTATCCGAAGGCTGTCCACCAGCTCATTTTCACAGCCTTCATATTCGCTGTTGGTTTTCCAGCCTTTTTGACGCATTTTTTCCAGCATCTCTTGCAGCCTTACTTGGTGGCTGTCCAGCGCCCCATTTGGCCCCAATACTTGGCAAAATTTCCAGCTCCAACGCAGTTCCTTGACAGATTTGATCGGTGGCTGTTTGCGCACATTTTCAGCAGCTTTCTACAGCCTATATGCAGTTCATTTTGCATAATTTCCAGCTACAAAGCGGCCCAAAAACATTTTTTATCTCTATTTGAGAGTTCTACTCCTTCTGATTCCTCTCGTGAGCATTCTTCCATATGCGAGGTTCCATTTTCTTGTGCAGGACAACTAGAGATAGAGTTCACATGAGGTTGATTCACACATTGCTAGCGATACACATGAGGATGATTCTATATCACACAGTGTGAGCGAGTTGCCTGATTTACTTGAGATAGTTATTGATCTACCTGAGCTCATCATTGTATCCCATAGTGAGTCAGAGTCACATGTACAAGTTCCTACTGATGCTGATTCACATATACAGGTTGCGGCTGATATGGTCCTTAATACTGATATAGCATGCTATGATACTATTGATGATGCCGTTGCATGCTTTGATGGTGCTACTGATGTTGTTGCATGCTATGATATTGTTCCATGCTTTGATACTGATATAGTATGCCTTGCTACTATTGCCGATGTTGCATGCTTTGATATTGTTGTTGAGTACTTTGATGCTGCTCATGTTCATGAGCGCCATGCTATAGATGTTGTCGCCTATGCTCCTTATTTCGATATTATTCATGGGTCTACGGTTGCTCTTTCAGATGCTTTGGCTACTCCAGTAGATCTCCATATGGCATATGGTTATACATTTCATGATGGTCCTATGGTATACTCACTAGTTTATTTTGCTGATACCCGTCTAGATGAGTATGTGATTCTTCTAGATGCATATTTAGGCTAGAACTTATCAATTGATGCTTCTGTTATTATGCCTACGTATGTTTTTCCATTTGTGGATCATATTATTCTAGATGCGTATTTCTTTAGTGGATACAGGCAATACACATTCATTTATTAGCAGTTACATTTCCACTAGGATTTGTGCTACACCTGTTTCTGCTTCCCAACCTCTCAGTATTGAGGTTGCTTGTTCCCATTCTTTTCCGAGTTCTCAGATGTTTCAGGGCTTGGATTATCGCGTTGGTGATTTTTCTTGTCAAGCAAATTTCTACATCATTCCTCTGGAGCGCTATGACATTATTTCTGGTGCAGACTGGTTCTCTTCACTTACTACTGTTGCTGTGGATCTCTTTCAGCAGACACTTTCCTTTACTCATGCTGGTCAGCATCATTCACTTATTGGTATTGATTCCCAGGGTGACTATCAGTTGGTTACCGGGAAGTAGTTTATGCGGAGCCTGCCAAAGGCTCACGATGCAGCTCTTCTTTCCATTCAGAGTACATCATTTGCTGCTTCACTTTCACCATCCGTGGGTCCTCTTCCTCAGGTTAATGCTGCTCCGAATTTATAGGTTGTTGCTGCGTGCCTTGCGCCTATATGCCTTGATTCACAGATATCGTATTCAGTGGTCATTCCTGGTTTCATTGATATTGAGGCCGTATACCTTGGTGGTATTTCTACTATTGCTTTTGCGCATACCTCAGATAACCCTCCTGGTTCGGCGGTTGGTGTAGTATCTTCTCCATTGGTCTCTATATCTCCATCTCTTGAGTCCGTTATGGCCGATGTTCCTGCTGATTTCTATGGGGTTCTTCACGGGTCCACGTTTGATGGTTCCCCTCACTATTGGTGATAAGGTTGTATCTTCTTTCACTTCACTCCATGGATCTCTGCTTGAGGTTTGTGATCTGCCTCATGATATTTCTACGGTTCTTGATATGATTCATGCGCCTTTCGTCCTTACGGTTACACATTTTCCATCCGAGGATATTTGCCAGATGGTCACTATTACTTATCTAGGGTATTTATATGCTGGGATCTTTCTAGATGAGTACACGGGCATCCTTCAATCTCCTGGTGTTTCTACATATAGGTTTGCTGCAGTCCATGCCGATGCTTTGGATGTATGGATTCCTGGTTATTACGTATAGCTTGGTTTTCATTTGGACCTGTTGATTGGTGCTGGTTTTTCCATATTACTGATCGCCTATGGTGCGGGTATCTCTATGATTATGTATGTGGCTCTCTATCTGTTCCTTGGATTGTTGCTCGTCGTCAGGCTTGGCATATCCTGATGGCTTGGGTTATTGCCTCCGTTTCAGCTACTGTTTGTCCGGGTGATCTTCAGGTTCCCTGTCATTTCGGGTTGCTCCATATCGCTTGGTCTCCGATGCTGAGTTGCCACTTTGTTCTGGTGTTCCGAGACCATCAGGGTACCTTGAGAGAGTTCCTTCTCCTCTTTTGGATAGTTTCTGGGGATGTTGCCGCCATATACTTCAGTGTTGCTCATATGTGCTTTGATACTCATTCCCAGCTACACATGGATATTGCTCCGATGCTTGCTACTGATGTTGCGGATCCTGTTCCTCGTTCTAGTGCATTTCTTCTATTCCTCACTTGTGCACCTGGTGTGTACTTTGGAATTACACTTGCGGCTAGTTCTGATGGGTCATCCGATTCTCCATCCGTTTTTGGTGTATCCTATGATGGATTGGTATGTCCATATGAGGTCTTTCTGGATGAGTTTTTCGGCTACAGTTTTTCAGTTGGGGCCTCTACTATTTCTAGATTTGTTGCTACTGTTTTCATGCATCATGTCTTTTTGGATGATGCATTGATTTCTTGGACCTTATGGAGCTTTTGGCATGCTGCTCTTCTCGTGATATGGGCCTTGAGGGTACCTTGTGCCATTGCTACTTCTCATTCATGGGCCTTATGGAGACCTTGGGCTTTTGACCATGCTGGTGCATATTTCTCCATTCTAGCTATCCTTTGTCAGGATGATCTCTTTATGCTCCATGTTTCCTGGCATATCGCTTGCTTTTCCATGCTGTTACAACGTGCCTGTCATCCTGCTTATGTTCCTACTCCTTGGTGCTGGTCTTCTGATGCTGCTATCTTTTCTTGGGGCACCTTGCACATATGGTTGATGGTTACGTGTATGATGCGGCTATTCGTGATGAGTGTCCATCTCTTTTCCAGTTTCCTTATTGGCTTTCCGTTGCTGATGCAGTTCTACCTTCTCGGGCTTTTTGGATAGCTTGGTATGATGTCCCTATCTTTTGGGCTGATCCTCTACTAGCTTGGGCATTACGGATACCTTGGCACTCCTGGTTGCTACTTGATCTTCTTCTGGTTCTTTGGCATTCCTGGTTGTTCCATATTGCTTGGTTTTTGATGACGCGGCCGAGATGTTCCCTTCGTCGCCACGATGTTGATCCTGAGTTGTTCCCTCTTATTAGCTGCCATTCACTAGGTTTGCCTTCACCATAGTCGACGCTGCCGGCAGATTTAGTTTTTGATCCAGTGGGATGGTTGTCTTTTATCATACGCCATCACTTGCGGATCAGGATCGTGCTCTTGCTGCACTTGTTGATTCCTCTACATCAGATGCTGCTCTAGTTGTTGATGCACTAGGGCTTGCTGCTGTTTGATCCAGTTTCTTTTCGGCAGTTGGGTCTTTTTTTTGTGTCAGGGAGAGTTATGGACTCGGCTCATTACATTCGCCACGTCCATTTACATTTACTTTACTTTATGCATAAGCAGGCCTTGGGCCCTTTTTTATTCATTATTGACACTTAGACTTTATGGTTGGCCTTGGGCCTTATTATTCATTATTTGGACATTTGGACATATTATTGGAGAGTGGGGGCCTTCTTGGAGGGCGCACTATTATCCCTCCCAGTTGGGCCCTTGCCACTTGAAGCTTCCTTTTTAGGGCTTCCTTTAGGCTATAAGTGTGTCATTTGTTATTCAGCTATGATATTGATCTCTCTCCTCTTTAGTCTCTTTAAGCTCTCTTTCTTGCTTTCTAGACTAATTCTTGCTTATGTCCTGCCTTCACAGATCAGCCATAGCATAATTGTGGTCTTGTTCGTAACTCCGGTCCTGCTTGTGCTCATCATCTCCATTACGGCTTCCTAGGAGCAATTATCTCGAGCTCATTGGTCTCTAATCGTAGTGGTTCATCTCAACGGTTGGTTCTCGGAGTCATTTTGATCCTCCTCTTGGTATTGGCTTCTGCATTACGACACTGCACTTTATTGGGCCTTCATAGTTATATTAGATACTTGGTGATACATTTATTTTTATAGTTGTGCTAATCATTTGTCTATGTTGCTCCATTGCTACGACTAGCGTTGTTAGGCTGTCCATACATTCTTTAAGGTTATGCTATTGAGGTTTGAGATGCCACAGGTGCATTAGCAATTCCTTTGTGGATCGTCTAGATTCAGCATCATTTTGTCTCAATTGATTGGATGACATTAATTCTCATAATTGAATTGACCACAAGAGTCCTCTCTTTTGACATAGTTGATGTACTTGTGTTTGCTTGATGGCTACTTTGTTAATGAAGGGACAATATCATATCTTGGATAGTGACATATGTTTCTTGATCCCCTTCTCATATGCTCTACTCACGAATTTATTCTCAGTCCAACAATGGTTTTGAGTTGGCTTGAAAAGCTAGAGGACTATTTTGCAATGTGCTATTGAAGTGATGCACAGAACTAAAAAGATCCAGGTTTTTATTGCTCATATGTTTCATCATGCTCTTATTTGGTGGGCAACTCTTAGTTCTACATTGATTTGGTAATAGATTGGTACCGTTTTCACACGGACTTGTGGATGTACATAGTAATTTGAATCGATTCTCATGAGTCCTACAACTCTGCATACTTACATCCAAAATTCTCAGATCACGACTATATCATAGACCTGGTCCTACATATAGGGTGATCAGCCCATGTTGACCTTCCAGATGCCAATTGCATTCAGACCACCTATGGTCTTCTTGTCTATTATGATTTTTTTTTCTACCACTCTTGTTTACACTCGTTGTACTACTATTTTTGTTGCTCTTGTTCCTTTAGTTGTACCTCCTAGGGTTAGGCACAATTTTTACTCTGGTTTGTCCAATGGGAATAAGCTTGAGAGGTCGTTGGCTGGGGAAGAGACATTTATTATGAATTTCCAGCATCTGGATGAGGCTAGTAAAATTTACATTGTATCCCTATGGCACAACTGGATCTTAGTGGCATGCGTATAGTCGAGATTCTCCCTCCTTGTGTAATTGGAGCACTTTTTAGAGGGATCTTTGTGCTCTCATGCTTACATGAGAAGTCCTGTTCGAACATTCACATGCGCTGAGCTTGAAGATGCGGTACTAATAATTGTAGATGATCCAAACATAGAGGTGTTTGAACACTTCATCAGTTTACAAGATACATAAATGAGATAGAGGTTTATCGAGACGATTCAAGTTATGAACGTAGCCACGGCTGATCTAGATTTAGTCTATGAAAGCATCACATAAGCAAGACTTAAATCTATGAAAATATTTAAATTTTTAAAGTCCACACATAGATGAGTACCTCCGTCTTTTTAATCAACTAAACTAACTGGGGCCCCCCAAGGGGACTTACTAGGCCTTCCTTACATGGCCCATCTTAAGGTAATTTTGCAGTTGCCTATAAACGTCATCCTCTTCAGTAGTACTCATCCTGTAGGGAAACAAAGATACGCTACTAGGAAGAAGTCGTTAATTTTTTGTCTAAGTTTCCTAAAGGTTTCGCCTTCTGGCGGATTTTCTTCTTTTACGTTGTTAGACATTAATGCAAGTTGCATGTTATAACTTTGTAATTGCATTCCTCGTGATAGGCGAAATCGTTCAACCAACACATGTATGAATCACAATCCACAAAATATTCATACATTCAGAAAGCAGAAAGCATATAAGGAGAAGAAATATCCACAATTCCATTCAATTCAATGAGTGAGCCGTTATGCAAGAACGACAAACTGAGAGTTACATAGTTTTTCTTTAACGACTCATTCCTCTCATAGACCACTCCTTACCAAGTATCACAACTACCTTATCTAGACTCATTCTATGAAAGTCTAAATTATCCTTATAGGCTTGTATTTGAATTGGCAGACGAGGGACTATCGGCCCCACACTTGGCGTTCCGCTCCCATAGCCATCTGGCTTCACAATATAGCGGTCATTTTGCTTTGTTTCCACCTTTAGCTTTTGCAATAAATTGGAGTTAATAGAGTTGTGTAGATCATCAAATAAAACTGTTACAACTTGGTCACCAACATCCCCTTCATCTGAATGGGGTTGTGTGGACCAAAAACTGCCGTGTTGAAACGGCAATGTTCACACACAAAATTTACAAATAAAGGAAAGATCAATACTAGAAATGCTAGAGTTAAATGGCGTCTTAAAAGAAGCCCCTTTAGGTTGTCTCCTTTTTTCGGGCATTCCTTCGTTAGTGACCTGGTTCCATGCAATTAAAGCATAGATTGTTGCTTCTGGCACAATAGATCTTTTCTTTGACTTACTAGGACCTGAAGGTGCGACCCTCGCCTTGTCTTATCCGTTCTTTGAAAAGAACGGTTTCTTACCCTTTACTTCGGGTTGAACACCAGCAGGCGCAGGCCTAGCCACTATATGAGTATCATCGTATATGCAGGCAAAGCGAACTGCATCATCGAGGATAAGAAGATGGTTCCTCCTAACTTCTAGCAACCTAGAATGAAATGCAATTTCACTAAAAACGGATCTATTCTAGTAGTAAAACGAGAATATACCTCTTGAAATTCTTGCAAGTACTGATCAAGGGTCTGGTTCTCCATCTGTATCATCGAATATTGACGATAAAAGTCGAAGTCATCCAAGATAGGAAAAGGAAGGCCGCCTTGAAGGCTATACAAAAATCGTCCCACAACCTCGGTGCTTTAGGCTTACCCCTCAAGTCCTACCACCAGGTAAAAGCTTTACCTTGCAAGTACATGATAGTTTAGATTGATCTTGTTGTCGTCGGAAGAATCGTGCATGGAAAAACCAAGCAGCAGGGGGTGCACCTCTTTGCATGCCTCCACCTTCCTTGCCACCCGGCAGACTCCCCCAACGTCACGTGGGCCCTACTGCCCAGCAGCGCGCCATCCCTCTGGCAGGCTGCGCTGAGGCCGGCAGGGTGCCTGGGTGCCCAGGTGGCCGCCAGCGCAGCTGCGCTGGCTGCACAGGCAGCTGTGCTGCAGCCGTGCAGCTGGCTGCTGCCACTGCAGCCCACCTAACCCTGCCTGCTGACCGCCACTGCAGCAGCTGAGCCATGTGGCAGTGCAGGGGCAGCGTCCTTTTCCCCCCCTTTTAATTTTTTTTTTTCTGAAATCTGTAAATACAGAAGAAAAGTCAGAAAAGGCTGAATCCGGGCTTAATCCACCAAGTTTTGATCAGAAACCAGAAAACTTAAAGTTTGCCATCAACGGATCGATAATCCTGTACGTGGAATACGGTGGTTCTGATACCAAATGTTACGACCTACTTTACCGTAAACCACCAGGTGCTACCCAAAAGGAACCGAACGTCACATGATCCACCCCACCATAGGATCTTATCCAGATCCACCCTCCGTGCCCTGGCCTGTGACCTGTAACAAGCGAGATCTGAACTCCAACCTTAACAACATCCCATACCATTGCTACAACCATCAGCCATCTCTCACCCCTAGCTAGCTCACATCCTAGCTGTGCACAAGTGCTCCCCATCCACCTTCTCCTAAATAGAATGAATGGTAAAGTGAGACCTCCTCTCCTTGTATACCTCTAAGGTAGGAGTCTCCAAACCTAGCACACATCCTAGATCCCAACACGTGGCGACCATGCAGGTCCACGAGTCACTGGTCAAGTCAACAGGCCTAGTCAATGTTGAGCTTCAAGTTTGGTTTGGACCCAAGGGAGTTGGGTCCTAACACTACCCCTTTGTACTTATGGGGAGTTTGAAATAGGTGATATGGTTTGAAGTCAAAGGAAATGTGAACAGAATGGTGTACACAAATGTAACGCAGGTGACGTGGAGTGTGGTAACTCCTTAAGAAATTATGTAGTGGAACTTATTAGGTGGAGCTACTAGAGGGATGTAGAGTTATGCAGTTTTTCATGTTAACATAGATTGAAGAAATGCTTATACTAGAGGGCCACATCACTTTGACAGTAAGCTGATTAGGTCAGCGATTTTTCCAGGTACACCTCGGACTTTGTGGATGCCATTTTCCCAGCATAAAGGCTGGATAGGACGGTTTGTTAAATTTTGGCTGTGCGGTGGAGATCTTGTTTACTTCTTGTAGGCTAATCTTATTGTGGTCTGTTCTGGTACCTAATGAAGCCAATCATCTGAGTGATATGATGTAAATGACTTGTTTCAATGAGAAATTTGTAAACAGCTAAATGCATAATCACATCTGATGAACGTTTTGTGTGCGCGCACATAAATACCTTGATGGTTCTATTTAGCAGGGATTTTGTTAGCAATGAATGTATTCCTCATTCTATCAGATGACTGCCCATAACGCAAACATAACATTCTATTATCTGTGTAAACTTAACTTGTTGTTTGTGGTTTGACAGTTCAACAAGGAAAGTGGGAAAGAAATCCATGACAATAAGCTGAGAGTTGTGTACACAGCAGCACCGCAGCCTCCCTCGCCTGTCCCTGAATCCGCGGAGGAAGGTTTATCACCAAACGCATCCACTCCAGCAACTAATGGTGATTGGGGAGTATTTTCCAGAGATGCTGTAAGGCTCATACAAGTTCCGACAACTAAAATTGTTTTTCATTACGAACTCAAGATTACTGATTGTTGTTAATCACTCTGTATAACAACACATTTCTTTTTCTTTGTGTTAAGCAATCGTTTAGCTTAAGGCCTTCTTTTATAAAAAATGATGAGTCTCAATCATGTCAAATCCTGCTGTATACGTCCGATGTATATTGTGAAGCTTCCTCACTCCTAAAAGCAAGCATAATAGCATCTTGCAGAGTTGTTGTTGTTGTAAGGTGCTTATAATTAGCTAGTAATGCCTTATGTTGTTGTTTGTGTGACAGATACCAAAAGATGTGAGCGAGCTGAAAGCAAAGCTGACAGAGGTAGGTTCATGGTAGTTTTTCTCCCCAGTATGCTTGCATGGTTGTGGAGGATTGAGAAAAGAAAATTATCTGTCATGTACATAGACTAAGGCACCCATATTGTTTCTAGTCTTTTTTGTATTTTATCTATTTCTTGTCAACTCTTGTTTACAACTTCATCTTGGTTTTAGTTTTTCACGTCTGTTTTCAGTTATTCTTGGTGATCATTATTTACTTAGTTTGTTGATTTATTCGTGTTGGACCTATGCTTTTGGCCACCTCTCGATAATGAGTCCTACCCAGAATTTGGATTCTCTTGAAACCCAGATAGCAACTTTTTCCTGGATACTGATAGTCGCATAAGTAAAGGTTGAGGATTTGGTTTTTTAGATGGCGTTGATTTGGCTGGGATTTTTTGGCTTTTTTGGTCACATATATTGATAGTGGCATTGCTAACCTCTTAAGTTGAATTTGTGAATTTCCAATTTTACAATGAGATAATATTTTGTTGGACATTTTCAAGATGATTGATGCTATGTCCTAGCTTCCATGTTCCATTTTGGAAATTGTTCCAGGTTCTTTTCCTGCTACAAGTCTGACTTACTTTTTATGCTAAATTGTGTGTACGCACACATGGCATAGTTGCATGTATGAGGTTTGGATCTGCATAGTCCTGCTTTGTTGCATACTGAAGTTGGTCTTTTGTCACTTTTACATTCTTCACTTTTTTGTCTGTACAACGTGTCACGTATGTGAATCCATTTTCTTTTATGAATTAAGAACTCTGTTTAACTGCAGGCTGCTATACTATAGTGAAACTGAATCATTGAACGTTGCATGGACGGAAGATGTCGTTGAGCTGAATTTCACAGAAGCCTCTGCTATTTTGAGCCTCTTAGTGCAACAACATTTTGATAATTTTTAGTATCAATGGTTTTTAATAATTATGTGTATTCTCTTCAGGAGCTCCAGATTTCTTCATTGCTTGTTACTGTGGCTTCCAATTAATTATGGGTGTACGATTTCTTAGAGTTTGGTCTCACTGAACTATGAGGAACTTTTGATTTGGGTTGTTTTTGCACCATTTGTGAGATGTTTGATAGCTTTTGCAAGTTTCAACCTTTAGAAGATGAAGATTCATTTGCAGATAGGTCACTCTAGCTCACTTTTTATTATTACTGCTTATGTTCTGTACAGGCCAGAACAGCATTAGCAACATTAACAGAGGAGCGGAATGCAGCCATTCAACTTAGCCAACGTCTGAAACAGGAAATGGTATGGATATCTAGATTCTCATTGGTACATGGAGCTCTATATTTCTGTGCAATTTTCACATGAATAAGTTTTCAAACTGGACCTTTTTCTTTTTGTGCATACCTGAACTTGTATGTGTTCCAAATTGCATACAATTTTTCCACATTTTGTCAAAATGCATAGCAAATACATTCATAAAATTTGTAGATGGGTTCAAAGTAAAGAAAAGTCTTTATTAAGGTAAGACTATGCCTTAAAGTTTACAGCTGCTTTCTAGGTTTCTTTGGCTACTTTGACATCGTCTTGTCAGGGCCTCGATTATCATTTTCTAAAAAGGTAAAGAATTTGTCCAGCTCACTTAGCCTATACTCTTTACAGACGATTACAATGCATGTTGACAGTTAGGTGATGCACTGGAAACCATGTTCATATATAAGAAAAGTTAAGATAAGATTTGGCCTTACACTTTTGTGCCGATGTTTGGATATCAAACAGAGATAGTTCCTTTAATACATGATTGATGAGCATCATGTATGATTGTGGCTAAATAAAATGGTGTATTTTTATATTTGAGTGGGTTGGGATGAGCTTACAGTCTTTGTAAAAGTTTCATATCCATGGAATCACGACACAAGGTTGATAAGCGCCTCAGTTTGGAAACTTTGGATGTTCTATGATACAGTGAGTTTCATCACAACCATAGCACCTCAAGGGTTGAAGTTGGCTAGTCTGATTCAGTAGACAGGCACAGACTTGGATGATTTTGATTACCGTGACTCCGACGAGTCTTAGTTGTATAGTTTTCATTACGTTCATGGAACATCATTATACCCCATTTTGGTGCCATGTGGCCCGATAATATATATTATGACTTATTAGTAAGTGACGTTGAGTAGGCAACCTGTTATAGTTTTTCTTTCTTTTGCATGTATATAAAGTTTGGACATGAGGGTATGTCTCATGTCTTAAAAGGGGGAGAGACCATCTGTTGAGGGTCCTCTTGTTACCTGTATGCAAATAAAGAGAATGGAGATTTAGTATTTGTGGTTGTGTTATGTGAATGTTGATTCCAGTTTTGATTCTTATTTTGGTAATAATCAGATAAGCATGCTTACTAATGAACCACAAGAAGCTTTATTTACTTTTGCATCCCGGAGTGGCATCCACACCACATAGGAATACTGTGCCAAGCGGGCAAGAAACCAAGATATTGATGACAGATCGCCGATGAATGTCGGTCCATCCATCACTGAATATTGTGCATCCATACCTGCCACAAAACACCCATTAGCCACATGCAAAAATTGTGCAACCAGTAAACTCGAAGCACATGCAAAGAGTTTATGGAGACAAAGTACTTACGTCTGCCAAGCTGAGCGAATGGAACTCAGCTCCCGCTTGATGGTCTCCTCCTCTTGACGAAGCATCCTTCCTCGCAGTGCCTCTCGCCTGGGAGGCGTCCATGTAGCATCCACTACTGCAATCTGCGTGCAGAACTCCCTGAACACCCAAGTGTCAGCAACAGCAAAAGGAATGCCGCACTCGTAAAAGAACTAGCCAGCAAGTCGAGTGCACCGGTGTAATAGATCCTAACACCACAGTAGGGCAAACACTAACTGATCCACCCAACCTTGCCTACTCTCTGATATAGAGTAAGCCCCTCCTAGCCCAGTGTGAGGACTGCTAGCATGCAACTGCCAAGTGTCGGCCACGTGTCACTGATGTGGCAGACTGCACGTCGGGACCCAACTGGGGGCCCTGTCCTGCTGACAGGGTCCCTAGACTGTGTTAGGCCCGCCATGTCTATGGACCGTGCTGGGGCACACTACTCACACTGTCTTGCCCTGTTGGTCGTGTACGCCTGGACACGACCCTGACTGTGGTATCTGACCTATCTGTGTTCTCTAGGGTTCAGCACTGGTCACGAGCTTGTAACAACCGGGCTTGCTGCTCTCTCTGCCACCCGCATTGATCAAGGGTCTGTTGTCTGGGCCTAACCCCTCTCTGCTGTACATAGGGCACTCGTGGTCTAGCATGCCAAATGGATGGCTGACCTGTGGGTGTGTCTGATCGTCCTGGAGGGGTGTCACTCTCTCTGGTAGGACCTGTCGAAGCATGTGGTGCATCTGCTGCCAAAGAAGAGGAGGGACGAGAAGGACCCGTTGCCACTGATCCAACGTGCTCATCTGATCCTCGTGACTCTGAACTAGGCCCTGCTGCTACAGATGGAACTGGAGTGGCCTCACACATGCACTGCACCTAAACCCTGCCCATAACGTGCTGTACTAGGCCGTGCACCTGTACCATTGCATAACCAAAACTCAAAATGACCGAAACGGGTTCAGAAGGTCGTCTTCTGGACGTCTTCACCTCGAATCCGTATTTGATGGTATCCACTTTTGAGATCTATCTTACTGAAAATGGTTGCACCTTGCAACGCATCTAGTAGATCATCAATCCTGGGCATCGAATACCTGTGCTTTACAGTGATCTTATTCAATCCCCTGTAATCTACACACATCCGGAAACTACCATCCTTTTTCTTAACAAGTAAAATAGGAGAGGCGAAACGTGAATAACTCGGACAGAAGTACCCCAGCTTGAGATACTCCTCCAACATCTTTCTGACTTCCTCTTCCTCTTTTAGACACATCCTATAAGGAGGCCTGCATGCCGGACTTACCCCTGGAACGAGCTCAATACGATGATTAACGTTCCGACTAGGCGGCAATCCCTCTGGCATATTACTAATTAGCACGCAGTTTAAACTGCGTACGGATGGACTTCTCCAACTCACTTGCTGGGTCACATCTAGGCTGTAATGCAAATGCATGTGCACTAGGGGATGCAAAAGTAAATGAAGCTTCTTGTGGTTTATTAGTGAGTGTGCTTATCTGATTATTACCAACATAAGAATCAAAACTGGAATCAACATTCACATAACACAACCACAAATACTGAATCGCCATTCTCTTTATTTGCATATAGGTAACAAGAGGACCCTCAACATATGGTCTCCCCCTCTTTTAAAACATGAGACAAACCCTCATGTCCAAACTTTATACATGCAAAAGAAAGAAAAACTATACAGGCTGCCTACTCATCGTCTCTTACTAATAAGTCTTCCAAAATCTCCTCATCCTTGTCCTTATCTTGACGCTGTTGTAAAACATGGAGCTTCATGTCTGTGCGGCGAGGACAATCATTGACAAGATGCTTGCCAAGACAAAAAAAGCATAATCTGTCTTTCTTGGCCTTGTCCTTTTGTTCTGGACTGAGAGGAGACTTGTTGTAAGCCTGATGAGCCAAAGGAGATGCCTCTATGCAATTCAAAGTCTGCTGCATCTGGATAGGATCCTTCTGCGAAAAGCCTTTCTAACCAGCTTGGCCAGACTTTCGCGAACCGTTCCTCTGAGGCCAGCTTGGCGCTCCAGATTCAGCCTTGGTGCGCACATTATCTTCAAAGTTGAGAGCTGTAGCAACTGCCTCTTCTAAGGTCTTGCACCCTTCATTAAGCACTGAAGGCCTCAACTCTTCGCGAAGGCCAAAAATAAACTTGTGGACTATGATCCACTCAGGAATCTCTTCTGGAATCTTGATAAGCGTCTCACGATACTTATCAGCATATTCCTGCACCATGTACTACCTTTGACGATGCAAAAACCAAGCATCCGTCGCACACACATGCTCATGTGGAGGAATGAACTGAGCTCTAAAAGCTCGCTTGAAATCAATCCAGGTGGATGGAGCCTGATTAAACTTCAACAACTTGCGCCACCACCTATCAGCAAAATCAGTGAGATGGTAAGCAACTTTGCGGACTCGCCAACCCTCCTCGGTTGAGGCCGGTTTCAAATCAAAATAATTGTCCCATTGATGCAACCACTGGTTTACAACATCAGTTGTTCTCTGGGAAGTATTTCCTGCGAAATGAGTAAGCCTAAAATCTTTGTCTTCTGGGTAGAGTGGAGGTAACACAGGACGAACTGCAGAAGACGGAAATGGATAAGGATAAGGCGCTGCGAGGAAGACGCAAAACCACCAACTACAGAGGGGAGCATCTCTCGCATCTCTGCGATGGTCTTCTCCATACTATCCATGCGAGCTTGCACAGAAGAGGAAACATCAGCAGAAGAACTAGCAGCCATTATAGGTGGGTTACGGTCAGGGCTAAGCACAGGGCTGGGTGGTGGTGATGGAAGAGCAACGGGTAGATTGAGCGGAATATCAACTCTATCATCTTCCATTATGAAACAAAAAACAGAGATAACACGGAATCAAGCTAGAAATTGCACTTATTGAAACACAATCAGGAAAAAGGAAATGTTCAGCTTATTGACAATTTAGAACTGAAAGAGACAAAAGGCAATTGGAAAGTAATAAAACTCTGGGGAAAACAGGTAGTACTTCCCTTGCGTCCTACGCTGGTACAAAAGTCGGTAAAGAACTTTTTTTGGGCACCAAATCGGCTTGAAAGTCGAAAAAAACAGGAAAAAAGCGGGCTGTTTGACGTCGAATTTCTTCCAAACGGCAAAAGCTTTTCATGAACGGTCAATTGGTAGTAGGTCGCCCTCCTACTAGGCCCAATCTTAACAGCAGAAATCGGAGATAAATCGGAGAAGTTATGTCCAATCCAAAAATCTGACCTGTTTTTTGCTTGGAAACCGACTTTTTAGTGAAACAGAGGCAAATCTGCCCCAAAACCGGCGTATGATGGCTCTATAGGATCGCTATGGATACTAGGAACATGCTCCCAAAATCTGATCAGGATCTGAGAAGGTTCCGGAAAGTTATGAGCGAAAATCCTTCTGAAAAAATGAACTGGAGCTGTAGGAACAAGTATGCCCAATTTTCCCTGCTAGAAATCATTGAAACAACTCTGAAAAGATGTGTAGATCAGCGCTGGAGGCCCACCTTTCGTCTCCAATCTGTCTCCCACGTTTTCTCCCTCAAAAATCCTTCAAAAACAAGCAAAATTTGACAATTTCTACACTTTCTCTCTCTAGAACGACGTTTTCTCTCTCTAGAACGAGGCTCTGATACCAATTGTCACAAGCCAGTCTCTCCAAGCTCGTGAATCCTAGAAGCCAGTGTGTAGAATGAACCACCCAACCATAGGCACCCCCTCCTTGAGTCCTCCTACCTGCTATTCGTGTCAACTGGCACATGGCATCCACCTGTGGGTGATCAGTCCACTTGGCATGCCTAGCCCCTATGACCTGTGAATATTGAGTGACTCATAGGGTACCACCCCCGTGCCCCGCCAAAGACCTGTGACCCTCTTGGTCACCCGGACTACTTGCCGGCTAGCATCTCGTCACTGACGGCTAGGGTCCCGACGGTCAAGACACACTGCATCTCTGACAACTTGTCAGGCGGCCACACCGGGTCACTGCTCGTGACGCACCGGTCCCAACTTGGGACAAATGTCCTCCTCGGTCACCGGCCCTTGCCAATACTTGGCCTCAGGCCCTTTGGTAACCGGCCGTGCCGAGGTCATGATAGAGTCGTAACTGGACTCTAACATTTGGAGTGTGGTGTTCAAATCTTCCTGGACTCGCCGTAACGGCTGAAACTGGCACTGTAGGAATTACTGTGGGCATGATGAAAGGTGGTCTAGAGCCAAACTTCACTCGATTTGGTTGCCTATAGCTCAATGTCAACACTTGCAACAAATCATGCCTACAATTACCAAAAATCCGAAATCGATGGTTTCGCTTCCCATGTAACTCAGACCCCCTTGGCACCATGTGCACCACCTCCGTATCGCTGAGCAGATGCCTGTCGACTATTCACATGCGAAGATCCGACTCCGACAGCCCACTGTAAAAAAATTTGCCTCCTCCATGGCTGGCGCATTTTTGGCCGCAAGGAGTGGGCAAAAAAGGTTATATATTCTGGTTTTTTTTTTAACACGTTTCGCATTCAAAAAACGCGGTTCGCGAAACGCGTTTGCCCAAAATCGCGTTTTGCTTCAACTATGGTACATATCAAGATCCTAGCATAAACACGTAAGAGCGCTGCTGCTAAGTCTCCTCCCAGCCACCTACTGAATAGTGGAAAGATGAGGCATACTCAAGAAGCTCTCTCTCCCTTTTAAACTCCCACGCCCTCCTACCTCAGGCACCCACTGACCCGTCCTAACGTCGACACATGGCATACTCCATGCACAGTCCACACTCGCCACTTGGCAGTACCTTGATAGTAGGCAAACGAGTAGGAGGACCAGGAGGTCAGTCCAATAGCCTCTAAATTAAGGCCCAACACCCCATACCAAATACAAGCAGGTCAACAAGTTAACCAAAACTTGCTATTTAAATTTTCTTACAAAACACCACAGGCCGGTGTGAGCCATTTTAATAATTACAATATACAATTTACAAGTCCAACATCTTCACAATGAGGTAGGAATATAAGTACATGATATTCCTTCTCTCCTCAAGGAACATTGTCCGCGATGATAAAATAAGGGTATTGTGAATGCAAAGCGCACGTGATCTCCCAAGTCGCATCAGTTAGGGTCTACCATGCCATGCAACCAAGTACTCACGGTTCAGATGGTTTCTAAGCTGTCTCTCTCTCTGATCCAATACTTCGTCAAGTTTGTGCCTGAAACAATACAAGTCTGTCAGTCAACAAGTTATCACCCTCATGTAGAACTCTCTTTAAGCATGAAACATGAAAAACAGGATGAACTTTACAATCCTGAGGCAACGGTAGTTTATAAGCAACATAATTAAGCTATGACATTATGCAAGTAAGTAATTTGCAAGCCCAACGAGTTTTACTGCAATCCAATACATGGTCTGGCTAGGTATACCAAGATCTTTAACAAAAAGAATCGTCTTGGACCTCAAAACAAACTCAAGTTTTCATCTAGAAAGTATCAAGGTAATTTCTATCAAATAGAGTGCTTTCCTCAAAACTAGGGTACCCTATCCATCCCATCCCTTAGATAACCTCGAATGCAATCTCATCTATCGACTACCAAAATCATAGAAGATCAGAGATTACTAGACACCGCTCTCGCTAATTTATGTAGCAACTAGAGATCATATCGTAATCCATATATAAGTGTATTGGAATTGTACTCAAAGGCAATATGCTTATCTATCAACAAGCAACATCAATAAAAATTACTTTATCCACTCTACTTATTGATCAAATTTGATCAAGCAAAACTCATCAAATCAAAGATCATTGAGTTACATAGAGTTCTTTTAAAATATATCAGAATTGTAGAAATGTCCAGGTGAATCTTCTTAATGTTACCATATTCTAGCATTGATCCTGATTTTAAAAAATCTCATCTGAATAACTCATCCCAAATTTTGGTGGAAACTGCTACTTGACGAGTTATATTGCTCTCAAGAATTCCATCTTATTGAGCTGACTTATTTTACTATGAAGGTCACAAATTTCAATTTGTCCTTCGTATTGGTTTTCGAAATTCATCATTGTTCACTTTCAATCTCTTTTACTTCACAAAATGACCATCTATTTTAGATTCATTGTTTGTAAAAGGCACCAATTTGGAATACCCCAAAAGAAATTGGCCTTCCAAATATATATTTGGAAGAAAATTATTTTGGAAGAAAAAAAAAAACCGAAATGTGTTTTGTACATACGGAACATATTCTGTTCATACAGAATGGAACATTCTGAAAAGGTTCAGAATGGGTATCTATGTCCCATACCATTAACAATCTCCTCACCCCAACATAGCTCTTCTAATAGTAAATTTAACATTATAAAGACAATCAAGTAATCTGATTAGCAGCATTCTACCTATCATTCAACTCATATGTTAAAAGTACCTTAGGGGGTCAGGCTGGTATTCGGACTTCAAACTCTAGAGAGACTATGCCACCTGGCAATCACTCTCTACAGAGTGTACCATGGACCTTCAGTATCGTCTGGGAATTAAATGATAAAAACAAGACTTTCTAACTCTTCTAAGTAACCATTTCTCAAGCCAATGAAATCTATTAATTCAACAGTATGGATAAGGAAGTTATGGCCATCTTATTGAATCTTGGGTTAGATTTGATGTACCCTATAGAATTGCATCACTTTGTCCTGTTAATCCATGATCGCATTCTAGAACCATGTATCCATAAATGTTCGCTATCCACAGCTATTGGCTGTGGCTTCCCCCTTTTTTGGTTAGGTCGCTTGACAAACAAAGGTCTTGCTGCCCAAGGACTAACTTTAAGTTAACTGCACACACACACACACACACACACACGTGTCAAAGTTAGTGCATGAACATGTACACCACATGCATGTAATGCATTAATGAGTCAACTGAGTAATACTTGAGTTTGACTTGAGTTTAACACTAACTCTCGGTCAAGTCCACCAACTTGAGGCATGAGTTGAGTTTTAATTACGTGAGACTCAACTCCACTAAAACTCAACTCCACTTGATTTAATTTGAATTTGAGGCGGTTTTCATCTCTTTGCAAGTACATTGGGTACAGTTACAAGTTTGATTTTCAATTTGTTAGTCTTACAAAGATGCTCCTGTAGTTTATTTGGGTATCTTTGGAGCTTTACAACGTCAATTTTCAAGTTTAAATGGTTAGTTGCCTGCAGGTTTCTTGACTATGTAACGCTGTTTGGCTTTGTGCAGAAGAATGCAGGAACGAATGTTGATAGGGGGACAACTCAAATTGCTCTCAAAGAACCTGGATTTTCCTTCTTCTTTGTTTTTCTAGTGGGTCTCTTGGGCATTCTGGTTGGCTATCTTGTTAGGTCTTAGGTTCTAGGTGGCGCCACTGTGAAGCTATTTGGGTTCTGAGCTCTTAGGAAGACACAGAAGGGGATGAGCTTGTCAATTTGATGTTATCTATTTGCAAATATCTTTCTGGCACATGTTGGAGGTTGAGTTTGCTGATAAAAATACCATGAATTCAGGAACAGAGCCATTGCTGAAATATTTGTTAATATATTTACCTCGTTGCCATCTGTTGGGATCTCTTCTTGTTATGTGTGGGCCTATAAACAGTGATCTTCTGAATGTCGGTGAATTCTTTGTGCTGGAGTGTTGTAATCACCTCAGATTTCCTCGTGGAAGAATGTTCATAACTTTCCTGACCTTTCGTATCTGTTATTTAGATGTCTTGACATCACAGTTTACATATGCTAGTTTGAACGTTGTCTCGACGCTTGGTCAAACGTCTCCCGAAGTATATGTTTTTGGCTCTTCGTCAGATATGTGTGCACGTGTATACAATAAACTTCTCTTGATCACCACCTGATCTTGGACAAACTGAAGAAAGTAGCATGTCTGGTTTGAAGCAGAAAGCATCTATTTTCTGCTTTGTGGAGATGCATGCTGTAGTTTATATGACATGATGATGCTTAAGAGATGACATACAAGACGCCCTTTCTTTGTTTGGGAAAGCTGCTTTTCACTACCAAGGTGGCTCTTCTCTGTATACAGTATTCTTTTCCGTGATCAAAACTATTAGGATTTAAAGTTTCAAATGCAGCTGCAACTTACCATGTCTTTGAATTGGATTCAGTTTGATTATAACAATCCCGATTATTAAATAGCATATCAGAAAGGGAGATTTTGGTGCCATTATGTACTAGTGGAGAATTTTTTTGATAGGTTTTGATGAGACTTCAACTAGACTTCAAGTTTACCTGAAAGGTTAAGCAATTGATGATTCGCTTGTGAATATTTTGCTCAACATTTTTTGCTTGCTTTTGCTGTTACAAGTGTATTGGCTCTGAGTTGGAGGATGATCCATTTCTTCTGATCTCCTCTTGAAGTAGCATAGAGATTACTCTAGTAAGAGTGAGGCCTTGTTGAGTAGAGATCATCATGACCCAATTCTCATATGCTTCTAGTAGACTTGATAATAGAGTCATAATGGCATTTGTATCTTCTATGACTAATCTAGTGGCAGTCATCTACTCCATAAGATTTTTGAATCTATCAAGATGGGTCAAAATAATAAAATTCCCTGAGGGGGCCACACGACAAACAAGGAAGTCTACTATTTATCTGTATCATGCTCACAAGAGATGAGCTAAGGCACTAATGCTTGAGCCAAATAAGAAATTTCAAGATGAGTTATGAAGAAAATCTCTTTCATATGATAAAGAGCTCCTTACCAATCAAAGTTAAATAATCAATTGGTTGTTGTCTAATCGAGCAACTAGAAACCAAAAAATAGCAAATTATTCACAAAATCTAGAAGAGAACTAGAACTAATAAAACAAAAAACCTTGATTCCAAACTTAAGCATGAAACAATCACCACAGCAAGAGACAAAACAAACAAAAGAAAAGTGTCTAACAATCAACTACAAAATTAAAAAACGCAACAAAAACTAAAGACAACAAGGGAAAAACCCGAAAGGCATGTCAGGCAGTGTCCCCGGATTTGGGCTTGAGTTGTTCCTATGTGGCAAGGGTTCCATATCACTATCAATCTAAAAGGGGGAAAGACCCATTTTTTCCTTCATGGACCAATGAGAGAATTCCATTTTGAATTAGGGACTTGATAGGGATCCTGAATTTGGTGTGTTAACAAGAAGTTGGCCAAAGGCATATAGTATTGAGCCTAGTAAAATGGTTGTCGTCATTCAAAGGACAATACAGAAGTTGCTAGGTACCTAAAAATATATATAGGCAATTATCAAATGTGTTACTGAAGCAACAATTCACAAAGCTATATATCAATGAATAGGTATTGTATCACAAAGTGGTCTCAAGTCACATGATAGTGCTCAAAAACTATGAACTTGTCATATGGAATTAAACTGTAATTCCAGAGAACAATCTATGTGATGTGTAAATAAGTACTACTCTTAAAAGTTAAGCTTCAGATACTAAGCAAGAGTCATCCATAGTAAATTGGCAATTATAATCAAGGTAGACGTAGTAAATAAGCATCTCATCTAACTCCTTTCACAAAGTGATTGCCATCATCTAATGCATGATAAAGCAAGAGTAAGATCAAAAATTAATTAACTATCTATATGAGATTAACTATGCAAAATATTTACGATCACAAAGTAGTTGCTAAATCTAATATCCTACCATTGTAAACATCACAATTATTGTGTTAACAATGAGCACTTTTTAGTCATAAGCTACATTACCAAGTCTCAAATCTTTTGTAGGAAAAGTTATACAATTTGCAAGGGTTAAAAGACAACCTCTACAAATTACTTAGCTATGTTGTCACACGCTTATTTGATGTGCTTTTCTTATTCTTCTCCATTTATGTTTTCAACCTAAGCACTAAACTAGCAAAAGAAAATTGAATGCAATTGTCAAAGGCTTGGTATAGCTACTCATCACGACACAATAGACGACATATGTTTGTTAAAAATGCATAGAAATCTCTAGAGAGCTTGAGATTTTGTTTAGTGTCAAAGCGGGGGGGGGGGGGGGGGGGATGAGTGGCATTTAGGAAGCTTGGCATGCCTCAAAATGAATATAAGAAAAATTCCAATTTTATTTTTTTGGGGATATGCATACAAGAGAAAGGGTAACCTCTCTTGCATAACCCATCTTCAATGGGATCTAAGAACATTAAACTTCTAGTTTTGTTATCCTTAGTCATTCCCACATAATATCAGTTCATTCTCTTTTAAATCATCTTCAAAGCCTTGCCTTGTACACATCGTTCTCCTATCTCACCCTTTTGTAACAATACTCACTCACATGTCATCAAGAAAAAGCTGATTGGCACAATATCTTTCTTAGTCTGCAACACAATACGGCTAAACAAGGGCTGCAATTATGTTCATTCTAGATTCTCACAATACAAAGAATGTCAAGCTACTACCTTGAAATACGCCTTTATCAGCCATCATTTCAACCATGAAATATGCATCAACTAGCATAGGTGCACTTCTTGTTGAGCACAATATTGGTTATTGAAGCTCCTCTCAATCTATTCCTCCATAGCTCTATGATAGTTACTTGGTGGCCATCATTGTGGCTATAGTGACTACTTCACAAATATTTATGCTAAAACATGACAAGCAAGTACAAACTTACAAAACTTTATAGCCCCACAGATAAACCACCTCTAGTCCCTCGTGAACAATGAAGGACATGAAATGGCATTTTTGGAATTTTTTGTACATCCTTAAATGTTATTTTTTCCACCCCAACACGCTGTTTTAATAAAAACCAAAAAATAATTGCAACATTCCAATCCGGAACACTCCCAGATCCCGGAACCGTTCTGGAACTTGCATTCTGGAACGCAGTGCATCTATGATGTCTCTGACAAAAAGTACATGTTTCAGATCATTGTTTGTAAAAGAACTTGATTACAAAAATCATATTACAAGAATGCCTCCAATGTGCATAAAAATGCGCATACTGAGCATTATCAGCAATTGCAGCACACAAAAAGGCATTTTCTGCTCAACTTTCTGTTATGGGATGCACATAAACTCATTTAAAATTGGACAACAATATCTGATATTCCATTTATGGATTTCTTATTGCAAATCTTATAGTTAAATACATATCAAAATACAATTTAGATTGCTGACACTTGAATGAGTAGTTTCCTGGCATTGAGCTCTATTTTCCAAGAAAAATCAAAAGTTCAGATCCAAGAGATTTGCAAGGTCAAACCATTCTGACAAGAACAACAAGGAGTAGCCAAGATCGAATTCAAAACTCTCATCATCTCAACCAAGGAAACAACTATTCTGCAAATATTGCAAAAGGATTGGCCATGTCATCAAGGACTGCAAAACCCTCAAGTATAACAATGGAGAAGAAGAAACAGTTCCACCAGCAAGCCAATGTTGCAACCCCCAATCAGCACCTCAAACTCAAGAAGAGACGAAGTTGCCTTTACGAGCAAATTTGTAGCCTTTAATCCCTCTTGGAGAGGGATTTGATCAGTTCTTGGACACGCAATAACTATCGACGCGGGGCAATGCAGAATTGGCACATGCAAAAATTGCTTTGAAAGTTTGCCAAAAACACATGGAGCAACAACCTCAACCAGCCCTTGTGGTGATTCCACCACCACTCATGAAAGACCCTACCAGCTCCAGCTCCAGCCAAGACAAGGGCAAGCAGGCAGAAGGAACAACCGTATAGGATCAGGGCTCAGATGTAGCCGATGCCAGCGTCCAGGACCTGAGCCAAGACACTGATCCGAGCCAAAGCCAAGGGGAGCACCAAGCCTCCACATCTCACGATTCGAGATCCGTATCTACCAGTCGTGCTTTCCGTCGACCAAAGTCCATGGAGGAGAAAATCAACGAATTCCTATCCAAATATCCCCACGAGTCCTCATGAGACAAGACGGCTGTCAAGTATACTTTTCAGTGCAAACCATCAAGGGTAACGAGCTGCAAGTTCTTCCAACGCTACAACCACAGCCAGAGTGGTGCCAGTAGCTGTTCGAACGAGACCTTGCGGCCATCAGGGCCTATGTGATTAATCCACGGCAATTACGGGTGAACGCACATTTCCTCCCCTACATGCAATGATCTAAATGGGCGGAATGCAACACTCCCCTAGACCAGATCCATCCAAAATTGCAATTGGCCAAAGATTACTGTAGAATACGGCTGTAAGCCCTCCAATGTCCCTAAGATCCTTCCAAAAGTAGACAATCAAATGGCCTCAAGAATTCACCACCCAACCATAGCTAGATCTATGCACAAGCAAGACTATCTAGCACCCCCTTGCTTAACCACAATCACTACCATCACAATCACAAGCATACTCAAGCTACTACCCCCATCTAAGTCCCATACCAAAGATGGTGATCCTCACAAGAGCAAGCAAGCCAAATCTATGCTCTACACACTCTAGCCTTTCACTAGGTAATAGAAGCAAGCAACAACACAATAAACCTCGCCCCCCTTTGGGTGACCTCTCCCTCTCTTATAGATGGCAAATGACTCACTCCAAAGCACTATGGAATGTCCACACAAGCCAATGAGAAGAGGGGAGGCAAAGGAAAGGCCAAGAGCCTCACAAGTTGGTGGAATGTCAAAAGACACCTTCCATAATTTGTGTTTCTTGGTTATAACTGTTGGAGATTAAGCTCACAGTTTCCTCCTCGGTGTTTCAACTTCATTCAAGACTCTTCTTACACATTCTTGATCCTTGAATTAATCATTGATCTAGGGTCAAATGCAACCTCTTTAGGTTTTTTGTCTGCTCATCTAATACCTGCAAGAATTATAGTTTTTTTGTTTTACTATTCTGCATATTTAGTCGTGTTTCTTAACACTGAAACTACTTTCATTCCATGTGTAGAGCAATGCTCACAAGTTTTTGTGCAAGCAGTTCGACACCTGCGACTTTCTACACATAATCGAATCAGCCAAACTACTCGAAGGACGAATACCTCAACCTTCTGGCTAATCTACCGGAGTAAAGGGTACCCGTTTCCGTCAATCTCTACATTTGAATGTCATCTCAAACCATTTGAAGAAAATCGAAGGCCTGGCCATCTCCGACTACTTTGACGATTGATCAAAATATCCGAAGTATTTGAGTCACTCAACTACTTTGACGATCGAGTCGCTCGACTACTTCGACATCGAGTCATCTGACTACTTCGACGATTGACTTGCTCGACTACTTCGACGATCATCTCATCTGACTGATAAACACATTGTACATCAAATGTCTATAAAGTACATTCACGACCAATATATGGACAGTTGAGGCATTGGAATCATTTGAAAAATTGAAGAAAGCCTTAGCTTTTGCACCTATACAACGAGCTTCTAATGCGTCCAAATACGCTATTAGATCTGTGTTAACTCAGCCGAGTGAATGTAAGAAAGACTCTCTAATCAGATTTGTTAGCCGACAACTTAATGATGCTGAAGTGAATTATTCCACCACCGAACGCGAAGCGTTGTTTACTATTTTTTCGGTTAAGAAGTTTTGTCATTATTTGATGGCGACACATTTTGCATTTTATACGGATCATCAGCCTTTGCTTTATTTAGTGAACAAGACATGCAATACAAGACACATTGCAAGATGGTTACTTATATTATCTGAATTTGATTTTTGAGTTGTGGTTCAGAAGGACAAACAACATTATCTTGCTGATCATGTTTCCAGAATATAGACAGCCCCAATCAATATATAACTTGATGAAGAACTACTAGATGCTGCATTATTTTATGTTGAAGCAGTACCTGAATGGGCAGCCAACATTGTTGAATATCTGACAATAGGTCAACCTATTGAATCTTTGTCAAAAGTTCAACAACGATGATTGATTGTAAAGGCACAACCCAATCAATTGATCGTTGGTCAATTGTTATGTCTCGTCATTCCGGGCTTGGCCAATAATGTAATTAATAATCTTATGAGGGCCCAGACCTATAATTGGACATAGGAGCACTTGCATGGTGTTTGACTGCTTTAATGCAAGAACAGGAGGTCAATAGCTTATTTAGGTTGCATGGGGATCCTAAGAAGAATATTCTCTTCTCATGGGAGAGAATAAATACTATGGAAACCCACCCATCTCCCTATTGGATTTTCTGATTCATGAAGCCAGGATCTCCTTCTCTCTTGCATTCATTCACTATGGCTTGGGGGTAAAGTGGGTAGGATATTGACTAACCATTTTCTGTTGGTTGGGTGGTTTTGCTCCACAGGTGGCCTTTTGGTTGCATGCAACAGGATCTAGTCGGATCTTCACTTGGCGATCCTTACAACCACCCTCCCTATGCCACCTCACCCAAGGGCCACTTGGGTCACGTCTCCGCTCACCTTTTGCATCACCACCCAAACCTCTTGGCCTTATGGCCCAAAGAAGCACCTAGAACTCATCTAAGCCTTGTCTATAGGCTTAGGAGGAGGTGCAAGTACAATTGTATGTTCAAGAGGAGGAGGTGGAGGAAAAAATTTCACTTTTCCTCTCAAAAAGTGATGAGGATGGTAGAATTGCAATTTTTTTGTATATGCAGGTGGAGCTTTAACAAGGAGGAGGAAAGAGGCCAAGAAAGAGTCTCAAGAAGATGGGAAGAAAGGCACACAGGTCTGTACTTGCAGCTTGTACAACCTGCAAGTATAATCTTGCAAAACAAACTTTACAACTTCTAAAGTTAACTTAGAAACTTTAAAATTTAAGTTTACCTTTGTTTTAAACCTTTGTAATCAAAGTTAAATTAACTTTTTTTAATGTATTCTTAAAAGTACAATAAGTTTTACAAGGTTTGCAATACTTTGTGTTTCCCTTCAAAGCTTTGTATATAAGTTAACAAAGTTTACCTTGTACTTTTCAAGGTACAAGAAAGGTTTTAATATCTTTGAACTTAAGTCCAAAGTGTTTAACAAGGTTTACAAAACCTTATACACAGGTTCACATAGCTGGCATGTATCACATCACTCCAAAAAAGATGCTTCAAAGGAGTACAAAGACCCTCCTACCCCTCCTGCGACTGCCTACATGGCGTACTTGCGCCCACTACAAGCGGCCGTATAGTCAAAATCAACCTAAAAACGGATGCCCATTCGTACGCGCGATCGCGTGCACCTGGCCGTAGGCCTAAATTTTTTTCTTTTGGGCAAAATTTTTTTTTGCAACAATTTTACAAGGTTGCATAAAAAAATTTCGGCTTCTGACATCGAAACCAAGGTCAGAAAACAAAATTGGCTTTTGAAAAATTAATAGCCGATAAAAAGTCAGAAAATCGACAAACTTCCACTATAGCTAGTAAAGGTGGCTCATTTTCTATTCAAACGACCTCATATTCTCACAAACCAAAAAGCAAAGTTGTTCATCTCAAATCAATGAAGAGAAGTAAGCCTTCAAAGAACATCAACCAAAAGGTTAAACCAACCAAAAACTTAAGAGTGAAATGATTGGTGGCTCTGATCCCCATCGTCGATCCGATCATTGCTAAAGCACAAACAAGTGATGAACACTACATTACCGCCCAACCACAGAGGTACTGCCACCTCACCCCCGTGCACTGGAGCTATAGACCACCATCAAGCAAGCTTGGATCTCTGATAAGCCATGGTGTCCCCCTCGCCTACCTACACCCTGAGGCTTAGAGAATCGTCCTGACCTGACCACCAGTGGAAGAGCTCTTCATCCTCCAGGAGAGAATGAATACCAAGCTCATGGAGATCCACCTCTATATACATAGTCCATGTTGGGTCATCTCCGATCATAGGCGACACGCATGATCATCGACACACAGTAGTTGTGCACACTGACGTGGGTCCATAAAAAAGAGTCATTGCACGCCAATAAGACATTGACACGTGGCATCCAAAAGACCTATAGATCCAGATTATCGTTTTGTCCCATAAATGAGACTGACACCTCAAGTTTCTTGTTGCGTGCCCTTATGGGTACGTAATAGTAGGCCTAGTATAACTCAAGGGTGGTAAATGCATCCCCCGCCCCCCACCTTTTCAAAATGTATCTTTATAACATATATATTGTGAAACAAATATCTAACATGTGGATGCAATAAAGCTTAAGCCTCTAGCTGGCAAGCCCCAATGAAATAGTACAAGATAGAGCTTTACAAGCAATATATCTTTTTTAGAAATGTCCAATTGTGAAAGACAAATGGCACATGTAGGAGGCCTCTACTAATCATTGATGTGATTAGGATGACGTAATTGACTCTTAGCATGCTTTATGTAGCTTCAATCCAAAGCTTTGATACAAATTAGGACGCTTAGGTAAAGTGTCCCCCTAGTTAAATATGGATCATGGTATAAGGTGCTCCATTGGAGCCCAGATCCCATACTTATTAATCTACAAGTAAACATGTCAAGGTCCTTACCAATGTTGGCATTCATTCTTTGCCACCTACGATGCAACTTAGCAAGAGTAAGTCCCAACCTTGTGTAAAAGGTGAGATTTGAGTAAAGGGGTCCTCCACCAATGATAGAATAAAAATTGAGCCTTCTCCCACTTTTCCACATCCCTCTTCCCCATGTTACCAAATTTGTCACCTAAAATAGAAGTATGATAAAATAGTCCTTCCAATGAGCAACTTCAAATGAAAAAGCATTCTATTGAAATGAGAAAAGGCAAAAAAGTGTTGTTAATCTTATTAACAACACTTTACAACCTCAATTTGTTTGTATCTTATTGCAACCTCAGATGACAAAATTTACATATCCTTTCCTTCTAATAGAAGGTCCGCCATGTGGACAACCAATCACAATTTCACACATATCACTTGAAACTTCCTACTAAGTTCCATTTGTTATGTGGCAATTTGGACTTGGTTGTCCATATGATTGGAATACAGCACATGGACTTTTCTTTCGTGGAAAGTTTCATGTGTAATGTGTCAATTTGTGGTTGGTTGTTTGCATGGAACATTTTTAACAACTCAAAAAGCTATGGAAAAGAGCACACACTTGGGACCATGTAGGGGATGGTCCAAGGTGTTGAAGCTTCCCTAGAGTCTGCGTTGCAAGCTTTCATCCTCGGGCAAAGGTCCTCATTCCGGGGATGTACACTCTTCTTTGGGGTTTCCATGCACTTACCATGCACTCTTGCTCCCTCTGAACTCATAGGTTCCACGTTGAGACCATCGCCATTCAAGACACAAAGGTAATTTGTGGGCACATGTTGCATGCAGAATGCAGTGAACCCAACATTTTAAATTGGATATTGAGGAGAACCCAAGAGGCGTTGGCAAGTCTTTTGTAGTATCCATACCCTATGTGGTGGCAAAGGTGTTCATGCAGCAACAAAATCAACATTTCAAATTGAATTTTGACGAGAAACCTAGGCATTGGCTAGTCATTTGTAGTCTCCATGTCCCTTGTGGCAAAGGTGTTCATGCCGCATCAAATTCAACATTTCAAATTGGATTTTGACTAGAACCTAGGCATTGGCTATAGTATGTTGTTGTCTCCCTATCCTATGTTTCAAAGATATTCATGTACTCTGGGTATCGTATGTGCGGCAAAAGCTGATATGCCATGCCACCTGAGCTACCTCAGATGCCACATAGGGAGGGGCAGCCTTGTTGGTTGCCAGTTTGAAATGGCTCTAAAGTCTCTTTTCCTTCTTGGCTCCTTGAGTTGTTCTAGGGACTAGATCCCTTTGCGCTCTCTCTCTCTCTCTCTCTCTCTCTCTCTCTCTCTCTCTCTCTCTCTCATCCATAAAAAGCATGCACGATGCCAAAAGCGATGCATAGATCGTGCAAATTCCGATCCTATTCCACGTGGGTTTGCATCAGATCATCGCCATGCCTCGCTTTCAGCATTAATATCTGCAGCTCCTCCCTTCGATGATGATGATGAGGCAACCAAAAGCAGCTCAAAATCCATCAGAAGTTGCAGTAATTCGATAATGCGATTCTTGTCCCACATGATCGCCCAGGCCGGCGGGCGCCGGGGAATGTCCGCTCCTCACAGCAGCGATTTGACTAGTGTGGTAGCTGTTGCTCTGCTGATCATGATGACAGTAGCGGGTAGTGATGCGAGTATACTGAAGCTAGTTCACAGGTACTCGAACAGAAAGGGATCGAGCAAGGAGGGTGGAAGAAAAGGTGGGATGAGTGAGGAGCATTGGCAGGTTCTGTTACGGCATGATAAGCTGAGGCATCGGCATTCTCCTATAAACGCAGTTAATTTCCCTTTGGAAGGCTCTTATGATCCTACTGTCGCTGGGTATATAGCACACACGAACACTATCGTATCTTCCTTCGGCAACATGAGTTCAGTCATCTATGTTTACAGTAGTGTCAGATGGAATCAGTTCTTCCTTTGTCTGTTGGCTAGCTACACGTTGCAAATTAGTTCTTAACTCACAGCTTGTGCACGTCATGAAGCTGTTTGCATGCTCCAACAACAAATTTCCTGTGATCATGTAGCAAAGAGCTATTGACTATTGCAAATTAGTTGTTAGCTTGTATGAATTTTTTGCATGCTCTAGCAGCAAATTTCTTGCGGTCATGCCCGTCATTGAGTGCCTATTCCACCTAAGATGCCCTTGCAATGTATGCAAATTTCTAAGTATCAAACTATTAAGAGCTCTACAGAGTGCTCTATACTTTTACCTCAATGAGCTTTATTGGTGGTTGACAGCCAAAGAATATAATGAAAACTCTCTGTTCTGATCGATTAGGCACAGTTTCAGTTTCGCAATCAAACACATTGGCTCACAATGTAAAGGGCGGCATTTTTTACAACCACATGCAATAATGAGTGGTCAATTATGTAGAATCTTTTCACTATCCAATGAGAGTATCGGATTTCGCGGCTAGTACTTCCATCCCTTTCATTAGTCCTGATTAACTTTACTAGCTTATCCTCATTATTGGTTGGGTGAATTGCGCTGCCTTTCGTTGCGAGGTTTCATTCGCTACCCCTTCATATAAGTCGACCTCATGTTGCCGTCTTAGTGCATATGGTTCAGGTGTTCACGACTTACATAGACTAAGTGATAAGACTATGACTTCCCGGAGACTCATGCTATTAATCTAAATACTGCAAGTTGCTTGTAATTCTAGAATTGTAGCTTTCACCAACTTCCTAAAAGCCTGACCACCACATGGAGAGGGGACATAGTCAGCTTAGCTATTAGGCAGATGATAAGTAAAGATCCTTTTATTTTTTTGTATGCTGCCTCGAGATTCTCGAGACATAACACGTTGTTGCTGGTTATTTTGTGATGTCACAGGCTTTATTATACCAAAATTGATTTGGGAACACCTCTGAAGTCATACCTTGTGCAAGTGGACACTGGTAGTGATGTGATGTGGGTAAATTGCAAACCTTGCACAGGATGTCCTCAGAAGAATGCCTTTGGGGTACGTTCTGCGTTAAGCCTTTCACACTAGGTTTTTAATTCTCATGTTATTGAAGCTAGCTCCAACCGACAAGGGTGATTTTTCGGTCCTAGATTCAGAAACTTTTGGGCGACCTCTAGGATTCTGCTACCGTTCTATTTGGCGTACCATAACTCTTTGCTTTGGATTTGTCAGATTAATATATGATATGTGATCAGCCTGTGGTGATGCTACATAACCTGTGGAAGTTCTACTTTTTAGTCCCATAAAGTAAAGTATTTTGCATGGTTTCCTGTTTATAGCTGGTTCACTGTTCAAATGCTCTGAACCGCTTAGCATTTTAGGTTGAAATACTAGTTTTTCAATTATATCAGGCCGTAGCATTCCAATGTTAATTGGCATGATCTCTCCTTATCAAATGAATAGGAATGATAACTTATCACTTGACAGGGCCCTATGAATATCTATGATCCAAAAAAGTCATCAACTATGTCCATGGTCGGCTGTTCAGATAAGCTATGTGCCATTGGTGAGCAAGCACAGGAAGCTTTTTGTACTCTCAACAAAACATGTGGTTATTCTTTCCAATATGGTGATGGAACCATAACACAGGGGCAATACTTGAGGGATGAGTTAAAGTACACGCAACTTGATGGAAACAACTCTCGAGAAAATACAACTATGAATATCATATTTGGGTAAGGCTTAAGTCTTCATGCTTGTGTGGTTGGTTGCTGCCTCAAGAGAATCAATTTTCTTAATGAATGCACATAAACATCCTGCTAGCATTTTGCCATGTTTCTTCTTCCAAATGAGCTTGTATGTTGGTCAAATCTTAAACTTTTTGAGATTTCAATGTCTATTGATCCTTTGCTCTTCGTATTGGCTTTTTATGCTCACAATTCTCTTATGAGACCCTTCTTTCTAAATTGCTGGCTTTCAGAAATCAAGAAACTGTCAAATTCTTTACCAGAATGGCCAGAAATTGTTGCATCAGAGCTGACTTAATCCTTTTCATTGAATTATCCTGGTTTGTGGTGACATGATGTTGTGTTGTCCATGATATCATTGGTGAACCAGTTGTAGTTTTAGTCAATCAGGATCACTTGCAAATGAAGAGACCATTGTGGATGGACTCATTGGATTTGGACAACTTGATCTTTCTATTCCTTCTCAGTTAGCTGCACAAGGCAAGACCCCCAGAAAGTTTGCTCATTGTTTGGAAGGAGAGGCAGGTGGAGGTGGAATTTTAGTGGTTGGTGAAGTTGCTGCATCAGGACTTAAGTACACACCAATTGTGCCAAATTTGTGAGTTACCTACTTCATTGATAAGGTGTTGTTTTCTGAACAAGGTCTGCCATAACTATTTTAGCTCATCAATTGTTTTGACTGAGCCTGCTCTTCAAAATAAAAAACAATTCGAAGCATTTTCAAGCCTTATGAGCTAGATACGGTGCATATTATGGAAATTATCAGCAAGTCTTTGCAACGAGATGGGAGGACAAGCCATGATTTCCATAATATGTCAAGAAATGCACATTATCAAGCTTAATATTTATCACAAAATTTTTGCTCAAAACCACACCGTGAGAGGTAAAAATTCCATAAAGCCAATCAGATTGCTACGAAAGAATCAAGTCTGAATATTCATAGTGGATAATGGGGTCCACAAACTCAAATCTCCACAGTCCAATCTTGTAAGATCTGAGCTGACTCATATTAAAGTATGCGATACAAGTATTTGAAACTGATCAATGCCAAGCTACATCAGAAGGGTTTGTGAATTAAGGATTTGGTCATCGTAAAAAAAGCGGTTCTCTTATACTTTTCTTCAATGGGAGGAAATGTCAACACTCGTAATAGAATGAAGGCGTACATAAGGGCTTGGAACATTGACCTTACTATTATGGAATAATTAGACCTTGGAAGAAAAATGGCTACATAGTGCTTGCCAACCTGACAGTCTTCTAAAGTGCAAGGTTAAGTTTCATGAAAGTGTACACTTTTGTCTGTACTTCTACTAGATTGTGGTGTGTTCAAACCAGCACCAAGGTTTAAAAGACATGGACAATGTTGCACAAGATGACATGTATGACCAAAATGAGAGAGAGAGAGAGAGAGAGAGAGAGAGAGAGAGAGAGAGAGAGAGAGAGAGAGAGAGAGAGAGCATTAGGCCTTCCTCATGTACCTCAAAACGAAGGAGGCACCCTTGGGTGAAAACCTTCCCCTGTACGTAAAGACCTGCCAAAAAAATTCGCGTATGTGAGGACCAGTTATGTGGCACAATTTATCTATGTAGCGTGTAAGTATTGAAGAGGAACCTTACAAATTCGTAAGGCTCCTGTGAGATGCAAACTTTACAGATTTGTAAGGTTCTTCTGAGCATTTTTTGGCAGGTGCTTTATGCCAGGGAAGGCCCTCAGGTGAGGGCCTCCCCCGATACAAATGTCACTGAAATAGCATACTTGAATGCCCTACACTGGACCCTCTGTGATGATTTAGTTTTCTGAATGCGCTGAAAAGCTTTTTAATGTTGAGACCTTAAATCAGGATGTTTCATAAAATACTCATTAGCGTGATGGAGACTGGTATTGAATGAGAGAATAACTTGATAGAGAGAAATGCTTGGATTTTAGGATCATAAACAATAAAAAGGGTGGTAATAGGGCTGGAAGAATCAAGTATATCAAGTAGAAAGAGAGATGAGGGGTGGCGTTTGCCTGCCACTGGATAAATGTGAAGTGCCTACGTATCATTTAAACATGTCAAGATTTTCTTTTTACCAGACAACTTTTATCCTAATAGTTGCTGATTGGCTTCTGTTGCACCATATGACTGAGATAGGTACCAGAAAGTAGCACCTGTTCTCATTAATCCAAAAAATTTGGGAAGATATCTCCAAATCCTAAATTCAAATACCCATTTCCCAGTAATGGCAAGATCAGCACCAAATTGAATGCTGAAAGTAGTAAAATATTGACCATCATGGTTGTGACTTCAGGGTGTAATGCATGCATAGTCATAGGAGGCTGTTATTTCTTATCTACTGAAATTAGGAAAGTGTGTTCAGAGCAAAATTTTGACTTTTTCCTTTCCTAGACATCAGTAATATGTAATTGAGCAGCTTGAGAGATATTTATTTATAGCGGTTGATTAATAGATATCAAATATCAGTTGCATCTATCATTGTTTAGAACCTGTGCTTGCCACTGTGCGTCATTTTCAAATTCTAACTTTCAACCTGGTCAAGAAAATAATAGCTAATGTCATCTGCAAGTTGATGAATGCTTCAATTTCTTGTTTTCTCTTGTAGAAACCATTACAATGTGAACCTCAGAAGTCTTGCAGTAAATGGAGTTATTTTGTCGATCGATGCATCCCTATTCACTTCCGGACCAGACAGTGGTGTGATATTTGATAGTGGGACGACCTTTACTTACCTTCCACAAAGGGTGTACGATGTATTTGTCAAAGCAGTATGGACTTCTATATCCTTAATTTGCTGTCTTTTTGTGATTCTGGATGCAAGGCAATAAAAACTTGATGAAATTGCACACTTTCTGACAGATTATTGAAGCTTCTACTGCACAACATATTCTATCACAGCAAGATATATGCTTTGTTGTTACTAACAGGTATAACAATTTTTATGCTATAGTATAAAATCTTTGTTCTAGTCCCATACTTGTTGTTTGTTCAATGTTGAGTATAAAATTTGTCTTTTAGTCCTATACTTGCATGCACATATCTGCAGAAGTACAAAGGCAAGGGCCAGGTGTTGATTATTTTTGTTGACATAACGTTTATATTAAAGGTGGTTGTTTTGTTGCCTTATGACCAAAGAATTATCCCTTACTAATTCTACTTTAAAGGCTTATGTTTCGTTATCCCCACCATACTTGAAACCCTAAGTATTATGAAACTTGGCTTTGAATGCAAAAGTTTCATTGATGAGATGCTGCATTACGAATGATCTGTCACCTTCTTCCAGGTTTCCTCCCGGTCTTCCTTAGTAGGTGGCCAGTTTCACCTGTTCGGCCATAGATCTTACTCTTACAGGTGCATAAATTGTTGTTTCTAGTGTGCGAAGGGTTGCCCAAGCTTTGTTGGTGGTGCCAATCTGAGTATGGTAGTTTCTACTGTTCAAGTACTGCAGGCTCTGTTTGTTACCGGACTTCTGCATCCCAGCAATTAGGCTCACAAAATTCTGGTTTTTCTCGTTTCTGAAATTTCCGAAGACCAAGGATAGTTTCCAGAGGCTGCTTATGAGAACTTAGAATACAAAGATTGATAGCTAGAGTGTTGCTTATGCTATTGCAATCTGTTCATAAGGACTATGTGCTTCTATGGTTCATCTTTTGTGTATCACATGTAGGCAGGGGACCTCCTTCCATGTGAAGCTCCCTCACAACATTACCTTACACAAAAAGGGGCTGCTGGATCTATATTTCAAGCCCCTTAACATAGATAAGCACTATTTAGGTAAAAATGGATAAGCAGAACAATATGAACTTTTTTGACGAAGAGCAAATATCCAACGTGACATTTGGAATGTATGTCATGATATTGTTTTGATGAACTTGAATACTTTACAATCAAGGAAATGTCTTCCTCCCAAGAGAGCTATAGATGGAACCCCTACCTTGTCCATCCTTAACCAAATTTGATTTCAGTTTGAAGTATTTCAGAGTGGATTCTCTTAGTAGGTCATACTCGTGTAGTTTCCACCTGCAATCTGGATGAATGATGATTCCAAGTAGATTCAAAAGAAAGCTTTTCCATTTGATTCAAGAAACTAGTAACATTTTTTGCATTTCATATCTTTGACATCAAAAGAAAAGTTTTCTGAGTACTGCCATCCCAATCTGGTCAACCATTGTTCGAAGATCCTCAAGGATTCGAACAGTTCCTGAGAGGTTCTAGACTTCATTAGAAGATCCAGAGACCCTAGTCGAAGCAATTAACTCCAAGGATGTTGTGAAGTGGCAAGAAGCAATGGAAAGCGAGTACTAAAACCAGACCTGGTCGACTTCCCCACTCACAAGAGAGTTATCGACAACAAGTGGACCTTCAAGAAGAAGATCAACGTTGATGGTTCCATTGCAAAATGGAAAGCACCATAATAGACAAAATCTTACATGGGCATGAATGACAACAATATATATTGACAAGTTACAACTATCAGTGTAGTTCCAGCCTTCAGACTCTCAGTCACTGCAGTCTCAAGTCTGTAATCAATCAAAATGTAAAAGAGAATCCTTTTAGCTCACATTCAAGATGACATGTGCCAATGTTTCCAAGAAAGTTATTATAAGAATGATATATGGTGTCATTGAGAGAAAAGCCTATAAATCTGAAGGATTCGGGCATTTTACAAACTATAATGTATAAGAAGAAACCTCTCTGTTTTCATTGATAAAAGATGGGAAAGCCCATCGGAGTACAAAGGAATGCTTGTAGAAAATATTAAGGCCATAAGGAGAATTGAGATAATGTACAACAACTATAGCATAGCAAAAATCCAACAAAGTAGCTATTGAACGCCTACTGCTTGATGCAAGTCGCTTGCTAGGATTGTTGCAAGTTTCGGTAGTGCAGGAAGATGAGAAGCAACCATTCCTGCAACCACGGCTCGTTGAAGTATTATAGGGAAATGGATTATAGGAGAAAATCCATTCTCTTATGATGTATATTGAAAATATGGCCTCACCATCTTTTATGGCAGGATTCCCTCATGGAAAGATGACTAAAAAATCCATTCCCTTATGTAAAGGATTGGCGGGTGCTATCCAAAATGGCAAATTAAACTCAATCTCTCTACACATGGAGACCTCCTATGACCCACTCCACCCTTTCTCTCGAGGACCATACATGAGTTGTCTCTTTTCCCTCTCTCTCTCTCTCTCTTAGCTTTGCTTAATCTCATCACCCTATGCACTCCTTGCACATGTTAAGGAGTGCATTGGTGCAATCATCACCATTGCAATCCTCAGTGTAATTATTTCCTTAGTTTTTAGCCATATATGCACTCCATGGCATGGTGTAGGGAATTCATAGGGTGCTTAAAGTGTGTGGGGATCTCCCATTCTCATTCTCTCTCTCTCTCTCTCTCTCTCTCTCTCTCTCTCTCTCTCTCTCTCTCTCTCTCTCTCTCTCTCTCTCTCTCTCTCTCTCTCTCTCTCTCTCTCTCTCTCTCTCACACACACACACACACACACACACACACACACACACACAACTTGCCCACATGAGGATTTTTTGACCTAGTTCCTAACCATAATGGCCATTTCCCGCAAATTAATGCACTTCATAAATACGAAGGAATACTTGAAAGGAATCTTTTACAAGCACTTAAGTTGATTTCAGATAGCAACTTATGTTCATAGCATGAGATTTTTTGGTTTACAAGTAGTGCTCAATGTTTACTTTGTTTAAATTTTGCAGTTTGGATGCATCCTTTCCATATGTCTCGCTCAACTTTAAGGTTGCATCTATGCAATTGAAGCCAAGACACTATTTATTGCAAAAATCAAACATTGTGAGCTCTCTCTCTCTCTCTCTCTCTCTCTCTCTCTCTCTCTCTCTCTCTCTCTCTCTCTCTCTCTCTCTCTCTCTCTCTCTCTCTCTCTCTCTCTCTCTCTCTCTCTCTCTCTCTCTCTCTCTCCATCCATCCATCCCTTTCATGTGCAACCTTTCAATTATTATGTTTTATCTCAATATGCCAAAGCCCATCAAGAGCATAGAACTGCCCACATATAATCAAATCTAGGAGGTCTTAAAGAGCACCTAGTACTCATATAGGGCTACAAATGCCAAAAGGATATGTGAGAGAGTAGAAGAGGTTATGGATAATGTGCCAATTTTTTTCATTAAGGGACAATGATTCTCCTGAAGGGAGAAGGAATGTTAGGGCCTAATAATGGACCAACCATAGCCTCTTATGGACCATTTTCCCAAAGGGTCAAAATAGCGATGGATTCTATATTGGGTAGCAACTATACTAGTCAACTATCTAAGATTAAGATGACTATGGCATCAAATGTGATCTGATGTGCCCACATGACGTTAGTTAGTAACCATGACAACAACTGTTTTTGTGCACCAAGCCATCGGGTACATACTCAGACCAGATCATGAGGTTTGGACCACCACTAGGTCATGGGCCTCTTGACAAGGGATTTAGGTAGCTGAGGGCTTAAAGGAACAATGCAGGGATGAGAGGAGCATCATTCTACACACCAACTAGTATGTGTTCATGAATTTAGAATTCCTAGATTGTGGTGTAGATGTAAGAACAATATATCAACTTTATAAGGGGAAAGGAAGCCAGATACCCTATTTACAAAATAAATAAATAAATAGAGTCATTTTCAAAGAAATATTGATTGTTCTACTGAGACTCACCCTCTCTTTGTCAGCTCAATTTTTTTATTGGAATAAATAGTTTTGTTTTAGTATCCACTCTAAAGGCTTGTAAAGGTAATGATTACGTTTGTATTTGGAAAAGCTTAACCTGTTAGTTATATTTGGAATGATGGGAATGAAATTGAGGAGATTGGGAACTTGTTCTTACACAATATTGATTCTTGATAGTTTGGAGGTGTTCACCAACTTGATTGTATTATCACTGGAGAATGAATTTCTTACCACACAATTTTGTTATTTCATGTGGAAGCAAAGCAATATTCCTTTGTGGTGCATGGGTTGGATGCCTTCTAGCTCAATTGATGATACAAAGACAACCTCTAAGCTGACAATTTTGGGAGGTGAAAGTTGTTCTCAATACTTTTCTCTACAATTTGTGTTTCAACTCCAATTGGTCTACAACATCTAGTTCACTTGCTGACTTGCATTTAATGGCAGATCTTGTTTTGAAAGATCAACTGATAATCTATGATCTAGAAAAACAGCGAATTGGTTGGGTTGATTATAATTGTAAGTTTCATATTCTTTCAATTGTGCTCCATTTACTTTGCAAAGTTTGGAAAAGTATTGCGGGCTTTTATGTTTTTGGGTCTATATTAAGACACCTAGAAGTGGGTTGATGAATTTTCCATTTTGGTGATAACATTGGATGATCAATTTTCACCTTTAATATCAGGTGCAACAAAATTTGTATTTGACTTGCTATGTAGTGTGATTGAGAGTCTAGAATGTAAAACGTAATAAAATTATTGCTCAAGCAAAATCTTTACTATGTGCTATTGTTTTACTACAAGTCATGGTGTGGTATGAGATTGTCCTTGTTTGCTCTAATAGTGCAACAAAAGGTGGTTTTCCTATGATGCTACAAGGAATATCAATGACAAAAATGATTTTTTCATTGTTGTGGCATATGACAACACAAAAAAATTTATTACAGTCACTAGTATTGTTGTTTGTGTCTATCAATTAACAACAAGCCTGTTCTGATGTCAGGTTCTTCTGGAGTTAAGGTGATAACATCACATGGCAAAAGACTACCCGTGGAACCTTCCAACATATATATCAATATGGGAAACATAGTCTCTAGTAATAATACGCCAATAGTTATCATGTTGCTTCTTATATTTATTTGTACACTGTATTGATGATGGGTAATACCCCGTCTTATATCTCATTCAAATATGATGCCATGATATGCATTGTATTGATGATAACTTTTTTTTTTTTTTTCTTGTGAGTCTCTCTTCCAACTCCTAGTAAGTTTTTGACTAGATCTAGAGGAGTTTTGAATCCAAAAATCCTAGAATGAATGTCACCTAGAATAACAAAATTTGTCAATGTAAAACATTAAAATGATTTTTTTCCTTTAAAATCATTTTTGGATGAGATTATTTGGTTGACTCCACAAATGTTTTCTTGTCGTCAACTTGATTTTTGGTACCAAATTCATGTTCAGATTCGTCATTCGAATCATCAGACTCTTTCGAGTTCGTGTCTGCAACGTTAATTTCTTCATACGAAACATCCGCTTCAGCGTTGCAGGCATCGAAGAATTCTTCATAATCAGCATTCTCATAACATTCAAAGTACTGCACTTCAATATCAGATTCATTGGGAAAAATATTCAAGGCATACGAAGATTCTTTTGATATAAAGCTGGTGTCGGACAAATGAGTTTCACCTTCATATTTGTCACGACTCCAAGTTATGATTTGTTATGCTGGCTTACCTCGGTTATTGGTCTCACCAGTCTGAAATCTTAGCTCTCTGGATTTCCAATGTACACTTGCATTTGATTGATAAAGCCAAGGTTGTCCAATCAGCACTAAATAGGATGACAAACCGAGTGGTTTGATAACAATAAAATTCATTGTGAACAGTGACATCCTTCAGTTCTCCAACAAGTTTTCGTCGTGTCGAATCAGCTAACTTGATGTTTCGTTGTGTCGGTTGAATGTCAGTCAGCCCCAAAGCATGAGCTGTGTTTTCTATTATTATATTTACACTGGAACTAGAGTCAATTGGCACTTTGTTGATCAGGCATCCCGCAATAGTAACATCAATTTCAGGTGCACCGAGATCACCTAAATCGATAGACAAAACACCAGCATCTGGCAGAGAAACTTTTTTCTTCTTTTTGGGCACAAAAAGGCCTTTCAGTTGCTTTCTGTAATAAGTGTTATCAGCCAACAGCTGCTCAAAAGTAATGTTTGGATGAAGGGATCCAATATCAGTTACGATGTCAAGTTCTTTCGTCTTCGATTTCGAGGTTGGTTTATCGATAACAGCACTAGACAATTTTGTCTTCGCGATTTCATAGTCCTCTTCCTTGAAAGTGACCACCTTTTCTGCAACAGCTGTTTGAAGTTCAACGTTGATGATTTTTGTTGCTTCTGCCGAGATACCTTTTGTAAATAACTTCGCAACATCGCGGTCATAGTCAGGGTCATCTTTAAGATCTTATTTAGTCATAGATTTGTTCGTTGTTTTGCTAGAGGATTTCTTCTTCGAGGATTTTCTACGCTTTGTCGAAGATTTTTGATCAGGTTTCGAAGAGCTTTTGCTTCTCGTTGTGACTTTGAATAATTTCTCCACGTCACTTGGCTAGGACTGATCTTCTGTCTTTGTTAGTTTTCCTTCAATAACGCCAATTCTCTGCACAACAACATCAGTCGCAGCTTTCGCTTTCGTGTCTGCAACAACTGGTGTTGCTACATACTGATATTTGAGTCGCGGCTTCTGCGGCTGAGGGCAGTTAGGATACTTGTGGCCAGGCTCTCTGCAATTCGAGCATAATGGTACATAACCAATCGACTTTTGCAGTTGAGGACAGTCAGGAGAAAAATGTCCCAACTCTCCACAGTTGTAGCAGTTGCCCGAAACTGGTTTAGTCGCGGTTTGAAACTTCGCTGGTCCAACAAATTCAGGAGGATTATGTCTTCTTGGTGCAAACTTGGGTCTGTCCTGCTGGGCTGATGCTGCAGTACCCTGTACATAGTTAGTAGTTGCATCATTTTGAAAAATAAAAAGTACCTCCTAGGCAGGATCTTCAATGTATTTGACATTCACAGTAGTGTAGTCTTCCTTAGTGTGCCAGAAGTTCCACATTTTGTACACCACATTCCTGAGTTGGAAGAAGACACTTTTGGTCTTTTATCTGCAACTTCAGAGATCTACACTTTCAAACTTTTTATTAAGGTCAGCCATATTACTCTTCCAAAGCATTTCAACTTTAGAAGTTGACGACTTATCCTCGACAACTTTCATGTCGTCCTTTCGTTTATACTTAACCATCTCATATCTTCATTTTCGAGTATATCATGCCATATTTATGTTGATATTCAATATTTAACATTTTCGTGGCATCACAAGTTTTAGTGTAGTTTCTATTTGCACACTTTTTTTTTAATGGAAAAGGCACTTCCATTGTAGATAGCATTGTTTATTTATATCGAGCCTGAAGTTAAGCCATGGGAGGCTCCAAATTAGCTCCTCATTGGATCAAAGTTTTGTCAAAATAGCTGGAGTACAGTTTGTCATACTTTTGTAGTAATGGACTTACTTGATGCACCAAATGAGTTTTATTGGGATGTCCATGGTTATGAGTTGCGCAAGTAATTCATAAAGGGGGCACCAACAAAATTACTTTTGAGAATCGTGAGCGTGCGGTCAAAGTAGATCCAATTACTTGGATTATCAAGCTAGTAGTCCAAAGAGGGGATGATGATTAATCAACAACGGATCATATCTGTGATCGACAAGTGAAGACTTTGGGAGTCCATTATGACTCTCAAATTGACACTGTCAATTGGATTCAAGCTCTTGCAATAGTGGATTGTACAACATGCTATATGTGTCAACAAGATAATCAATCCGAATTGAACGAAATTTTCTTGCTTGATCGAACTTTGGATACGCCGATCACTTTTCCATTGAATATGATAAACCTAGTTTGGATATCAACTGAACTGATTCCAGGTCCGATTGAAGATGATCTAATACATATTAGTCATGCTTTGACTTACGATGGAGAGGCAGAACTTACAAATGAGCAGATTCTCAATCATATGGACCCTTCAAGATATGGAGTTCAAGATATTCCGGATGAACTAACAATAAAATCGCCAAAAGCAGTTATATTCAAGGAGGACAAGATGGTAGGACCTATGACAAGGAAACAAGTTAAGCAACACTATAATACGCTCCTGAAATGGGAAAAATCATCTCGAAAAGTTGATTCTATGTACCACCCTTATTGGATAAAGGAAAAGGGAAGGTCAAGGATGATACTTCAAGTCATAATTCTCGCAAGAAATCACCATCAAGGAAGTTGTCACCTTCAGAGAAGAGCACATCTTCAAGAAAGTCATTACCTCCAAGATCGATTCCTACCAAGCAAGCTAAATGAAGATCAAAGATCAACCCTTATGAAAAAGAACAATTAGAAGAAGTCCAACATGATATGCCTAAGCATTTCAAACGCTATACTTTGGATGATGTAGTGATTATGTTACCGAAAGCTCATCGTGACCTGAAGAGAAAGAACCATAAACAAAGGAGGTCTACGATGGACCAGCTAGGACTCAGTCAATGAATCTTGCTGAACCAGGAGAGCCAGAAAAGATTATTCAAGTTGGAGCGCAACTTACTCCCGGACAATTTCAAGCGTTAAGGAAGTTATTGATCAAATATCAAGACTGTTTTGCTTGGACGTACAAGGACAAAACTCAAAAAAGTCATCAAAAAGGAAAAAAAGTGAAGGAAAGTATTTTCAGAAGATAATTTTTGATGAAAAATGACTTAGATAGTCACTTTTTGGATCATATGTTGTACATGCAGTCTTAGAAACCTTCGCCGAGATTTCAGATCATACATCCACCTCAGATTTTTCTATAATGAGTTGGGCGAAAGTTCTTTTCCAGAGTTAATACCTGTTTTTGAGTTAGGCAAATGTTGATGAAATTCCAGCAAGTTCACACGTGTGGGGAACAATCCTCAAGTGTGAATGATCTTGCTAAGCTTTGCGTTTAGCACATAAATCGATTCTAGATTGAGTATCAAGATCTAGTTCTAGAATTTATGGCCAAAGCACAATCTAGCATGCTAATAATCAAAGAATGATTGCATTCAATATCAAAAGAGAAGAAGTACAAGAATTTAATGCATTAGCATAACCTTCTACTCGAGTTAGAGAGAGAAAGAGAGAGAGCAAAATTCAAGCAAACAATAGGATAGATCCAAAAAGCTTGGTTCTTCATAAAAAAAAAGTATGAGAGAGCTTACACATAGTTATGGAGATTGGAGTAGCTCGGGGTAGAACCATCTCTCTCCTACTTTCATCCACATCTAAAAGTGATAACTAGCAAACTAATGACATTGTCACTTTACATGCATGCATTTTTACCTACTTTTACCAAGTGTCAAATTCTAAACTAGAATTGTCCAAATCACTATGCATGTGTCCAATTCACTTTGTGCATGCCTTGCATGTCACTTTGGATCACTTACAATCATTGCATGTAATATGCCACGAGTTTCTACCCCATAATTGGCATTTCTATGTCTACATTCTATATGCATGTTGTATATGACCAACTAGACTCAAACCATGTAGCTCAATTTTCTTCTAGGCCAAAATTGGCATTTTGCAATATGAAACATTACATACACATAGAAAAAACTTTGCCAAAGCCTAAAGTCAAGATAGATGAATTTTCATTTTTCAACAAATGTTTAGAAACTTACCATTTTGGGAACCTTCGCCGAGCACCTTACAGCCCTTATTAACATTCGCCGACCTGACAAATGGATTCAGAATGCCAAATTTAGATTGGGCAAAGGGCCAAATCATCAAAACTTGCATTTATTATAGTACATGGGCAAATGATGTCCTTAGGCGAAGGATGAACCTTTGCCAGATCTTGAAAACCTTCGTCGGATCAGTTTAGTACGTCGAAAACCTTTGCCGAGATTTTTATAACTTATTTTCACAATACTGAACATGTTTGCAAATTTTTGTCCAAAACTGAGTAGCCAGAACTAGTACATTGTCTAATGGACTCTCCAAATCAGCCTATAAAAAGGTAGAATTCGATTTCATTTCTCACTTGTGCTAGCGAAGCTCTTGCAAAATTTTCCAGCGACCAAAACTTTTCAAATTTTCTATATTGCCTTCTGATATACTCTCGCATCATTTGCCTTCAGTTTATACTTTTCCTCATCATGTCTTCCACTGATACCAGTCAGTCTCCACACTATGTCATTCATCATGGTGTTCCGACCAAGACGGACGTCATGGTACTCCCTAGCAAAAGCATGGTGGCTCAATGGATGAACCTTGTCGAGCCTTTGCTCACATTAATGGGGATCTATGAGCGCGTCTTTTCTGGAATATAACTCGTACAAAACAATATTTGAAGATTTGAAGAGAGTCATCAAGGAAAATTCCAAACAACAGTTTGTTGCGAGCTCTCTTCTCTCCTCCTTTGCTGTTTTGTACATAGTTAACAAGGTCCATGGATTTTCTGCTGACAACGTTTTATCGTGTATGAAGACACGCCTGCTGAGTCTTCACACCAGGCATCTAGTTCTCATAGTCGTCGTCGTGTGCGCAGCGAAGTCGTTATTCCTGACTCGCTTCCCGCGGCACGACGCCGTAATAGACAGACATCTTCAGCTATGCTTCCACCTCCTGCTGCCATTCGCACTGAAATACCCATCCCCCAATCCACCGATGCATCCCTCGCCTCCTCTTCCTCACAAGGTTTGTCTGTGACCCTTGGATCTACCATTCCAATCACAACTGCCCAAGCCGCCTCACCCCCACACACTCGAGCGATTTTATCAAATACCCAAGCTTTTATGGATATGTTTGATGATTCCAACCCGTTGGTTGAGATGCCCAAGAGTCCAGGACCCTTTGATTCCCAATCCCCTGGAAAAGGATTCGAATAGATCCATAACAGTTCTAATGTTTTTTATGACTCTTTTTAGATCAATCAGCAAGATCAAGCTGAAGTAGCACTGGAGACCATCAGGGTCGACCATGCAGTTATATCTCCGAAGCAATTCGATGCCACGGTGCCAGAAGGACTTGAAGGAGTAGATGTTTTTTAAGAGAAAGAATCGGCAAGACACCAGAGCCAACTGTCCCTACAAGTGCTACTCCTGCTATTGCTGCTACAACCCAAGTGGATTCTGGTGACACATTAGGTTTAGTCTCAAACCCTGCGCGAGTGATCCAAACCATGATAGATGAAAAGAAAGACATGGACAAATACATATCAGAGCTAGGTACCAAGAATACCCTAATAAGCCAAATTTAGGTCATTCAGTTGAATCGCGAGCTCAAGATTGTCAGACAACATGAGGCAAAATCTGAAGCTGAACTAAAGAAAGCCCAACAAACAGCTAATGCTCTTGAAGGCTATGTGGGAACTCTTCAAGATTCGTTGACAACAACGCAAGATCAAGTGGACAAAGCGGTCCAAGATGCTAAACAACAAGTCCTGCTGTTGGTTGGTCAATTGGACATGGCTGAGTTGGAATGTGAACGTCTTCAAGGTGAATTGGATGTGACTACCCTTGAACGCGATTCTTATTTATAAACACAAGTGCTTGATCATCCAGTCACATTGGACGAAATCAGATACCTATTCAGGAAAGTTGAAACCTACCGCATTTCATTGGTAGGATTTCAGAAAAAATTTGATACACTCAAACATACGACAACCACTGAATTGGCAAAGGCAAAAGCAATCATCAAAGATTATGAAAAGACAGTCGCTCAAGACCGGCCCTCAGATTCCAATTCCTATTATGCTGCAGTTCTCTCCTCACCACCACGATCAGGGAGGCCTGGATACAGGTTTGGACGAGCCAAAAATCCAAGATATACAAGATGTCTAGGCCACAGAAGAAGGTCCATCCACATCGAGGCCCAGGCGTTTGTTTCAAAAACCAATCACCATCGAGGACCAGATCCGAACATTTTTACAACAACATCTGCATGACGTCTCGAGGGGTGGATGAATAATCAAATTCAAGACCTTTGAGATAGAGGAGGGCAAAGAATTAGCATTGGGAGAGCATACATGGAGAACCATGGTATTTGAAAAAACTCCAGATTCCATCAGGAGTTATGTTTCCAGCCCTCGCCAATTGCGGGTAGATCCTTATTATTTACCAATGCCAAGACGCAATAAATGGAAAGATTTGGGGATTTCTTTGGATCAAATCAGTATCCATACCCCAAATTGGCCCATCATAAACCGAGTGTATAATTGGCAGATATCCATAGATTTCAACATAGTCTTACAATTTTATGCGGCCGAGTATAAACATTCGCCAGATCCGACTGTTAGGCAATCTGCGCTTTTTGCAAACGACTTGACAATGTTGGCGTCCGTAGCAACAAGGTGGAAGATTGTCTTCCCCAATTGGCTTTCAATCCAAATAAACCAATGGCATCTGACACTGTTCAGGCCAAGGCCCTCCTTTCCACTATACATAGTGCCAAACTCAAGTTTGTCAAACATGTCCAAATCTTCATTTCAATATAAGCAGATTGGCTCTCTTATGGAATGGACTTGTGAATGTCCTTGCTCTCTATTCTTTTTCCTCCATCTCTCATGCTTTTGTTATATTTGCTAATTGTTAGATCTGAATGTTATTGGGATTGTATGTTCTTATGCTTTTGTGAGAGAGAGAGAGAGAGAGAGAGAGAGAGAGAGAGAGAGAGAGAGAGAGAGAGAGAGAGAGAGAGAGAGAGAGAGAGAGAGAGAGAGAGAGAGAGAGAGAGAAGCAAGTATCTATCTCATTGTGGATTGCAGTGTTAATGGATTTAGGGTTAATGGATGTAGTGTTAATGTGTAGTGTTAGGGAATGTTAGTGCTAATTGTGGATCATCTATGCACGCTAGATTTGATTTATGCTATCGCTCTCATGGGATTGAACCTCCGCATGACGACTAACTTCATCACCTTGATGCTTGTGAGCTTGGATCTTGGGTTGAGGATAGGATAGGAAATCGAGCCACTACAGAGAGAGAGAGAGAGAGAGAGAGAGAGAGAGAGAGAGAGAGAGAGAGAGAGAGAGAGAGAGAGAGAGAGAGAGAGAGAGAGAGAGAGAGAGAGAGAGAGAGAGAGAGAGAGAGAGAGAATTCACATAGTTCCTCTTGCTTAAGCAAGACCAAATCCTTTGAAACCTATATTCATAAACCAACAAGGTACAATATAGCTGAAAAGTAAATACAGTACGGTAAAGCACCATAAAGCAAGACTTATTTCGAGACATCCAGCTCGTACCTACCACCATCCCACAACACAAAACCACGCGAGTTAGTATGTGAGGAAGACACGTGTCAATGCTAAATGTCAGTTGTTATCCATGTACGAAATAAGCATTGCTACTTAACAACATGGTTAGAATGAACGATACATAGTCCAAGGTTCCCATGATAGGCTAAGTCATCATATTACCGTATCAGGACGAAAGCCATGTTGATCAGTGTAACAAGCATTAGACCATATAAAAAATTACTCTGTATATAAATCAGATAAACAAAACATGTGCAAATTGCTTTTACGAAAATATTTATGGGTTGAACGAGGACACACATACAACGGTGTTAGGGCAAATCCATGCCATGCTAACCCGTGGACCCATGAAAGAGTTGTGTAATGGTGTCGTATCCTTTGAGCATATCCATGCTTTCCAAAGGATATTCAAGCTCGATTACTAGTTTAATTACTAGCATAACACTTGAAAGGGCATATGCAAAAATTACAAATTTATTTAAGCTGCCATATAAAACAACTAATAAGAAGTCTTTGGCTTGATTAATCTCAATGAATATGTTAGGGCGAATCCATGCCATTCTAACAACAGAGATTATAATAACCCTTGTGCAAATCCATGCAATGCAAGAGTACCGTAAGCCAGAGACGGGTACGATTTAAAGTATTGGGTTAGTTTAATAAATGATTGGAAACTTATTGTGTATAAAAGATCAAGCGGAAAACAAAGTTTTAAAGAAAAATTGAACGTAAGTAAAAAAGTCTCCAAAAAAAATCGAAGTACTGATATGCTAACTTATGAGAAAGCTCATACCTGAATGGTAGTGGAAGCGTAATCTTGGGAAGATGCCATGATAATTTCACTACTATCGTTTCTTCAAGCAATACCACAACAAGACTAGTTGATAAGCTAATAGCATAATAGTTACAATTGAAATGAATGTCACTGAGTCTTTAAATCACCACTGGTATAATTCCATCACAGCGTAATAGGAAACCCTGATATCTTAGTTAGTTTAATAGGAGCATTAACGTATTATACTTGTGATTGGTATCAACTTTGATAAAATCGAAAGACAAGAGTAAAGTACTGGAACTGCAGGCTGCAAACATTATCGGGGCATGGTTACAACCACTTAAGGAAAAGGAGATAACTAAAACATCGATTACATTGTTGTGGTATACTTCAGAGAGTAGGTATAGATATTGACTATTCTTATTATTATGAGCAGATAATTAAGAGTTATTATGGGCATCCCTTGATTACAAAGACGACATCCTACACTGGGATGGAAAGCATGACTGCAAAGCACATTTGTATAGCTATCAAGCTATCACTGATAGTTATACTAACATTTTTATTGTATCCTTGATGATTACGTCCTTCAAAGTTCTGACAACAAAGTACATAGAGCAAGGAGATGTATCCATACCTGCGAAATGCTCATGAAGCAACGTTGTATGTTGAGGATGGGCGCTATCTCAGCAGTATACAAGAGAAACAAATGAAGAGTAGGAAGGAGAGAATAGGTGAAAAACCTCTCAGCAAAGACTTCATATTTATAGCAAGTCATATTTATAGCAAGAGTAGGTGCATTCGTTTGAAGCTTTTTGGAAGGGACCTTTCGTTGAAAAGTGTAGTTAAACAAAACCTTTCCCATCTTAAAAGGTTCACATCTTTTAGGGGTCTATAATTTTATTAAATAGATTAGAGCAAGAGGGGGTGTTATATAATTGATTAGATACTACCCATGAGAATGAGAGAGAGAGAGAGAGAGAGAGAGAGAGAGAGAGAGAGAGAGAGAGAGAGAGAGAGAGAGAGAGAGAGAGAGAGAGAGAGAGAGAGAGAGAGAGAGAGAGAGAGAGAGAGAGAGAGAGAGAGAGAGAGAGATATCAAAGCTCCTTTTGACAAGTCAAGACCAAAACCTTTTAAAACCCTTTATTCATAGACCAACAAGGAAAGACATAGCTGAAAAGTATACAGTACTAAATAAAGCACCAGCATAACATATTTCAAGACATCTAGTTGGTACCTGCCACCATCCCACCACACAAAATCGCGCAAGTTAGCACAGTGAGAAAGACAGGTGTCAACGCTGAATGTCAGTTGTTATCCATGTACAAAATACGTTTAACTTAACTAATCAACTTGCAATGTAAATAAAGTTTTATAGTTCGATCTTTCCTTACTGAAAGTTGTTTATAGCGATAGGCCAAACCATATCGATACCGTATCAGGGCGACCATGCTGATCAGTTTGTTGGTTTTGGTCCATATCCTTTAATTATATATATAGAACATTATGCATTTGAAAATAAGCTATGTAAAATGTGTAGCAAAATGCAAACATATAAGTAGCTTGGACCAGTACATGAAGTTTGGGACAAATCCATGCCATACCAACATTCATACTTGTAAACCGATTATATACGGTTCTCGTAACTTCTTGAGCAAATCCATGCTATACAAGAGTCCGCAAGCTAACTTACCATTCTATAATTTTAAACCATGATCATGACTTAGAAAGCAGCAAAAAAACATAATAGCTATAAGTAAAAATACAAATGAAAGAGTTTGCAACCATTCATTCATAGTATGACTAGGGCTAATCCATGTCGTTCTGATCCTATGAATGTGTACATCCTTTGCACAATTCCATGTACTTTAAAGAACTTTAAATAGGTTAACAAATTCTTGATATGCTAAGAATATCATTACAAAAAAAAGAGGGTTATCATTTTCCCTACGGTAAGCATTGATATTGTGTGCTATGGCACTGTTTGTTGGAAAAGGAGCAACATTTATAACAAGATCGTTAAGAATCATTCTGCCTCTTAAAAAGTTGCCAAGGATAGTATTAAATTGTCACCATATGCTTTATGATTTTAATAAAGAAGAATGAAATATACGTGAAGCACCAACCTGAATAGTAGAGGCTACAGATTCTTGTGAGGTGATTATATTTGTATTTGATTGTACTTGAGAAACGTTTACTTCCGTATCCATTTATATGTATAGTCATTGCATAGCCATACGCATGAGAGAAGTGTTATTGTTACAGTATGTTACCCAAAGAACTACTGTTATGTAGCAGAACATAGCTCTTGTATAGCTTGGAGCGGAGATATTAAGAGTGCTATACGTACCTTATTCTCGCTGTCTATCGGAATTTGAACAATATGATTATAAACTTCATGCTACTATGCTGCTAAACTATAAGAGATAGAGATAATCACAAATTTTATCAACAACCCTACTTCCGTAAAGAGCTCTTCATGATCAGAGATCAAAAACAATATGTGGCTTTTTGTTAAACAATATCCACCACAAAACTTTTGGCATTCCATCGCTGAAAAGTAGCAATGGTGCTCATAAAGTGGTTTACCATCAATGGTCTATACAATAAGTAGATTAGTATGTGGTTGCATTGCTGGTATGGTAGCGATCTACTATCATTTACATACACAAGTGTCATTATGCCATGCAACTATCAATACTGGCAGCGATGCATTGCTCAAATATATCTGAGCAATGATGGTATCAAATCACGATGGTGTCTGAGCAGTGATAACACACATCCCTGCAGTGATGGCTTGCTACATGAAGCGCTCAATCAATCATTATTCAATGATAGCATGCCATACTATCATGCTAACAATTCTGGCCAGCGATAGTTTACATTCATGCTAGCAGCGATGGAAGGCAACACCATAAATCCATAAAACATGATACAATAGCAGCGATGCAAAATAGCGCTATTAATGCTATCATTCCTCTGATATTAGCATATCCATGGGCGGCTGCTTTTTCACAGGCGCTGATGGTTTCTTTAGCCTTTTCCAACTCAGTTGAAGCTGCTCCTTTGAACTTGTCAAAGCGGCCTTGGAATCCTTGAAGGGCCACTTTGTATGTTTCCACTTTCTTGAACAAATATGCGATCTCCGTCGGTGTTACCGAATGATCTGGTATTTGTGTCTGAAAATACGCATCACGTTCAAGAGTGGTCGCATCCAATTCACCTTGGAGACGCGTGCGATCCTGCTCCGCCATCTGTACTTGACCCTTTAGCAGTTGCACCTGTTGCTTTGCATCCTACACGGCCTTGTCCACCTCATCATGTGCGGTTGTTCTGCATGGAGTTGACGTATCCTTCGAGGCGATCAGCCTGTTGCTATGCTATCTTCTTTTCAGTTTCAAATTTGTCTTCGTGTTGCGTGGCGATCTTCATGCCCACCTCAATTTAGATAAATCTGGAGTAGACGTACAGTCTGAGAGCTCAGGAAAGTTTCTGATACTGTATAGGCATCTTCTGACCAAAACAGTGATTTTCTAAGTCATTTTTCATCAAAAATACTGTTCTTCCTTTTTTCCATGCTGATGACTTTTCTGACTTTTGCTCATCAGTCTTTTCTCAGAAAAAATTTCTGTCTTTTTCAAAAAAAACTCTGAACAATCAAATTTTGAAAGCAAAAAATTGAAAAACAAATAAAATTAAAAATCATTGAGATCAGACTTGTTGAACTGGCAGAGCAGGCTGCCAAAACTTGCGTAATCGGCTATACGGTCTTTCACCAGTAAACTTCAACTTTCCTTTGATCAACTTGGTTTTGTACATCAATGCAAGATCTCCTGCTTTCACATCCTTTTTGTGCAATCGATGATCGTGCCATGCCTTGCGGTGGGCTTTCTTTGCTGCTAATGCATGAACTATCATCAATCGGGTTTCACATAATTTGTGCAACGCTTCATGACGTAGTTGTAAAGACTTATCATTATTTAACCATTCTGTTGCCGCTATGCGTAAAGATGGGATTAAAAATTCAATCGGCATGACAGCATCTTGACCATAAACCAGTTGAAAGGGTGTTTGATTTGTAAGTAGTTCTGAATGCCCATAATGTTGCATACAGTTTATATTCCCAATTAGACCGACTCACTTCAACTATCTTTGTCATAATGGTGCAGAGAATCTTATTGGAAGATTTAGCTTGGCCATTCCCTCTAGGATAGTAAGGAGTGCTAAATCTGTGTATAACAAAATAATCTTCTAGTAAACACTTTATTGTTTGATTAACAAAGTGTGTACCTCGGTCACTGACAATCTCGATCAGACATTCAAATCTGATTATAATATTTTCATAGAGAAACTTGGCCATAGATTTTGCATTAGCAACTTTGACAGCTTTGGCTTCAACCCACTTGGTCATATAATCAGTTGCTACAATAATGTATCTGGCCTGAGATCCTTGCACGATAGGATGAATAGGACCAACATAATCCTGTCCCCATTTTTCAAACGGTGCTTGCGATAAAACCGGATGCAAGGGTTCATAGTTCTGTCTAGTAGGCCGTCGTGCTCGCTGACAAACATCACATGTCTGAATATAATTTCTTGTGTCCTTATGAAGCATAGGCCACCAACAACCTGATTGTAAAAGTTTGCGAACAGTAATATCTAAGAGTCCTCCACCCATGCCATCATGTGAAAACATGATTAAATATGGATTTCATGCACTAAAACACATCTACGTAGAGTATTGTCTGATCCACAATGATACAATTGTCCTACAATCAATTGATAAGGTTGAGCCTTATGAATCAATTGTCTCTTCTGTACTTTTGTCAATGATCAGTCATTCGGTTGTCCTAGCATCAAGTACTCAACAATATCCGCTGCCCACTTAGGAACTGCTTCTACATAGAACAATGCAGCATCTGGTAATTCATCATCCACTTCAATATTAACTGGTGCAGATTCGATTTGTGAAACGTGATCGGCCAGATAATGTTGCTTCCCCTTTCGAACCACAATTTGAAAGTCAAATTCAGTCAATAATAACAATCATCTTGCAATACGTCCAGTATTGCATGTCTTGTTTACCAAGTAAAGTAACGGCTGATGATCCGTATAAAATGCAAAATGCGTTTCCATGAGGTAGTGACGAAATTTTCGAACAGAAAAAATCATGGCTAATGCTTCACGGTCTGTTGTTGAATAATTCTTCTCCGGATCTGTAAGTTGTCTGCTTGCAAATCGTATAGGATAGTCCTTCTTATAATTACCTGGCTGCGTCAAAACTGATCCAATGATATTTCGAGGCATCCATGTGAACATGAAATTCAATCATCCAATCTGGAGAACGCAATATTGGTGCTGAAGTTAATGTTTTTTTTTTAATTTTTCAAAGGCTTCTAACGCCTCTACTGTCCAAATACGAACAATAGTCAGTTTGTATATAGGTCGTGCTAAATCCGCAAAGAAGATAATAAAAATGCGATAGTAGTTAACATGACCCATAAACACATAAACTCCACGAATCGTTGTTGGCAGTGGCAATTCCACAATAATCTTGATCTTAGAATAATCTGTAGCAATACCATGTGTCGATATCACATGTTCAAGCATAACTCCATGGGAAACCCATATCTGGCATTTTTCTGGATTTAGAGAAATTTGATATTTGCGACATCTTTCAAATACTTTCTCCAATCGATCCAGGTGGTCTGCATCTGTACTATATGGACTCCCAGGTCATCCAAGTAAATTTCAAAGAATTTCTGTAGCAAATTGCATTACTCTTTGGAACGAACTTGGTGCATTACAGAGTCCAAACGACATTACTTTGTAAGCATAGGTGCCCCATTATGTTGCAAAAGCTATTTTGTGGCGATCGGCAGGTGCAATCTTAACCTGGTTGTAACCACTAAATCCATCCAGGAAACTATATGCTTCCTCTCCAGCAAGGCGATCCAAAATGCTTTTAGTAAAAGGTAATGGAAAGTGATCCTTCTGCGTCACTTTGTTCAATGCCTTGAGAGTCACACAGATTCTCAATTTTCCATTCTTCTTAGGAACAATGACAATTGGTGAGATCCATTCGGTATGCTCGATCTCATAAATGAAATCGGCGTCAAATAGTCTTCTCTTTCTTTATCAGATCCGCAACATTAGGATTACAGTGATAGAACTTTGTAACCTTTGGAACTACATCAGGTACTAAAGGTATGGTATGTTCAATAACAGATGTCAGAATACTCTTCAGATCTTGATAAGTCCATGCAAAGCAATCTTGATACTTAATAAGTAACATGTGGAGTGCTTGATACTGTTCAGGATTAAGTTGTGATCCAACTTGTACAATCTTTTTTGTTCTCCTGGTTCAGCAAGATTCATTGGTTGTGTCTTAGCTGGACCATCATAAACATCTTTTGAGTCTGGCACGTGTTCTTCAGGTTCACGATGTGTTTTAGGTAACATGATAACCACATCATCCAATGTATAACATTTAAAATGCTCGGGCATATCATGTTGGACTACCTCTGCTTGTTTCTTTTTTAAAGGACTTGTCTTGGATCTTCGCTTAGCCTTCTTAGCAGGAATTGATCGTGGAGGTGATAATGTCCAAAATGATGATATCTTGTTAAAATCATCTTGGACTTTTCCTTTACCTTTATCCAGTAAGGGTGGCACATTCGCTGAATCAATCTTTTGAGGAGGATTTTTCCATTTCAGGACCGTATTATAATGTTGCTTGGCTTGTTTCTTTGTCATTGATCATGTGGTCCTATCTTCCTTCAATATAACTGCTTTGGATGATTTTATTGTTGCTTCATCAAGAACATTACGCACTCCAAATCTGGTCGGATCCATATGATTGAGAATCTGCTCATCTTTAAATTCTGCATTGTCATCATAAGTCAAGGCATGACTCATAGTATGAGGTCATCTTGAATTGGATCTGGTATAGATTCTGTTGACATCCAAGCTACATTCAGCACATTCAATGGAAACGTTATCGGTGTATCCAAAGTTCGATCTAATAATAAAATCTCACTCAAATCTGATTGATTATCTTGTTGACACATATATCCTGCTGTACAATCAATGTGAAGAATTGCCAAAAATTGGCAAATCTTGCTTGATCAAAAACCATGTAGAATAGTGTAAATTGTGTACACAAGTGGGTCCCACACATGTGAGGCCATGATGCCACATGGGAAACCCATTCTAATGTAGGTTAGGTCAAGTCAAGAGAGTTGGTCATGTCTATTTGGTGGTCATCCCTACTTTATAGGACCTACACCTAAGTTTAAGGTGAAAATTTGACCAACTAGCTACCTACCAAGCATAACTCTAGGAAATAGACTAGGGTTTCATTTTAGGTCAAGGAGAGTGAGTTAACTTCCTTATTACATGCTGGAAATCCACCTAACTTCAAGAAGGAAGTCAAATTTGCTATGTATTCCCTCTCTCCATAGTGAGAAAAAAGAAAATTTTTGGAGCTCATTGGCAATCTCAAGCTAGTTCACTATGTACATTGAGTTTTTGTGATCCAAATGAAACCAAATCAATTTCTACTTGTTTCTCAGGTTGAAGGCCGTACTACAGCCTGTATTACACACGTGTGGGCTCGGATTTCAATGTTTATCAATGCTTTTGATTGTTAATGCTTGTTGTTTGTCAAATTGCCAATCTAGATCAACTTTTTTGTGTCTAGTTTTTTGATAGATTGTTAAGCAAGCATCCAATCACTCTTGTGGATCTTTTGTAGATCCATTTATGGTCCTAAAGTACAGTACTTTCACATGGTATCAGAGCCAAGTACAAGAGCATAAGCCATTGATCTAATGCAAATCCATTTTTAGCAAGTTTTGGTGCTAAAAGCTAGTATTGAGAGGGCAAGCTAGAATCTTGATTTTGGTGAGGAGATTTGATCCCAAACTTGGTAGGGGTCCAAATCCATACTGTCCACATGTGTGGGCACCTCTGAACCTGCATTTAATGCATGGTATTCATTTGATCCAAAAAAATTCAATTTGTGAGCTATTGGTGTAATTTTTGGTGGAGATCCTAGAATAATCTACCAAGATCATTTGCCATTGATTAGATTTGAATTTGTTTCATGAAATCTAATTAATCTAGGCTGAGTTCAAGTCCTATTAAGGTTAAAAACAGGTCTTGAAAGTACACCAAGAAGGAAGAAAGAGATTGTCATTTTTTTGTCCAAAAATAGCCAAAATTGGCAAGATTTGATTGTAAGTAGATTTCACATCATCTTATCTTCATTCCAACTTTGTGAGGGAGTGCTAGAACTGAGATTATAAGTCCATTTGTTGGATTAGAAATCTAATTTGAGTGAAAAACTACAAGAGAGAGACCTTAGTGAGTTTCTAGAGACAATCAAATCCATTTCTTGGCAAGATTTGTTTGAAAGTAGTTTTCACTTCATCTTATCTTCATTCCAGCTTTGTGAGGGAGTGATAGAACTGTGATTATAAGTCCATTTGTTGGATTAGAAATCAAATTTGAGTGAAACACTGCAAGTGTGAGACCTTTGTGAGTTTCAAGTCAATCAAATCTATTTCTTGTTTGTAGAAGTCACTAGTAAGATGGGATCTGCTGGAGCATACCTTCTAGAAGCTAGTGAGAGATTGAATTCTACAAATTATGCTATTTGGAAGGTTAGGATGGAGTCACTCTTGGTGCTCCAAGACCTTCATGAGTTCTTGATTGAAGATGAAGATGAACCTCTAGGTGCACAGGAGTTAGCTAGATACAAGAAGAGATCTAGGCTTGCACTTCATTGTGTGAAGATGAATGTGAGCAATGATTTGTTGAGAGAAGTATCAGCATGTACTAGTTCTAAAGAGGCTTGGGAGTCTTTAAAATCAATCTATGAATCTAGTAACACTTCAAGAGTACTCATGCTTAGAAATCAGATTTTGCAAAGCATGAAGAGAAGTGAGGAGAGTGCACATGATTATGTACTCAAAATCAAGTCTCGAAATAGGGAGTTGGCTTCCATTGGAGAGAAGATTCATGATGGAGAGCTTGTACAAATTGTCCTTAATGGTCTAGGAGATGACTTTGCAAATTTGGTCCAAAGTTTTGCCATCCAAGACACTTTGCCAACTATAGAAAAACTTCATAGTGTATTAGTGGCTGAAGAGTGTAGGATGCTCCATGCAAAATCTAGGATGAGTTCCTTGTCGTTGCAGGATGGTGATGAGAAAGCCAATTTCTCATTCAAGGGCAAAAAGAAGACCAATGGAAAGAAAAATCATCCAAATGAGGCCAAAGAAGAGGATGATGCATCAAGCTCAAAGGACAAGTAAAAGCAGAAATGCTTCTTTTGTGGAAGGAAGGGGCATTATGCATCTGAATGCTACAAGAGGCTAAGAGCACAAGTGGAGGAGGACAAACAAGGAAACCTTGCAAAGGAGGAGGAGGAGGATGAAGTAGATGTATTCTTGATGGCATCTACATCCTCACCAACAAGCAATAGCAACTCAAGAGACAATTGGTGGATTGACAGTGGGGCTAGCTCCCACATGTCTTGTGAAAAGGACTTTTTCTCAACCTTACACTCTTTCAATGATGCTAAAAAGTTTGTCTTTACTGCAAATGATGAAGAGTGTAGGATAGATGGTGTTGGCACCATCTCTTTGTATCTAGAATCCTCAAAATGCATGGATCTAGAAAATGTCCTTTATGTACCATCAATCACCAAGAATATGCTTAGTGCTGGTCTACTCTTAGAAAGTGGTTTGGATGTCCACTTTAAGCATGGTGTTTGCTTCATCTTGAAGAATGATGTTTGCATTGCAAAGGGATTTAAACATGGAAGATTGTTTAAGTTGGAAGCTAGTGTTGCTTTTGAAAGAATGAGCTTGGCAAAGGAGGAGATCACTCAAGAGGAGATCTTGGCAAAGTGTGATCTTGCTTGCATTGAGGAGGAGCATCAAAAGGAGGAAGATCTTGAGGATCAGCCTCAAAGCATGAGAGTTCCAAGGGACTCCTCAATGACAATGTCCGAGTCATCAAATTGCATGCAAATTGTCCATTCAAGTGTGCATCTTGCAAGGGTGGTGAGCATTGGAGAGTCTACTATCTTTGAATACTTTTTGGAAAGTATTAGTAGACATGAGGTGACTTGTTTCTTACCTTTAAGATTCATGGTGTTTATTGCTTTGTATGACAAGACAATGAAATGGGATGCTTTGAAATCTACATTTGTTGTTGATAAAGCAATTTCATTGGATAACTATTTTTGTAATAGTTTGAATAGTGTCATAAAAGATTAAACATCAATTGTATTGGAAATCTTTGGTTCCCCATGCTTTGAGCATGATCATTCCAATGTAAGGACCAAAGATTATCCTATTTCAATGATAGGAATAATGGTAATGTTTTGCTCTTCAAGTAGAGATTGTAGAATCTACTTGTTTTCAGCCAAAGAATTTGTCAATGGTGGAAATGTGATCTTTCAAGAGTGGAAGATTTGTAAACTTGAAGAAGCACCTTTGGATCAACACCTTATTCAATTCATTGATGGTTTGGAGTCAAGTCAAGTGGAGGAGCAAGCTCAAGACCCGAGGACTCCAAGAAGAACCTTGAATATCAAGATGGAGCCATCTAGGCTCAATCATATGGATCAAGCAAGACAAGTTGTCTTTGGAAACATTATTTATGCACTTAATATTTTAATTGATGTATCTTCAAGTGCACAAAATGCCTTGGAATCCATGGCTTGGCATGATGTTTAGTTTTGAAGTGTGCTACATGTATATAGACACATTTATGGAACATCTTGTAAGGGATCCTCTAAGAGGTGGTGAAAGATCCTTCATGGACATCATTCTCTATTGGAGTCTCAAAAGTTCCTTCTTTGTAGCTGGATTTTTTAGACACTTCTAAAAGCTTTCATTGATCTATCAAGAGAGTTGTAAATAGATCAAGCTAAATTTGAGGAGGAGTGTGAAGAATTGCCAAAAATTGGCAAATCTAGCTTGATCAAAAACCATGTAGAATAGTGTAAATTGTGTACACAAGTGGGTCCCACACATGTGAGGCCATGATGCCACATGGGAAACCCATCCTAATGTAGGTTAGGTCAAGTCAAGAGAGTTGGTCATGTCTATTTGGTGGTCATCCCTACTTTATAGGACCTACACCTAAGTTTAAGGTGAAAATTTGACCAACTAGCTACCTACCAAGCATAACTCTAGGAAATAGACTAGGGTTTCATTTTAGGTCAAGGAGAGTGAGTTAACTTCTTTATTACATGCTGGAAATCCACCTAACTTCAAGAAGGAAGTCGAATTTGCTATGTATTCCCTCTCTCCATAGTGAGAAAAAAAAAAATTTGGAGCTCATTGGCAATCTCAAGCTAGTTCACTATGTACATTGAGTTTTTGTGATCCAAAGGAAACCAAATCAATTTCTACTTGTTTCTCAGGTTGAAGGCCGTACTATAGCCTGTATTACACACGTGTGGGCTCAGATTTCAATGTTTATCAATGCTTTTGATTGTTAATGCTTGTTGTTTGTCAAATTGCCAATCTAGATCAACTTTTTTGTGTCTAGTTTTTTGATAGATTGTTAAGCAAGCATCCAATCACTCTTGTGGATCTTTTGTAGATCCATTTATGGTCCTAAAGTACAGTACTTTCACAATCAATTGTTGCAAGAGCTTCATTCCAATTAACAGTATCCGTTTAAGAATCGTAATGAACTCCCAAATTTTTCTCTGGACAATCACAAGTATGATCCGTTGTTGATGAATCATCATCCTCTTTTTGAACCACTGGTTTGATAGTCCAAGTTGCAGGATCAACTTTGACTGCACGTTCATGATTTTCAAAAGTGATTTTTCCGGTACCCCAGTTATAAATTACTTGCGCAACTCGTAACCGTGGATGTCCCAATAGGACTCTCGGTAGACATTTGGTGCTTCTGGTAAGTCCATTACTACGAAAGTAATGACGAACTCTACTCCCACAATTCTGAGAGGTATATCTTCAACGATTCCTCGTGGACGAACTGTTGTTTGATCAGCTAGCTTAATGGCAAAAGTCGCAGGCTTTATTTTTGTAAGGCCCCATTTTGCACGTAGCTTTGTAGAAATTAGGTTAACTCTTGAACCACCATCTATCACAGTTGCTTCCTTAGGAAATTGTCTATGCTGTTTCGACAGGGTAATATTCTTTTGTTCACTTTTCCAAGCGGCTCTGACATGGAGTACTTCATTAGATTTTTCAAATCCAGCACAAAAAAATAGCTCTTGATGGACTTCTGGTTCTGCTTGAGCTAACTTTTACACTAAGACTTCTTTTGCATTTGGCATCAACTTCAAGAACTCTCCCAATGAAATATTAATCTTACTAGATAAAATATTCATGAGCACTTCTGTTTGCGACGCTTCCGGTTCAGTCATCTTGAAGGGTTCTTCATGATGATGCAACTGATTATTCATATCTATGCGTGAATTTCTTGGTGGCTGCAATGGTGAAGAACGTACTTCGGCTGTTGCTTTAGCAGTTTCAAGCTCCTATTCTTCTTGCAAATGTTTAATCCACTGCCTCATATCCTAATATCTTCGTTTTTCTGCATGAAGATTGGGATAGACTCCAGATGTTGTTGGTATATCGTTCAATGGTATAGAATCAGTAGGTACTAGATCTGCTACTGGTTCTTTTTGCTTATGTGCTCTGGTGACCACCATCAAGGTTACACTTGATTTATTCTAAGCTTCTGGTCTTCACTTGATTGTTATCAAATTTACAGGAGCTGTAGCTGGTGGTGGCTTCGGTCTTGCTGGACAGCCTTTATAGCAATACCCATAACCACAGTCACGATAGAATGATACAAATTTTTCTTTATTTGGACATTCTGCAACTCTGTGATTTTTTTCACATGCAAAACATCCAAGCGGTGCTCTGGTCCAATTTCTAGATGCCTGTTGTTGTGCGGTAGCATAAATAGCATATTATTCTGAAGATCCACCTTCTTGCTCATTACCATAGTTCCATTGCTCAACATTTTTGTACGTTCTGGTTCCATCAAATTGGTAGGAGGAGCAGAATGTTTTGGTGGGGCAGGTAAGGCTAAACGTTTCGGGTATCCAAGAGCAGATTGTCAAGGTCTAGCTGCTAGATTTCCTCCATACTGTGGTTCTCGATATCCCATCTGGGCATACCGTTGCTGAATTATCCGAGGATTGAAGTTGCAAAAAGCAGTCTCATGATCAGGCGAATTACACAAATGGCATACACTGATTCCCATTCGTTTTCCAATTGAGGACACTCATTCACTGTGTGATTTTCTGTACAAATAGAACACCAGACATTTTCCCTGGTAGGAAAAGTCTTCGCAAACTTCTCAGGTTCCTTGTTCGCTTTTCCATGGTTATGGCGTTTTAGCTCACGTCTGATTCGTTTAGGTAAACCTAACAAAAACCACATAATCATGGCATTTTTGGTAATTAGCTCAGGTTCGCACTCGGATCTGAGGCGTTTCACCCGTTCAATGTAATCTCGGACCATTTTCCGCTTTCTCATTATAATTTTACTTAGAAGTAGGAAAGGGTCTGCCATAAACTTTTGAGGTTTGAACCGCGTAATAAGGGCTCTTTTAACAACCTCCCAATCTGTACGCTCAGTTTCATCTTGATTATAGTACCAATCTTGTGCTGCACCTGTTAAGGCCATAGGAAACAACTTAAGTTTATCTTGAGGGAAAATTTTGCCATAGACTTCACATGATTCAACATAGATCTGAAGAAATCTAACTAGATCTGTTAACCCATTGTATTTGTGTAGATCAAAAGGAGTGCTCTTCGAACAATAATAGGATTGACTTCCTGAGGAGCACCTCCAGGGGCAGCCATCTTTAAAAATTCAAATCAAGCAGACAATGAGATTGGATCTAGATTTTTCAATCAAAACTATCTCAGATCAGATCCGCTAGATCTATTTCACTTTTCAAGAATCTCATATTATATCGTAAAAAAGATTTCGAAATTCAATCAATCGATACTTCTAAAAATGAAAAATTTCTCAGAATCCAAATCAGAATGTATCAGATTTGATCCAAATTTTGATAGAGACTTGATCTAAAAAATCAACACCTAGAAATAGTACTAGCAAAGGTTCCCTAGGCGAAGGTTGGCTCGGCGAAGGTTCAACAATGCTATTTTGGAAAAAAAAAAAAAAAACTCTCTAATCATATTTTCTGACAATTTCTAGGGAAATAACCTTTGCCGAACTCTTAGATGCAAGATCTGACAATATAAAACTAGGGTAAACCCGGCGAAGGTTTTTGACACAAGAAAATACAGTTTTTGTAGTTTGGCGAGGGTAAAAATCAAAATTTTCTATGATCTGGACAAAAAGAATCTTCGCCAAACTCAAAAATTGTATTTCACTATAAATAGAATATTTTGAAAACTCGACGAAGGTTTCGGCAAAGGATCAAGTAATATTGATATTTTTGCAAAAAAGTGACTTTTTTGGCAAAAATATGGCAATATGACAACTGATCCTCTGGAAACCCTTTTTTTTTTTTTGGTATTATTCTTCGCCGACCTAGCAGTAGATAGATCTAAATCACACCTATGCACAGTGAATCATGCAAAGGTTCTTTTTTTGTACTTTTATTTGGTGATGTTTTGGTGTTTTTTGACGGTTTTTCTGATGTTTCTGAAAATCTGCTGGAAATTAATCTTTGCCCTTCAAATTGAAGGTTTTGTGATCAAAACCAAAGGTGTCTGCAACTCGGCAAACATTTTCTGATAGAGAGCAAAAAGTTATCAGCTCTGATGACAATTTTCGTCTCTTTTTGACCAAAATCTGGCAAATTTGACCGATTTTTGCGGTATTTTCTGATATCTCAAATCCAAATGGATCTTAAGATTGGTGATATGAATAGCTTTCCCTGTTCTACAATCAGATTATATTTCAAACAAGCAAATCCACTCAAATCAAGCAAAATCACTCCCAAACTAACCCTAAATGCAGATCTAACACTATTCATGCAACGACAAGATGCCTAATGCAAGCTAACCATCCAACAAACATGCTGCAAACTAAAAAATTGGCATAGCTCCCCGGCAACGGCGCCAATATTGTAGTGGGTTTCTTTCCTTGCCTAACCTGAATCCAAGATTCTAGTCAATCTAGCATCAAAGAGATGAAGTTAGTTGTCACGCATAGATTCGTTCCCATGAGAGCGATAGTATAGTTCAGATTTCAACATGAATGGAGGATTCACATCTTACTCTAACATCCATTAACCCTACGATCCATTAACACTATGCATCCACAACAAAGATAGCTTACTCTTTCTCTCTCTCCATTTCTCTCTCATAAAAAGTATAACAACATGCAATCCCAATAACAATCAAATCCAACAATTAGCAAAATCCAAAGAAAGCATGAGAGATGGGGGAAAAGTGATAGAGAGCAAGGACATTCATCAATCCATTTCTGAAGAGAACCAATCTACTTTATTGAAATGAGAAAATGAACATGTGTAGGAACTCGAGTTGGTCCCTTTTTATAGTAGAGAGGAGGACCCTGGCCTCTGAATCCTATTGGTCCATTTCTGCCTCCCTAATTATTCAAATTTAAAAAAGAGTGAGAACCATCCAAATTGGAGAGAAACCCAACTTTATTCACTAATTTGACATTTAGGCCCTGTGACATTAAAAGTCTCGCAAAAAGGCCTAAAGTCCTTTTATTGACTTGTAACTAATCAAATAACTATGTGAACATCGAATTGGACTTACACACGTAGGGTGCCGAATCCCTCTCACTTATTAACTAGGGTTAGGATTGCCTTGGGATCCGCAAACCCTCCAACATGAAGTAATGATTTTCCTTCTAACTGTCCCTTCTTCGTCCTGCACATCGATTAGGATCTGTAAAAGTTTAGTTTTTTGATTGGTAAATCAACCTTGCTGCCACTGCTTTGTCCTTCCTTTCCTTTGAAATTTGAAAACCGCTTTTTCTTTTTTGCTCCTGATCCACAGATGATTGATTTTGGATTGTTAAGATTGAAAGAGCTAGTTCTTTTATTCAAGTTCTGGAAATATTGATCTTGGAGGGTAGAAAAGCTAGGTCATTTTAGAAGGCATTCTATTTCTCGGATATTTTCGGTATCTCCCAAAGGTGCAAGAAGTTTGGCGGATGAATCTTTTGCAAGTTCGATGGAAGAGTCAATCATGTGTTGGCGGATAAAAAGAAAAGTAAGGTGTGATTTCACTACATCCCTAGCAGGTTTATGAAGCCACATGAAGAATGCATTCATCTGATCTTTTCCAGTTTCAGATTCTGGCTTGATGTAGGTTCATTCTATTGAAGTCGGTCTCAAAGTGGCCTCTGATTCTGGCCCAGGTTTGCTCAGAGGGACAATGTGATGGTTTGAATTTGTTCATACGAATGATGGTGTCAAAAGAAATAGGAGTCTCAAGTGAAGGATTTTTATGCAGGGCGGCCAACTTGCAGACTTGTATTTTGTTTTCTGTCAAATGAGTCATCATGATCCAAAGATCGATAGTGATGGGTGTGAGGAAATTGACGGAAGGCAGACTCCAAAGTTTATAAGATGTGAGGGTGGATTTGTACACAATAATTCTGCCAGGAACAAAGGGTAAGATTGGCAAAAGTCATAAGAAAAAAGGTCACCAATGTGGCAAATGTCTTGAGAAAAAATCTTGAGCTGAGAGGCACTATCCTCATCAAGGTCATCAGTAAAGACTGAAGGTTGTGATGATAGAAGAGCATTAGAAACAGGAGGGGAAAGGATAGCAAGAGTAATACCATTTTCATTTTCCAAGCACATGAACACTTTTCTAATGTGCATATTACAGATCTTTTTCTCTTCATCAAATTTTTCAACGAAATCAAGCAGATCAATCAGGCAAAGAATCTTATCCTCAGAAGAACATGTAGCCCTATCAGTATTAGTGACAAATTTATGCATCTCAACGGCCTTTTTCATACAACAAATTAGTTTCTGAACAAAATGGTTAGGTGGAGGAAGGGGCTCCCCATAACCCAAAGAGGAAGCATCCTGAAACCATCATGTGGACTAAACCATAAAAACAGACCTTTATTAGCTTATGAATCAGATAAAAGATAAAAGCTTCAGTACTATCCCAACCAAGGAATAGTCCGATTTACACTACCAGGATGCATAGAGAGAGAGATACAAGGTTGCACTTAGTTCCTCTTGACAAAGCAAGACTGAAGCTTTTTTAAGCCCTTTATTCATAATCCAACAATGTAAAGTATTGCTGAAAAGTAAAATACAATACTAGAAAGCACCATAAAGCATAACCACTTTCAAGACGTCCAGCTGATACTTGCCACCATCCCACAAAACAAAACTGCACAAGTTTGTTTAGTGAGGAAGACAAGTGTCATAGCTGACTGTCAGTTGTTATTCATGTCCAAAAGAAGTTATACTATTTAACAGCTTCGAATAGCATCTTAAAACATAGTCTAGTCTTCCCAATCAAACAATGTTTTAGCAATAGGCCAAGCTGTTATATCACCGTATCAGGACGAGTGCCATGTTGATCAGCTTACGGGCAATTGTTCCATATCAGTTCATTGTAGTTATAGAAAGAGTATGAACTGTTTACATTTTGATTAGCCAAAAGACATGGTGTGGACACGTATGCTGGTATTAGGGCAAATCCATGCCATGCTAACCTAAATGACCCTTACAAAGCAAGGTATGTCATGCACAAGGTTGTCTCTTGCAAGGTATGACCCTTACAAGGCTGTCCATACTCCTGAGCGTATCCATGCTTTCCAATTGTATCTCACCAATAGTCTAAAGCAACACTTAATAAGGGTGGGGTTAAATATAACCAAGATTGTTATACATAGATTATATAATGACCATGGTATATGGACACTGTTTCGGATAGACATGATCGGTTTTAGTAGAAAATTTCCAATATTTTTACTAGGTGTTAGGGCAGATATGTACCATTCTAACCCTTTTGCAAAAACTCTGTATCTTACGCATTTCCATGTTGTCTAAGACCATATTATTGGAGTCCCTACTGTTAGGTTTTTGACAAGGATTTCTTTAAGAATCATTTAGTTAATTTTGTGAAACGTACCAATGTTAAGGTATAAGGAAGTACTCTTGTTTGTGCATCGTAGAATTCATATACGAATCGATGACGAGAAGTCATACCTGAATGTTTGTAGATGAGGTTTTTTGAGAGGCTTCCATCGTTGTTTTCGTAAAAGGTTTTTCTTTATATCATAATGACAAAAAATCGTCTGTTTAGTCCATAGCTACATTTAAGAGTAAAACACGTTTAGATAAAGTACACGGAATGCGTTAAATTGTCTGCTTTATGAAGATTCAGTCGATGACATACCTTTGCTTTGAGTACGATAATGCTCGGTTCGAGTATGATCCAAAATGTAGAAGGTATAGGCCGTAGTAAGAGATGACGCTACATTATCACATGCATTGATTAACAATTTAGTATAGTGAGACTTGGAAAACGTAAAAAATGTCATTTGAGAATATCAATTCTTTGTAAGAACAGAGAGTAAAGCCAATTCTTAGAGGTGAGCATTCAAAATTCCTTCTATCCATTGCTGGATAATAGAAGGTATGAGAGTGACAAAAGCAACCATTATTAAAAGAAGATATGTGCTTTTTGTCCATCGCTGGATAGCAAAGTATATGAACCATTAAACCTTCAGAGAAAAACAAAGTGGGTGAACCTACTATCCATCGCTGGACAATAGTGTGTATTTTCATTTTATAGTATCCAAAAAAAAGAAACAATGGAGCTTGTTGTCCATCACACAGAAAGTCCATTTATCTTGCAAATCCATCATCAAAAGTGAAGAAATCATGCTATCTGTCCATCGCTGGGGACAAGCATACATAAGTGTTTTAGTTTGAAAAAAAAAATCCACTACAATATAGCTTATTCCATCTCTGCCCTATATACATACAAAAAGATGACAAGCAAACAATCACTACCTACTAAACAGTTTTGAAGCGATGTAGTAGGGCGCATGATGTTCATCGCTGACAGGCAGAAAACACCTGTTCAATCTACACAATGATGCATTGGAACAATCCATTGCTGGACTCATATCCATCCTACCAAAAAAGACTCATACAAAGCATTATGTATTGAGCATGATTAAGCCATAATCAACGATTAAGCAAAGAAGTATGATCGAAACCCGGAAGCATAGAAAATGCGCTGGAATGCCAAAGTAAAGGAGAGTTGCTTACCTTACAATAGTGTGATGTCGAATCCGGAATTGGTAGGGCGCCCTTGATGTATGTGAGAAACAAGAATACTCTTCATAGTGATGTGAGGGAGGATCCTCGAAACTGCAAGCATTTATATTGTTATGTAGAGTAGTTTCTCGGAAGGTAGTGAGGGGGGGAGGAATTAATTTCCCTCCAGTTAGGATTTTGAGTTTGAAATTTTGTAGAGTATATATATATATATATTATATTTAAAAAACAAAGAGAGAAAAACTCTTTAGATTAAAAAGGACCATTTATGCATGAGAGGGATATTTTGAATTATAACCTTGTGTTTTTGAGGAGGCAACTTGTTTAGTAACAAAGCAGGGCAAGTATAAATGTAGAAGCATCCATGAGATATATATATATATATATATATATATATATATATATATATATATATATATAGAGAGAGAGAGAGATACACAATTTCACATAGTTCCTCTTGACAAAGCAAGAGCAAACCCTTTGAAGCCTTTATTCATAAACCGACAAGGTACAGTAAAGCTGAAAAGTAAAATACAGTACAGTAAAGCACCATATAGCATAACCACTCTCAAGACGTCCAGCTGATACCTACCACCATCCCACAACACAAAACTGCATGAGTTAGTACAGTGGGGAAGACATGTGTCATAGCTGAGCGTTAGTTGTTATCCATGTCCAAAAGAAGTTATACTACTTATCAGCATAAATAGCATTTTAAAACATAGTCCAGTCTTCCCAAACACAAAGACGATTTTCTAGGGATAGGCCAAGCCCCTCCGTTACCGTATCAGGATGAGTGCCATGTTGATTAGTTTTTGCGCATTGGTCCGTATCAGTTCATTTTGTTTACAGCAAAAGTATGAAAAGTTTTCATCGTATATATTGTTTATCGCTAAAAGAAATGGTGTGAACATGTGTGCCGGTGTCAGAACAAATCCATGCTATTCTAACCTTGGTGACTTAAGAAACATCACGCACTACTGTCCATACTCCTGGGCATATCCATGCTTTCCAGTCGTATCTCACCATAATCTGATATGACAACTGAATGGGTAATAAATTTGCACAAGCCATGGTTGAATAGTGTAGTTACAAGTGAACTTACATTTATCGTAACTCCAGATCCGTGCCATTCTAATCATTTTGTAAGAACCGTTTATCTTACGCAAATCCATGCTGTCCAAGATAATTTGGAGAGAAACCTTGCTTCGGAACAGCGTGGGTGTCATTATACGTAGAAAATTTTCATTATTTATGAAGTGAAATAGTCGAACTGAGTAGAAATCAACTAATTTCTGTATTTAGGATCATTATTAGTCACCTAGAATGGAATATATTTGTGAAGAGACACCTTACCTTTCGAGCATAGGTGATGCTTGCAAAGTCTGAAAACTGTTCGAAAAACTCATACCCGGATAATTGTAGCAGTGACTTCTTGTGAGGATGCCATGTTTAGTCCCTTGAATGCTCCTATATCGTATACCATTTGACATTGTCACTGACCACCAGTCCCTCTGTTATTTATTATCCCAGTGGGATCTTAGTGATTGTCAATTTTGTTGGTTGCAATTTTTACAATCCTTTAGTTTTTCTATTTTATATCTTTGCTATTCAAGATGCACTACCTTCCATTGACAAGCTCCATAGTGTGCTTGTGGCCGAGGAGAGTAGGATCCTTCATGTCAAGCAAAGGATTGGATCCTTGAAGTTGCATGATGGTGATGAGAAGGCCAACTTCTCAAGTAAGGGAAAGGCAAAGTCAAAGAAGATTAAACCGTTCATAACGTTATTGTCAACTATTGTGAAAGCGATAATAAGCACGTTAAGGAGAGCCTACCACTCATTGCTTATATAAGACTGAAGCGAATGGTTTAATGTGCATACCTGTGCAAACGCTTATAGCTTTATGGTTCAAAATCGAACCTAATCGAAAACGAAGATAGTAGTAAAATTTGATGCTACAAAGAGCGCAAGTTTTATTTGTTAGTGCTTAGACACAGTAGTATTTTCTTTGATATGTCAATCATTCAAAAGTATGATAGCAAAACAAGTTAAAGCATGAGGTATACTAATCATAATCAGAACATGTCAGTGTCTGAGTTGTATCTTTTGTATAATAGCATGATACTACAATGGCTTCGTCTTTGGAGTATGTATGTAACCTTTCGTGGAACAACCAAACATTCATATTGTCCTTGGAAGGATAGTAAAGCCTATTGTATATTGTAGTTATCAAACCAAACTTTCATCCTTTCATATCTTTGACAAGGAGTTTGAATCCACACAACCATTCATAAGGTAAGAAGTGCTTCATCACTGGTCATTAAGAAGCTTTTGTCTCAACCTACCATATGTGATGCATACCTAACATTATCATGCATTACAAAGTATGTGGAAGGAAGCACTGGTTCATCGTTGGACAGCTTACCATATATATCCATTTTTTGAGTATCTAACTCAAGACAAATCGTTGCAGGTCCATTGTTGGACATCAACTCATATATCTTCAAAAAGGCTCTCCACAGTTGAGCATGCTTCATCGCTGGTCCATCGTTGGACAGCGGATAGTACTTAAAGAAAATGCCATACAAAATATGTGTATGAACACTCGGTGATCCATTTCTAGACAACAGATTCATACCATCACGTTTATCACCCAGAAAGCTTGATACCATTCATATGTAGCAAAGAGATGAAAGCAATGATATGAAACGAGCAAAACCACATACCGTAGAGTAGAAGCAGATGACTTCAAGCCAGGGAGGGCACAATCTCTATCATGAGCATATCTTCCAATCTTCTTCTCACCGTATAGTAGAAAAAACTCATTCGAGAACAGGTTACATATAGTGGTTCCATAGGAAGTACCGTGTAAGCTCCCTTTCAGCCAGAATTGGTGGGAAAATATTTTTTGAGAAGTATCATATATGGTTGGGTTGGCAACAAAGGTTAGGACCATCAAGTCACATATGTTTATTTATAGCATGATCAAGGGTGGTAACTTTTGATAAAGAAGAGTCCATGAGAGAGAGAGAGGGAGGGAGAGAGAGAGAGAGAGAGAGAGAGAGAGAGAGAGAGAGAGAGAGAGAGAGAGAGAGAGAGAGAGAGAGAGAGAGAGAGAGAGAGAGAGAGAGAGAGAGAGAGAGAGAGAGAGAACCCACCAACCGCCCCGCAACTAGTGAATTACTTGGGGGCAGTTAGCTCCCCGTAAGGGATAGCTAACTGGCCACCATCAGACCTTTAATAAACTGTGGTAGATCATAGGACAAACTTGGAAAAGTATTAGTCAAAAGCAGTTTGTTAATGATAAGGCAAAGCTATTCCCTCATAAAACCATTTTTTTGAAAAGCGTCTAGCAAGATTGCTACCTCTTTTATAAAAGTATCGTGATCGTTGCAGCAATACATAGCAGAAATAACCTGGGAGATAATTACTTTGTACGAGTTGTAGACTGGCCTATTGGAAGCCAGATGTATGTAATATAAGTATTGAAAATGTAAGTCTCTTCTTTTCTCAAACTTTGAGAGCTGATGAACACCGGTGCGAGGATTTAAAATAATCAAAATGTTCAAAAAAACTAGTGGTGTTTGCTTCACAAGACTTTTTTTCAATATCAAAAAATTCTAGAGGATAAATCCAGAAAGGGTTATCTGGTTTTTCAATCTGATTTTTATTCATAAATACATCAATATCGGGATTATTAATGAAGCAAATGTCATCAATATATCTAAATGAGTGACAAAAAACATTCATATCTTTTCTGAGACCTAACTAGGCTAGTCTCTTAGTAAATTCAGCTTCAAAGAATGCAAGATACCAGTTACACCATGTAGGTGAGCATGAAAAACCCATCGGTATACCATGAATCTGTTTCCAGGTTTTGTTTCCTAATCTGACAATACAATTGTCTATAAAGAAGGCATTCCACAAGCATAAGAGATTTTTATCGATATTGTACCACCCTTCCGACTTTTTATTTTCCCATGACCATTTAAAGGCGTCCCTTTCTTGTTCCCACTTGAAACTCAGAAACATCTTATTAGAATGTTTGAACGCATACGTAATGGATTTATTCATGATAGTTTTCAACCCATCAGTGCCGTCTAAAGGTATGTTTTCATAGCACTTAGAGATATCTGCAACCCATACATTGGTAATCTTTGATGGTAGATTGAGATAAAAATCAATCGAGGACTCGCATTGCCAAAATAAGCATGTATCCACATTTAGGATATCCTTGTATGTTTTTGCCTTAAGGCCTGCACCTTCCTTGGAATGGTGACAGCATACCAAGAGCTCCTGTTAGGAATTTTGCGAGTTTAGTAAAGCAACAGTCATGCGCATTGGTAATCCATCTAAAAGGTTCCTTGTGGGCTTTGTACGTACATAGTAGATATGGCAAAGAGTCGTTCCCAAAGAAGATGTTGGGTAAAAACCCAGTTAGCTTTTCCATGACATATGTGATAGTTTCTGTAACAGAGTTTTTTTGATCATTAGGAAAGGGGCTGAAGTCAGGACTGTTAAGCCTATCTAGGGCAAGCTTCCGTACAAGGAATTTACATATGAAACTGGGATTGTGTTGTGCCTTGTCAATGCCATTGATGTAGAGCATATTTGTGAGCCATAATCTTTCATTTTTAGCAGTTTGTATTTTTGCAGTTGTGTCCTTATTGCCATATATCCAGGTTCTTTTTTAGATGAATTCCATGGCAATGTTTTACAAAAAGTCGCATGCTCCCTTATAGTTTCTTCATTTAAATGTTCATGCGTAGGAAAGAGTTTGATTAATTTGAACCATCCATCATAAAGTTCATAAGCCACCTCATTCATATTATTTTTTCTTAAGGTAATATGATTGAGACCCATCTCTAAAGATTTACGTAAAATCAGGCTTTTAACAATATTGCTATCCGTAGAAATAACATGCCCAAATTTTTTTGCAACAAAGTTCTTGAATCTATTAAGAGATAAGCATTCACATGAATGTAAGTTTTCTATGTCAAAATCACAGAAAACATCATAGGAAAAATACCAATCACTTTTCACAGTTGGTAAGTAAGTCCAACCGAACGTAATATCATGAAAGTGTTCATCTACAACAGTGAATAGTCTGAATAAAACATGAGCGTAAAAAGTCTTCACATGTATTGCTTCAAAAACTCTATTGCGATAACATAGATGTAAAAAAGGGCTCCCTGAATCACTGCTAGTGGTCAATTGTAGACGTCATGTCGCTGAGATACTGACTTCTCTCCTTTCTGTCCTTTTCCCATCCGGAACACCGATTAATCCCGGTAAAAATTCAGCCTTTTGATAGGTAGGTCGCTCTTTATACTACTTTGCCCTTCCTTTCCAATAAACCGTCTTCTCTTCCCTGTCCCAGATGCAGATACTATGGAGTTTGAATTGTTGAGATTAAAATTGCCCGTTCTTTTGCTTGTGTTTTGAAAGTATTTATCCTAGAGAGTGGAAAATCTTGGTCGTTTCAGGAGACGCTCTATCTCTCGTATGTTTTCAGCATCGCCGAGGTGTGATCAGAGTTTGGCAGAAGAATCTTTGGCAAGCTCAATAGAGACATCAACCATGTACTGTCGAATGAAAAGAAAGGTAAGGTGTGCCTTAACCACATCTCTGGCGGGCTTATGTAGCCATAGAAAAAAAGCATTCATTTGGTTTTGGAGAGAAGCACCAAGGAAGAACTTTCCTAGGTTGTTCATCATATACCAAATGGCGTGGGAAAAAAGATTTGCATAACCCACATTTATTTACTCGTAGTTTGTACCCCCCAAGTTGGTACCACTTCAAAGTTTTGGGTTCCATCTTAGTTTATGACTCTTGAAACTAAAATCTCTTGAGTAATGCTTAGAAACAACACGTGTAGCCTAAGATCTAGTTGAATTATGCTAGCTTCATAAATCAACAAATTTGCACTCAAGAATATGCTTTTTTGTGATTAGATTAGATGAACGCTTGGATCCAAAACTAATACCACGATAAATTTTATGTTCTTAGCTCAAATAATTCAGAAAAATCAATCAAACATTGAAGATTGCACCAACAACAATATAAAGTCCAATACTAGCACTCAGATTTTAGTTAGAAACTTTCTATCTTGGCAACATGTCCAATCACAAGTAAATCATCATTATGAAGACATGAGGCATGTGTGAATAGCTTCCATATCAAAGATAGACATTAATGATCACTCAAAGGATTAAGCTACTACTCGAACTTGAACTCCAATCTTTGTCAGAAATGGTGAACTCCTGCAACTTTGTCGCAGCACGAACAAAACACGAAGATCGAACGAGAACAATTCGCGACAGTCAACGTGTCTTTGACTCGAAGCACGAACAATTCGCGAATCAATCACGAATCGTAAACTCACCTCCAGGACCGCAAAGCACAAAATGGACGCAAAACGAAAACTATGAAAAGGAACGAAAAAACACGAAACAAGAAAAAGCTTCCGCGACAATCTTTACAATCTCATCAAATTTGCTTGTCTCAAAATTATGTACAAAGAATTCTGATCGAAACATAATAGATTAGTTCGGATCTAAGGATTAGACTTACAAAGCATAGTTAGACCTAGACCTAGTATTCAATTCCCTATTCACAAATGCTTATCCACTTGGTAGTTGGAGTTTGATGTGTCATGTTGTTGGTGACAAATCTCACCAATAACTTCTAAAACTTTAGGGATTTGACTTTTTGTTGGCCATACCAAGGCCAGTATGACAGAAGGTATCATTTTACCAGATTCTACTGAACTGATTGAACTTGCACCTGGCAGATTTGTGCATGTTTCAAAGTCACTTGGAGAATCGGAGTTAGCGGAATTCACTGAACTATTGAAGGAATATCAAGACGTTTTTGCCTCGTCGCTCGACGATTTGAAGGGTATACCTGCAGAATTCGGAGAGCACCAAATTGATCTTAAGGAAGATGTTATACTTGTTCGACGAAGACAATATCGTCTCAATCCTAAGTACTCTCTCATGGTCAAGGATGAACTTAACAAGCACCTTAAGGCAGGTATAATCTATCTTGTCTTAAGTAGTGAATGGGTTTCACCCATTGTTGTCGTCTCAAAGAAGAAGACTAGCAAAATACGAATATGCCAGGATTTCCGCAAACTCAATGCTGCCACAAGGAAGGACCATCATCCTCTGCCTTTCACTAATTCCATCCTAGATCAGGTTGCTGGTCAAGAGCGTTACAGTTTCTGTGACGACTTTTCCTGGATATAATCAGGTTGGAGTGCAAAAGGAGGATTGTTCAAAGACCACATTCACTACGGATTGGGGCACTTATGCGTACAACAAAATGCCCTTTGGTCTTTGTAACGCTCCAGCGACTTTTCAGCGAATCATGATGTTAATTTTTGCTGCCTTTCTGAGAACTTTTCTCGAAATATTTATTGATGATTTCTGTGTATACAGTGATATAAAGACACACCTGCAGAAGCTGAAATTAACATTGCAATGGTGCCGAGATACTTGTTTATCTCTTCATCCAGAGAAATGTTTTTTTGGTATGAAAGAAGGCATATTGCTCGGACACAGAATATCTATCAGAGGAATAGAAGTCAACAAAGATAAAGTCAAGCTTATAAAGAATCTCCAAATACCAACAAATTTATGTGAACTAAGAGCTTTCTTAGGACATGTTGGCTATTACCGGAGATTTATTCAAAATCATGCTTCTATTGCTACCTCTCTTACACATCAACTGAAGAAACAAGTGAAATATTTGTGGATGAATGAACAACAGAAAGCATTCAAAAGCAAAGGTTGATCAATGTTCCTATTCTGAGACCACCCCATTAGGCTATTTTATTTCATAGCTATATGGATGTTTCTACATTTGCTATTGGTGTCTGTCTAAGCCATAAGGACGACCAAAAGAAGGATCATCCCATATACTAAGCGAGTCGATAGCTCAGTGCATCAGAGAAGAATTATTCGGCTATAGAAAGGGAAACACTTGGCATGATTTTCACTGTTAAAAAATTTCAGCATTACTTGCTGGGATATGCATTTATTTTTCATGTGGATCATTATGCTCTTAAGTATCTTGTGAATAAACCAGATCTATCAGGACAAATTGCTCGATGGGTTCGACTTCTGCAGGGATTCACTTAGCAAGTAGAGCTTCGTCAAGAAAAATATCATACGAATGCTGATTATCTATCGCGACTTAGCACCGGAAAAACTGAAGACCCTATCAACAATGATTTTCCAGACAAACACTTATTCGAGATTTCATCTACAAATTTGCTATATTTAGATATCATTACTTATCTCAAGGATCAGATATATCCGGATGGTTATGATTTGGAGCAAAAGACAGTTTTTCAATGTAAGGTAGCACCTTATACAATTATTAACAATGTTTTGTACAAGCTTGGTGTTGACCATCAACTACGAAGATGTCTCGAAACTGAAGACATTAAAAAGGTCGTTAAAGCCTTACGCTCAGAACATTCATGGCCATACCAAGGCCAGTATGACAGAAGGTATCATTTTACCAGATTCTACTGAACTGATTGAACTTGCACCTGGCAGATTTGTGCATGTTTCAAAGTCACTTGGAGAATCAGAGTTAGTGAAATTCACTGAACTATTGAAGGAGTATCAAGACATTTTTGTCTGGTTGATCGACGATTTGAAGGGTATACCTACAGAATTTGGAGAGCACCGAATTGATCTTAAGGAACATGTTGTACTTGTTCAACAGAGACAGTATCGTCTCAATCCTAAGTACTCTCTCATGGTCAAGGACAAACTTAACAAGCACCTTAAGGCAAGTATAATCTATCCCGTCTTAAGTAGTGAATGAGTTTCACCCATTGTTGTTGTCCCAAAGAAGACGACTGGCAAAATACGAATATGTCAGGATTTCCTCAAACTTAATGCTGCCACAAGGAAGGACCATCATCCTCTGCCTTTCACTGATTCCATCCTAGAACATGTTGCTAGTCAAGAGCATTCCAGTTTCTGTGACAGCTTTTCCTGGATATAATCAGGTTGGAGTGCGAAAGGAGGATCGTTCAAAGACCACATTCACTACGAATTGGGGCACTTATGCCTACAACAAAATGCCCTTTGGTCTTTGTAACGCTCCAGCGACTTTTCAGCGAATCATGATGTTAATTTGCGCTGCCTTCCTGAGAACTTTTCTCGAAATATTTATTGATGATTTTTGTGTATACAGTGATATAAAGACACACCTGCAGAAGCTGAAATTAACATTGCAACGATGTCAAGATACTTGTTTATCTCTTCATCCAGAGAAATGTTTTTTTGGTATGAAAGAAGGAATATTGCTCGGACACAGAATATCTAATAGAGGAATAGAAGTCGACAAAGATAAAGTCGAGGTTATAAAGAATCTCCAAATACCAACCAATTTACGTGAACTAAGAGCTTTCTTAGGACATGTTGGCTATTACCAGAGATTTATTCAAAATCATGCTTCTATTGCTGCCTCTCTTACACATCAACTGAAGAAACAAGTGGAATACTTTTGGACAAATGAACAGCAGAAAGCATTCGAAGATCTTAAGCAAAGGTTGATCAATGCTCCTATTCTGAGACCACCCAACTAGGCTATTTTATTTCACAGTTATATGGATGTTTCTACATTTGCTATTGGCGTCTGTCTAAGCCAGAAGGACGACCAGAAGAAGGATCATCCCATCTACTATGCGAGTCGATAGCTCAGTGCATCAGAGAAGAATTATTCGGCTACAGAAAGGGAAGCACTTGGCATGATTTTCACTGTTAAAAAATTTCAGCATTACTTGCTGGGATATGCATTTATTTTTCATGTGGATCATTATGCTCTTAAGTATCTTGTGAATAAACCAGATCTATCAGGACAAATTGCGCGATGGGTTCGACTTCTGCAGGAATTCACTTATCAAGTAGAGCTTCGTCAAGGAAAATATCATACGAATGCTGATTATCTATCTCGACTCAGCACCGAAAAAACTGAAGACCCTATCAATGATGATTTTCTAGACGAACACTTATTCGAGATTTCTTCTACAAATTCGCTATATTCTGATATCATTACTTATCTCAAGGATCAGATATATCCGGATGGTTATGATTTGGAGCAAAAGACAGTTTTTCAATATAAGGTAGCACCTTATACAATTATTAACAATGTTCTATACAAGCTTGGTGCTGACCATCAACTACGAAGATGTCTCGGAACTTAAGACATTAAAAAGGTCATTAAAGCCTTACACTCAGAAGATGCTAGTGGACATTTTGCTTTGAAGAAAATCCCATGTGTAGAGGATAGCTCACATGTGTGGAATAAGCTAAAGTAGGCAAATTTTGACTTCTGGAAGATTTATAAGTAGATCTCCATATAGAAGTAAAATGGACCAAAAATGCTCAAAATAGAAGGTTTTGTCCAAGTGTCAGTTTTGCATGATGAATCATCATATGACAAAGCACCTTCACACATGTGGGATCAGAGGGATGATCAGTACCACGAGCTCCCACTTATTGTATATATAGAGCCACATTTGGCCATAATCAGTGTGAGACACCAATCTTGGTTTTGGAAGCAATTTTGAGTGATTCTCTCCATTTGTCTACATTTGTTTTGATTGTTTTGAGATTCTATCAATGTGTACTTGATTTTCAGGTTGGAGTACGTAATCAGACAGTGTTTCACATGTGTGAAACCAGAAAGTACACCTACCTTCAATTAATGATTGTTCTTGTTAGGATTTTGTGTCTAGAATTGATCTAGATTGATCTTAATCTCAAGTAGATTGATAGATCAAGTAATCTGACACAAGAGAGAGAGAGAGAGAGAGAGAGAGAGAGAGAGAGAGAGAGAGAGAGAGAGAGAGAGAGAGAGAGAGAGAGAGAGAGAGAGAGAGAGAGAGAGAGAGAGAGAGAGAGAGAGAGAGTCAACCTTGCTTTAAAATAATGGTCATCTTTAACAAAATGAACTCTTTTTTTATAGAAAGATAGACTCTAGTTATTGGAATGCACCAAAGTCCACTCTTTGGTTTAGATAAACTATTTTGTGTATTTATCTTGACTTTTAAACTGTCTTACTATTGAGTTACAAAATGGCCATTTAAGTGAATGAGGCTCATGCTTTTATGTACTACTCAAATTGGCACACCTTTTTGGCACAATAGTACAAAAGACACAACTAGATAGTCACTAGCTTATTAATTTCATCTTCAAATAATCAATGTATTGGGTTTCCTATCCACCTTCAACCCTAGACCTAAGCACCTGCAAAGCGTCAATAGATGGAGAGGATTCTAACATGTCACATGGAAGCTAGTTCCCATGAGAGCAATAGCATAATTCAGATTCATACAAATGCTTATGATTCAACGTCTAACACTATGATCATCTAGCCCTAATCCACCACAAGATTAAGCTTATTTTTCTGTTTCTCTCTCTTTTCTCTCATAAAAAGTATAACAAGATTCAATCTTAATAGGTAGCAAATCCAATTAACACAAAAATCTAAAGAAAACATGAGAGATAGAGCAAGGAGAAAAAGCAAGGACATCAATTGCATCAATAGAGGTTCCACCTTCTTGATTGAAAATGAACATGAAAAATGAACTACAAAGTACCACTATTTATAGTGGATTTTAGGGGGGGCCTGGCCTCAATTCCTATTGGCCAATTCCTACCTCTCTTATTATTTGAATTTGAAATTTGGGGGAACCCTCTTTTATTCACTAACTTGACTATTAGGCCCTGCAACATTTCATTCCTGCAATTTGTCCTAAAGTCCTTTTACTTAACTTCTAGTCAATCAAATAACTATGTAATCATCATGTTGGACTTACACATGTAGGGTGGCGATCCCCTCTCACTTATTAACTACTAGTAGCTGAATAATCTAATTAGGGTTGTCTCGATATCCGCAAACCCTCCAACAATATCCCCTACCAAACTGGTGGCGATCCCACGACACCTCACGAGAGTCTTTATTTTGGGCTCTGGTGACTTTTATTAGGTGATACTGGACTTTCTCCATGAATTCTAGGTGTGGCTTGTTGAAATCTCTATCGTGTGGCAAAAAACATTTATGTGCACCTGACTGTCAGTTTGACGTTGTCCACGTGATGAATTTGTGTTCCCACGATTCTCCCAACATCACCACATTGTAGTACAATCGAGCCAGAGGAAGTTGATCTTGCACCTGCTTGGATGCCATTGGCTTATTAGGATCAAATGTCAATTTCAGCAAACAATCATCTCATCTACAAGAGACCGGATGTGAGACAGGCCAAGTCTTTGCGAACATGTTAATTGTCGGACCGTCGGATCTGGAAAGGATTGATACTCTTGCACATAAGCCTACAATGCCCGTTGGAAATCAATGGCTATTGTCCATGTGAATGGTTGGTGGATAACTGGCTAGTTTTGTGGATTAATAGTGATTATGTCCAGTGGAGCTCCACACTTAGCCCACTTATTCCTTCGAGGCATGGGCACACAAAAAGAATTAACCCGCAACTGCTTCGGGCATGCCACATAGCTCTATATTGATTTTGGCATCTTTTTGAAAACAAGTTTTGTGCCACAGTGGTTGTTTACCTAAGGCAGACAACTTATCCAATTCTTTGCCCTTTTCAAACTTCATGACCTAGCTGCCTCCCGAGGATTCATGCGGATGTTGACGAAGAAATTCTTGTATTCCCTCCTTGGATGGTGACTAGTCATTGAAATGCTCTCTTGGTCGATACACTACGTGTTGATGGCCCTGCTTCCGTTGATGGGATTTCTTGAACGTCTTCAACTTGCCCTTGGTCCACATCCATCAAATCGGCACCTTAGCCTCTGTCCCCTGATCTGTAGTAACTTGTGGCGACGGGAAGGTTGGCATGAGAGGTACTTCAATTTGAGGAGTGTCTTGAAGTGTTGTAGAGGCTGACTGTTCATATCCTTTGATGATATCTCTGGCCTTAGATAATTCTTGGGTGGCCAACTTCTTATAATCATTGAAATCTTTTCTTGAATCCCTCCATGGTTGATTTATAAGGTTTTACCTTGTGGACCAGATAATTGATCTCCTCTTGTGATACCGGCATGTTTGCTATTAGTATATAAAGCAGATTGTCGTGTTCTATGGCCACAGTATTCAATTCCTTCATAATGCGCTCCTTCTCCAACTGAGCCAGTTCTATCTGCCCCTAGAGCAAGGGAATCTGCTTCTTGGCCTCGGTGATAGCTTCGTCGACTTGATCATGGGCCTTCAATAGGGCATCTTGCAACTTGCCCATATAATCATGTGAAGCCTCATCGTGTTGTTGAATGTCTTTTAATTCCTCCGTCATCCTGGCTTCATGTTGTTTTGCCTCTTGGAGTTCTCGATTCATCTGAATCAGCTTCTGACTTATCAAGGTGTTTTCCCTGCCTATATCTGAAACGTGCTTCTCCAAAGAAGTTTTTTTCTCAATCATCTTCTGGATCATTTGTCCCAGGTGTGAATGGATTCCCAAGATATCACCAAATCAAGAGTAACACTTGGTCCGCCTGATGGTAATGCAACTGCTTGTGGGCCTTGAGGGCCAGATGGTTGGATCTATTGAGTGTCCTCTTCTTCAAATGCGTCTTCTTCTTCAAATTTGTTTGGTATTGTGACATCAAATACCTTTGGGGATCTTGCACTAGTAGGGACCTTTAGCATGTCTGGAGCTCAATAGGTAGCTAGTGAAAATGTTGACCTATCTTGTGGTGCAGTAGTACAAACCTACACCTGCTTCGAGAGTAGATCCAACTCGGCTTTGCTGAGGGGTCTGTTGGTAGGTAGGTGTGGGTTGTGCCAACCAGGCCATCTTTTTTGCCTGTAGGGCCGTCACCTCTGCTCTCAGGTGTAGATTTTCTATTTCCAACATCGAGATTTGTGCCTGGAGCGGAGTGAGGCATTGCGTGAGTTGTTGTTGGATCTCTTGGACCTTGATCTGAGCATCCATGGTAGACTTAGAGAGGGCCACAATGTACCCTTGGAGATCCACTTTGTGTTTCTTGAGTTTTTACACCTCAGCTTTTTCTGCCTGCTCGTGTTGTTGGGCAGTCAACAAATCTTGTTGTAGTTGGCTGATTTCTACCCGTAGCTGGGTGTTGCTCTTCCAATACGTGATCGCCTAGTTTCGCTTTGGTGGCCACCGCCTCCTGGACAAAGGTACCCAAGATTTGGTAGGCCGTTGAAATATCTGTGGGACCGACCGGAATGGTGGTGCTCGTAGAGGCTTGTTGTGAGGTGGCCCGGACGACGTGTATTGTGTCATCGTCATCTTCAACCAGCTTCTCTGGAGAGTGCATGTCATCAGATATGGTGGGGTCAGCACGATCAGGCGAAGCTTTAAACACTCTTTGCACAAATGCATCATCAGGCAACGGTTTGTCGCCCTCGACAACCTTCATTGGAGATGTGAGGGGTGTGAGAGGAGCAACAAAAGTTAAAACTGGAGTAAGAACCAATTGTTCAAAAGAAGGAACAAAAGGGAACTAGAGGGTGGTTTGGAGGATGGATGGAGATGAGGGAGGTGAGGAAACCTGGCTAGGTGGCAAAAGGTTGCTGAGTTGCATCCACAATAGGGTGTCAGGAGAGAGCTGTGAATTGAGAGGATTGATGTGGAGGAGGGGGGCGGAAGCAAAAGCAGGGGGTATGCATGAAGCAATAGTGATGGAAGTACTGGAAGAGGCGGGAGCGAAGGTAGAGGACGTTAGAATAGGAAGAAGAGAGATGGATGTGGCAGTGGAGGTGGTGGGTTGAGCAGAAGAAGAGGTTGTGTCTAAGGAAGTGGGGTGGTTAGTTGTGGAGGTGCGGTACGTCGTCTAGTGGTAGGAGGACTAGATGAGGAGGGGGCTGCACCATGCATGTGTTTGCTGGCCGTTGTGTCAGTAACTGCTGGTTGATGGGAGGTGGAAGCGTCAAAAGGCGGATATAGTGTAGTGTGTGGGACGGTGGCAAACAGAATGCTGGATCGGTTAAACCCGTGCACCTTCTCCTCGAGAAGCGTGAAGGAAAAGTTACACAGTAGTGGTCATGCTGCGATATGGCCGCGCATGTTAGGTTTGATGGCAATGGAGAGTTCGTGCAAAGGGAAAGTATGCCAGTCGTATGGCACTACTGAGGGGCTAAAAAACTCCATGAAGGGCTTCACAATCTAGTTGAGCAACGTGGATTGGATGCGGTCCTTGCGAAAAGTCAAAACAACTAAAAAGTTGTTCAACAAGTAGATAGCTGCTTGAATTACAGGATCATTGATAGCCTCTATCAAGTACCCATTGTTAGTCTGTACTGGGATCTCAAGAGCAATCTTGGTTACGTAAGGTTTGATGATGTTTTTGGCTTGGCAATGGGAGATCGGTTGGCGATCACTGGACACTATGTCGATGGTGACCATGAAATTAGCGTTTATTTGTACCTTGTATGTGGTACCTTGGTACAGGATGTGGAAACGCGACTTCGGCTCATAAGCATGAAGCGCAAGACCCATATTAATATCAGAATAGAATAGCATTGGGCAAAAACCCATTGCTTCAAGGAGGGGGCCAATTGTTTGAAGCTAAGGTTTAATCAAGGCATCGGACGGCAGGGCCCAAATCTGCGTGGCAGAAGGTATCTCGCGTTGGATAACCTTCTTGGTGCCAAAGTCATCAGTAGAGAAAGAGGAAGTCATGATGGTAGATGGATGTTATGGGTTGTTATCGACAGAGATGGTGAAAGGCGAAAAGGCTCTCAAAAAAGTGAAAAAGACGTCAAAAACAGTTAGAAAAGGCTTAAAAAATTGAAAAAGGTGAAAATCGTGAGAACAAAAGTGGAAATGGAAGTACTGAGCGTAGATTAGTTAGCTGTGAGGGTAGATGGAGGATTGTGCAAAGTTTGGTCACAATCGGATAACTTGGAAATTTTGAACGAAAATTCGACAGAGCTTCGTTGAGTGAAGTGACAAATGACTCAAATTTTGCCCTTATATAGCAGAATTTAGAGTGCGTATTAGGTGAAATGCACTTTTCCCAGCTCAGCTCCAACCAAAATTTTGCAGGGACCTTCATCATAGTATTCTAAGACCTCATGGAAGTCTGCGAAGGTCCAGAAGATGATTTGACAACCCTGCGAAGGTTCTACGGGGGTTCAGACTATTTGGGAGGGTTCAACCCTTGCAGGAGATGATCTTTCACACAACTTGTTCCATATAATTGATTTTCAAAATCAGACCATGCATGCAGGCTAATTTCACTGCTCTGAATCCATTTATGCCCTCTGCAAAGGTTGGTTTGTTGATCTTGATGCTCTACGAAGGTTCCAAAGATTCTACCTTTCTGGACCCTCGCAGACACTCAAATTTGATGATTTTTCTAGCAATAATTCTCATAGAGATTTTCATAGATGCATCTAAGTCAGATCTGGTGACTATTAAAGTTTCAAGAGTTAGTTCCCAAGGGATCTCAAAAAATCATGGAAAAAGTGCTCTTTTTTAGTGTTTTTTGATGAGATCTTGAGATCCTCTGATCCTTAACTCTTGTAAACTTGTATTCCATTACATCCAGGTAGATCTGACTATGGAGAGTTATCTAGAAATTTTGATGGACATTTGGTAGCTGATTTATCAGTTGAAGTGAATTTCGTCTTTATTTTGCTATGTTTTCTTAAGATCGATGTCTCTGATTTGCAAGAATGGAGGCTGATTGATGTATTCTGATGATCTACTTCCCTGTTGATCCTATCTGGATCTAGATCTCACTTGGATCTTGTCGGATCTTATCAGATCTTGCTAGATCTTGATGGATCCTGGCTTTGATTTGACTAGATTCCTTCAGATCTGATTGTGATGACCTTCTAGATGTAAACATTTACTACTTGTCATCACCATCCTTGATCTACTTCACTGTGGTGGCCAATACTTGTGCAACTGGCTATGGGCGTGTCGAATGGCATCCCATCTAACTGCTTGAGGTTCACGGCTCCATGGCTAACGATCTCTTCTACTCAGAACGACGGGCCTTCGCCTGTGAACTTCAACTTTCCCTTGATCGCCTTGGTATTTCACATGAGGACCAGATCTCCAGATCGAAGATCTTTCTTGTGCAATCGGCGATCATGCCATGCCTTGCGTCGCTCCTTCTCAGTTGTCAATGCATGCACAACTAGTAAGCGCATCTCACAAAGTTTATGTAGTGCTTCATGGCATACTTGTAGAGATTTGGATTCATCAAGGTGTTGCATTGTGGCAATCCTTAATGAAGGGACCAAAAACTCTACTAGCATTACGACATCCTGCTGACCATAGACCAGCTGAAATGGTGTGTGGTCAGTGCTTCCCTTGTAAGCTGTCCTGAATGTCCACAGAGCAGCATGTAGCTTGTGCTCCCAATCAAGCATTAGCAACCATACATGAAGACATCACAAAAGCATCATCATTTGCCATCTTGAACATCCAAACCATCCTCATCAAGAGTAAGATTACCTTGCTTGTCTCCTTGATCTCTCTTCTTCTCATGGAACTCACTTGCAAAGTGTCCTTTGATGCCACAATAGAAGCACTTTAGCTTTAATCTATCCTTCTTTTGTCCATTTGAAGAAGCATCCACTTGATCTTGCCCTTTATACCACTTACTTTGCTTTTTGCCTTGAATTTTCCCTTGATGAACATAGCCTCCTCTCCAACTTGAGATGTTGATGTAGATCCACCTCTTGTTTGAAGCCTATATTCTTCATTAATCAAGATCTCTTGAAGATCAATCAAACTTGGCAAAGTCTTTTGAATAGCAATACTTTGAACAATATTAGCATGAGCATCCAACAATCCATTAATAATAACTTGAACAAGCTCTCCTTCCTTAATGCTCTCATCAATGCAAGCCAACTCATCATTCGATGCTTTCAATCTCAAAATAAAAGTATTTGGACTTTCTTCATTCTTTTGCAAACAAGAAAAGATTTGTCTTCTTAGAGTCAACACTCTAGAAATAGACTTGGATTCATAAAGCTTCTTCAATGAATCCCAAGCATCCTTTGATGAAGTACTCTTACCAACTTCCTTGAGAATCTCATTGGTAACATTCATCTTTATCATGTGTAGAGCCTTCTTGGCCCTCTTGCCATACCTCACTTGATCTTGTTGTGGTGCTGGTCTCTCCTCCAAACCTACAACAATATCCAAAACATCATTCATCTCAAGAAGTGATTCCATCTTCACTTTCCACAATGAATATTTATATGAAAGATTAATTATTATGGTTGGTTATCATAAAAGTATACAAAATCTCCTATTGTGAAATTGACTTGGGAGCCAGATATGTTTCCTCTATATCATAATTTTGGGGTTACATTCACTATTTTTGAGGTTACAAGATTGTTGAAGATTATCTATAATCAAATGTCTCTTCAACACCAATCGATACAAAGAGTCTAAATGGTAGGGACTGTACTCCTAATCAATGAGATTTTTCCAAGCCTTCAAAGGTACAATTTTATGGAGATTGTGTTTGTTGATCTAGTAGAATATTATTCTATATCCCTTGTGGTTTTCCATAACTTGCTCCTTTCTTTCACGTTTTTTGTCTTGTAGTTTCTACTCACAAGCATTGGCTATCTTTACTCATCATCAATACGCTTAATTGAGGCAATCACTTCCCTCACTTTGATCTTTGCGCCCATTGGAGGCAACACTTTGATAGGCCCTTTCTAGCTCATTTTATCTATTTGCTAGATTCAAGCCTAGATCAAGAACATCTCCTTATCATGCAAGTCAAGTGCAAATTATTGCTTGTAACATGTGACGGTAAGCTATATTATTTCTAATTGTGATATACTAAAGAAAATGTGCTATGTAAAAAGTGCTTTTAGATTGAGCTTTACGCAAATTTTCACTACACCTTCATGTGAGTGACTTGGCTACCCAAAAGCCAAATTCCATTCATGGTAACACTAGACATATTTTAACCTATTTTCTTTTTCATGTTGTGATAACACTAGCCAACTATAGATCACTATTGGAGCTTGATTTGTTTGTACATACAAGAAAATTCATAGGAATCTATATGTGAACTTATGATCTTAGGAGAAAAAGAAAGTTGAAGATTGTTGAAGTTTTGATGGGTCTAAGATCATTTGTTACTTAGCTTATCAACATGTTGGTCGTGTTAGTCTAAATTCTTAAAAGCCATGAAGAATCACCAATGATAGCCCTGATGAACAAGCAATTATTCTGAATGAGGTGATTAAAAGTGCATCAACGTTGAGTGTGTCTTAGTATTACAAAGCATAAGAGCAATTGTGAGTATCCAATGTCTTATAATTCCAATGACTGTAATATTTTCCCCTATATTGTAAGTTGAAATCACTATTTGGCATCAAAGCAACTCTTCTACCAATTATTTTCAAGTCCATACCAACCTTGTGGCAAACATTAAGCACAAGTAGCCATTTGGTGTAGATTGGTGAATGATGTTGTTGGGAGATAACCCCCAACACAAGATTTATCGAAATCAACAACAATTATGCCTCTTGACAATTTTGTAGCAATAAACAATGGTAACTCAAATCCTTGATTTTTGAAGGGTTTGCCCATATCGAGACAGCCCTAATTAGATTATTCAATTATTAGCAGATAATAAGTGAGAGAAATTTGGCACCCTACATGTGTAAGCCCAACGTGATAATCACATAGTTATTTGATTAATTAGAAGTTAATAAAATGACTTTAGGCCAAATTGTGAGAATGAAATGTCACAAGCCTTTATTGTTATGTCCATGACCAGTACATAGGATACAATATACTCCTAGTCTTGGATACACGGTACTCCAGTGAAACAAGCTATTAGTTATGCCATGTCATACTGGCGTGACCCGAAAGTAACTAATATCCTTGTGAGGCCCAGAACACGGTATGAGACATTGTATGCATGTGTAGAGTTATCAATAGCAATTCTATGAATAGTTGGTCCATGCATAGGACTCTATTCTAGGTGAATCTATGTATAGGGAACATAGGGCTATGCATGGCTATGTGCCCAGGATGCTTTTGGCTCTACATAAGAGGTCCAAACTCGCCCTACTCCTCATCATGGTTCTTGACTCATTGCCAAGCTCTCACTCTACATGGAATTAGTTAATATTCATGTTTTAGACCTAGCTCGTACAAATTTAATCTTAGGTCACAAATGGTTATTTAGTAAATCGCCTTTTTTATTAATTGATTTTGAGAAGCATGTTCTCACTTTCAAGGAGGGTGATAAGGTAGTTACATTATCTGGCAGTAATTTTGTACGTTCGTTGGATCAGATTTCTATAGTTAATGAAATGGAAACATTGGATTATTCTGAGTATGAAGTTTTTTCAATTTATGCTATTCTAGTTGTGGATGTTCTTGAAATGAATCTAAATGGTTGTGAATTCTCAGTAATTCTTAACTCAGTAAATTTAGATCATGAACAAGCAGTGAAAGAAGGGAACATTAATGAATTTAGGGATGTTTTTCCATCTGAATTACCTCATGGTTTACCATTGTCTAGGTCAGTAGACCACAGAATTGAGCTAATTCCAGGAAGTCAACCTATCTCTAGACAACCTTATAGGTTCTTTCAGAAAGAGGAGACAGAGATATCAAATCAAATAGAAAACTATCGGACATATACAACCTAGTCAACCTAGTAGAAAGATGGAGGTTTTCGGATGTGTGTGGATGACAAGGGGCTTAATAAAGTGACTATAAAGAATAAATATCCATTACCCATGATGGATGACCTTGTAGATCGCTTGGGTGGAGCACGATATTTCACCAAGATAGATCTCAGGACAGGGTACATCAAGTAAGAATTAAGTCAGAAGATGTCCAAAAGACAGGATTTTGTTCTAGATTTGGTCATTATGAATTTCTAGTGTTGCCATTTGGATTATTGAATGCTCCAGCAACGTTCCATCAAATGATGAACGATTTATTTTGTCCATATTTGGGGAAGTTTGTGGCTGTATTCTTAGACGACATTCTCGTTTACAGTAAATCCTTGGTGGAACACGTAGAACACATAAAAATCGTCTTGATGAAACTCCGTCGGGAGTTACTCTACGCTAAAGAGTCCAAGTGTGAATTCTTTAAGCAAGAGTTGCTTTATCTCGGTCATAAAATCACAGTAAATGGGATCAAGATTGACGAGGATAAAATCAAGATTGCGATTGAGTGGCCAATTCCAGGATCTGTGAGACAAGTAAAGTCTTTTTTAAGTTTTACACTTTTCTTCAAAAAGATTTATTGAGAGTTATGCTAAGTTAGCAGCACCGCTTAATAATCTGACAAAAGGAATTGTTAATAAAAAGAAAAAGAGGAATCAACCTAGTCCGCCTGTTGTTTGGAACAAAGAATTGAATCAATGTTTTGAGAGACTTAGAACAATGATTGTCTCAACTCCCATGTTACAAATTGCAAATCCAGATTTACCTTACGTCGAGAGAACGGATGCAAGTGATGTTGCAGTTGGAGTGGTTCTATTACAAATGGATAGGCCACTAGCGTTTGAAAGCAAAAAATTCATTGGTCCTCAGTTGCATTATACTACGCATGAAAAGGAATTGTTTATTGTAATCCATGCACTTAAAACCTGGAGACACTACTTGTATGGTAGTAAGTTTATAGTGTATACGGATCACCAGCCTCTTAAGTATTTTTGTAATCAACATGATCTTCGGGGGAGAAAAGCTCGATGGGCTGAATTGATGCAAGAATCTGATCATGAAATTTGTTACATAAGAGACAACTCTAATCAAGTTGCAGATGCTCTTAGTCGGATCGGTGAACTGAACGAGTTGTCATTCACCCAGATTTCTACGAATCTATATCTTTCGCTGAGAGAAAAATATGAATCAGATTCCCATTTTGGTCACATTTGGAACATTGTTCAAACCGAAAGAAATGTGGACAGTGTTGAGTCAGAAACACAGGGGACTCAACTAACTAAGAAAGATAAGAAGATTGTGGAACAGTTCACCATTCGAGATGGATAACTATTTTGTAATGGAAAAGTTTGTGTACCTGGGAATGATGAGCTCAAACGGAAGATTTTGTTTGAATGTCATGACATACCCTGTATAGGACATCCCGGTATACACACAGGACTCTGGACTTGGTTAAGAGAGAATTTTACTGGCCAAAGCTCAAGCTCGAGTCATATGTTGTTAAATGCAAGCCCTGTCAACTAGCAAAGGCTGAATGCCATAAGGCTGGTGGTTTGTTGCATCCGTTAGATATCCCAGATAAGAAATGGGAAAGCATATCTACGGATTTTGTAGTTGGACTTCCAAAGACCCAATGACAAAATGATTCTATTTGGGCTGTAGTGGATCGGTTAACTAAGTTAGCTGCATTCATACCAGTCAAGTCAACTATAAAGGCTTCTGATTTAGCCCAGATCTTTGTTGAAAGATTATTTCAGTTGTATGGTCTGCCAAGTGACATTGTTAGTGATAGAGATCCTAAGTTCACACGTCAGTTTTGGTCAGCAGTAGTCCATAAACTGGAAACTTATTTGAGTTTAAGTTCTTCTGATTATCCTGAATCAGATGGCTAGACAAAAAGGACTACTCAAACTATGGAAGATATTTTGAGGACGTATGTTTCTCACAGGCAATCTCATTGGGAAGATTATCTCCCACTGGTTGAGTTTGCATATAATAGTAGAAAACATTCTGCTATAGGTTACAGTCCTTTTATGCTTATGTACGGTTTTCAACCTAGATCTCCAGTGAATGTTGAGACGAAGTCTGTTAAGATCCAGAAGGTTGCTGATTTTTTGCATGATATGCAAGAAATGTTGCAAGTGGCTAAGGATAGTATCCGAAGTGCTCAGGATAGAGCTAGACACTATACCGATCTTAAGAGATCTCCAAGAGACTTTAAAGCTGATGACTGGGTATATCTTAGGATTCCAAAAGATTCTAAGACGTTATGTACAGGGAAGCATTATAAGCTATCTACCTGTTATTGTGGACCTTTCAGGATTGTACGTAGAATTGGTTCTTTGGCGTATGAACTCGATCTTTAAGGAAAATCGACTACACACCCAGTGTTTCATGTAAGTTATTTGAAACTAAGTTTACATGATGGTGATACAGTTGGATCGGATGAGGATTTGTCCCATTTGGAAGATTTAACGCTTAGTGTACCTTAGTGAGACACTGTGCCAAAGTGTCATTTTTCTCCTTGATGGCCTGAAGCAGAAAATTACTGAGTACCAAAACTTCATTGTATGAATCCCTTGCAATGTCAAATTGCAAGAGTGTGATCCCAGACTCTATCACAGAATCACTGATAGAAGCTCATCTATTTTTGAGATCCAAACAGTCAATAACTCTATAATTTATACTGAAGTCAAGTTCCTCTAATCTAAAACAAAATGGAACTCCAATTCTATCTACAACATCGGATATGTCACTTTCAAATTTAAGATAGTCATCCAAATCTATATATGTATAAAAATTTGAATGAGGAGGAGGAGGTGGATGAGCAGTATCTACAGGAGTAACAGGATTATCCAAAATGGTTGTAGCTATGTTTACAACCATATTTAGTGCAGTAGTATCTACATTATCAATAGGGTTAGATTGAGGAGAATCTGTAATAATGGCCCTCTTAACTTTCTTTGCGGCTCTCTTGGGGGTTGGCTGCTTCCTAGGCTGCTTGGTTGGGAGGTCAATCCTATCTATTGGATCAAGTCTGGGAGCATACGGCTAAGACATTTATAATTTGGAGTATCTATCCCGCATCCTATACAGTAGTTGAAAATCTTTAGGCATAATAGTAACTCGCTTGGCATGTATAGCAAGCAAAAATGAATCTTCAAATAAAAGGCTCTGATAATCCTCAGCAGCCTCTGAAGGCACTAAAGTGCCGTGGGTGTGAATCTGACAAAACTATCGAGATCCTCCTTAGTGATATGACAGACAGCATGATAGAATGGAACTTTTTGGATTAACAGATTGGTTGACCTTTGATATTTATGAATATCAGAGAGCCACCTGCTGCGGTTGTGTCTTCTAGTTCATGTCGGAGGATTTATGGCAACGGCAGGGGCTGAGAAAGCATCAACAGAGAAAAAATCTCTCTTTGTTTGCTTTCTCCTCTCTATAGAGGTACTTTGAGGGGTATCGCACTTGTGCACAATGAGTGAGATAGAAAGAGGAAGGGTGGACTGCTCTCGCAAATAATCGATATGTACAAAAATAATGTATGGGTATATCGGACCTGTGCATAGGTAGTATAAGTGGTATCAGAGAATATGGTATAGTAGTGCACAAGTGCGATATGCGGAGACCGTGTATGAGGATATCAGACCTGTGAGCATGGAAGGTAGTAGGTAGAAAAGCGAATGAGCGAGTGGTGCACAAGTGCGATATGCAAAAAAAAAGTGAAAAAAATGGCTCGTAGATTGTGAGTTTTATATCGCGATTCGCACGTGCGAAAGAACGTCTTGTCACACATGCGAACTGCCACTTTATTTGGTAGTGACACATGTTGCCAATCCAACCAATGACCTAGTGACATGTATCACATTGTCATTTCACACGTGTGTGAATGTATGCACGAATGGGGAGTCAACACCTGTCACCAATCCAAGCAATGACCACGTGACACGTGTTTTGACCACGTGTGAAAAAATTCCCTATAAAATGCACGCAACCCGATTAATTTTTTGCTTTTTCTTCTCGAATTTCGCGGCATATCTCTCTTGTGTGCACGCTTTGTGTTTTCTGTTGTAGCTTGGCATATGCCTGCGCACAAGTGCGATATCCCATTGCTATCTACCGTACATATCCCTCTTGTGCGCGTTATTTAAAAAAAAAATTCCAGATTGCTTATCTCGTGCACAGGAGCGATATTTGCCCGAGTACAATGGCCTCGTCCCCCGAATGTACCCGTGACACGAGCCTCAATACATTTCTTACTGAATTTGGAATAACTGACAACTTAGACTACTTCCACAACCTATTTTGCCCATATTTACATGTTTTCAAGACTGCGCAACCCAATTCAAAAGTATTTTATGACCATTATGTTAGATTCAGGGATATACTCAATATACATGTTATCTCCTTAGGTTCACTCTCCTTCATGCATTATACTGATCTTGTCCATTTCTTCTCACAGTTCAAGCAGAGACTAGATAGAATGTTTATTATATTGTTTGATCTATTTAAAAGCACTTCGATGTGTTCTTACTGTAAAAGAAAATGTCGTTTTGTTGAATATCAAACTGGTTTCATACTTTTTCTATCAGTTCAAATCCCGAACGATGAGGAAGTTCTGATCCTCAAATTGCATCATCCTCAGTTCAATCATCCTTTAAAGATATTAGTCACTTCCTTATCAACACCCCTAATAAGGATAGTGATTTTCTTGATGTTAATACTGATGTGCTTCAGGATTCTTTCATTGGCCAGAATATTATTGCTGATGAATCAATGTCTATAGATGAATCCAAATGTCTTTTTAATTTGTCTGTGTGTTATATAAATGATGATGTATATATTACTACAGCTGATTTGTGTCAGTTTTTTGACTATCGTGAGGATGAGGTGCTATGTTTATTATCTGGCACAATTTCTGAATTCTCCGACTTTGTAGAGTTTGAAATAGATGACCTTGTGGTTGGAATTGATTATGATGACGAGGATGGACTTACAACCGGTGAAGAATGTCTGACGAAAGCTTTGTCAAATTTTGCTGAGCATGGACGAAGCATACCTTCTGATGAAGAATCCACGACATTTCAATCTCAGATGGGCTTCTCTCGTCCATCATTAATGAATTTCACAGATGATTCTTCTTTAGTAAGTGGTCATAATATTGATCATTAGGATCTGGTTGTTGTTGATGATGACGAATGTGTAAGTGTTTTAACTTCCTTCCCTAAGAATGTTGTTAACTGTAGAATGTTTTTTTTTAAAACTTATTTTTTATTGCAGGAGCCTCTCATAATTAATAACTTTGCTGTGAGACGAAGTGGTTACAAACAACATGCTTCCTCGTTCCAGAGGGAGAGTGGACTTGGCCACTATCTTAGGCATTTCCTAAAGAATGAGATCTGTATTGCTCGCTCGAAGTTGAGCCTAGTTGGGCAGACTCTGATAATGGCAATTAAAGTTTTATCCTTTTTATCTAGGAGGACATAAATTTGTTAAGATGAATAAGATCATTTTCGTCAAAAGATCTTATGTTTTGAACATTCTAGGTTTTACTGATGGAAATGTTCCATTAAGGAGCTCCCATTATTCATTGTACTCTACTTATATTGAACTTAGTGGAAACAAGAATAATGCACATCTATTAGATGCATACTCAAGCAGATAATTTCTTCATGACAATACAGCCATAAAAGCAGATACAAAAGCCGATGATGAAGAGTGAACACTTTGTATTCTCTTATTATACAATCAATACATTTACACTGAGTATTTCTCCTCTCTCTTGTTCCATGAATTTGTAAGCAATTCTGAACTTGTCATGATTTGATGACAATGATGACTGAATGTCTTTGTTATCTTCTACTCAGCAATCATTTAATTTTTCTCTTCTTGTATGAACTTGCATGTTTTTCTAAACTTGTATTTTGTGGATTTTGTTATTTGTCAAATATGAACTCTCTCCGGTAGAACCACTGAAACAATTGACAAATGTAGTTTCATTTTTCATTGGTTCCTCCATGTTGTGTATTTTGATGAAATGATGCCCGTGCTTGCCAATGTGACTTCTCCATCCCTTGTGATGACCAGACACTTTGGCTTCCATATGTGTTTGCAAAAAATGTTGTATGATCTCTTAGTATGTGCTACAGTTCTCAAAATCATAATGTCAGTCTTATGTTTGGATGTAAATTTTTAGGGAAAATTAAAAGCATCTTGAAGAATTTATACTAACCATGCAATGAGTGATGTGATCTTCTCCCCATGCTTTTGATATTGCATCAACAAACTCGACACAAGTCTTTTGTACAACTTTCTTGTCAATATCAAAAAATTTATCTTTTCTTAGAATCTATACATTCAGTGGATTTGCTTGTCAATATTGAGCCCAACGACGTTCCTAGTGAAACATTGTCCTTAATATTTCAAAGAGCTACTAATGCAGATCTGCAAAAAAACAAATAGTTAGCAAGATATCACCATAGTTGAAATAAATCCAAATGTCATTGATCAAGTTACAAAAATCAAAATGTGCTTACTTGAATGCACGAATCCTTCTATTTCGATAAACTCATTCTGAAAGCATTTGAATATCTTTGCAACTTTGTCACTTTCGCTTCTTATTTCCAGCCTTCTTCTTAGCCAATTTCACATCCTTCAGTAATTGTAAGTTTTCAATTCAAATAGATTGTAAGATTGATTGCATTTGCTCCAGTTCTGATTTGATATCGATTGTTATCTTCTGTAATGATTCATTATTTTTTTTTTAAGTTGTTCATTTTTCTCTAAGGTCTTTTGGAGAAGACAATCTCCATTCTAACAATAAGAGGATATCTGTATATCATGTCTGAAGACACATACAGTAAGTTAAGCAACACACCTTTGTAGAAGATTCAATTAGTCATTCACATGGCTAATCATACACGGGGTTCTCCTCTAGGGGAACTCGGGAAGGAACCAGTCAGTATTTAAGGGTTTCATTTTTTGTTAAACTACATTGTCCTACGATTACCAAAAGGCACGGATGTCTATCCTGTTTTATTAGGCAAGCTTGGCTACAAACCGCAAAAGCAGTGCATGACTGGGCAACATGAGTGGTGCGAAGATTGAAGTGTTGTGTCATACCAACATAGATTTGCTAGATTTGTGTAGTATTTATGTCGTTCCCCAAGGAGATAGCACTTAAAAGTTGTTTAATTGGTACAGTCCTAATTATTTCAAATGAAATGGAGTTGAGTGTTTAACTCACATTCTAAAAAGTGAATTTTATTCATATAAAGTTGTTTTCCATGGTTCTTCAATCTCTCGCAATATCCTAGTAATCCAATATGCCCATTGCATATCCATGTAACTAAATGAGTTATTGAAGAGAATGTGGGATGTGTCAAAGTGCTTGGATCTTGAGGATATAATGTTCCATCTATCCACAAATCCAAGTTCTTCTTTCCTTCTGCCCTATAACGAGAACGATCCTTAGAAAATATTTGAATTCCTTTGCCTCCTCTTCTCTGCAAAGGTGCCAAACAAGTAGGGATATCCAAATGTAGATGACACAATGTTGTCATCAGAAAAAACAATAAAGTAATCAGATGCATCAAAGTACGAAGAACAGATTTTTCAAAACAAAACAAAATACTCATCTTTTATCATATTATATACTCTGTACCATCAATCCAATCTCCATGCTTTTCTGCTTGATTCAAATTTGAAGATGGCGCTCATATTTTCATTCTAGTACATAGTTGGCGCTCATATTTTCATTCCAATGTGAAGATGGTGTTCATATTTGGAGATTTTGCTCATATTTTCATCCAATGGAGGGAATGCATATTCATACATTTTGCTTTTTTCCCTGATTTGAATTTGGAGATGGCAGTCATATTCTAGATCCAATGAGAAGATTGCCCTCTTCGTAACCAATGGAGGGAATGTATTTTCAAATTTAGACAAGTTAGACTGTGAACAGTTTAGAGTCCTTAACTGTGACTATAGACACTATGGTTAGATCATTGGGAGTTGGGGAGGCCCTTGGGAGTGGTGGGGGCAAGCAAATAAACAATATTGTTTTTTTTTTTTGTTTTGATATTTTTCTTTATCCTACATGGCATTCCTTAAAGGGTCTTTTTGATATTGAGAACTCCTCTAATGTGATGAGGGATGCGCTATTACCTTTTCTTTTGAGCAGTGCACAATCTTCAACAAAGATACTACTCTGACTACTTGCACTCGAGTTTGAAACTTATATGTACTTTCTGACTCTATTGCACTAGCTACTACTTCGTATGAGAATGTAAATACATTATGGCATGGTCGATTTGGACATGTTAATACAATATCCCTATGTTAATACAATATCCCTTTCTTACATTCGTTGTAATAATCTAGTTGATGGATTGAATTTTTTTCTCTCATTAGATAGGAAATCTTCTGTGAGTCCTACATTTATGGCAAACATTCTAGAAGCAGATTCCCCAGAACGCACTCCATCAAGACAAAGCATGTATTAGGTCTTGTGCACAGTGATCTTTGTGGTCCAATGCCAACTCCATTCTTAAGAGATGCACTTTACTTTATTACCTTTATAGATAACTACTCGAAATGGGGACGACAGTCATGTTCATAAAGTATAAATCCGAAGCCTTCAAATGCTTCAAAATATTCAAGGCCATGGCTGAAACCCAAACATCTAGAAAGGTGAAAGCGCTCCGAAGCGATGGTGTTGGTGAATACATCTCCAATGAGATGTCCGACTATCTGGCTGAACATGGTATTCGAAGAGAATTTGCAACCTCCTATTCATCTCGGCAAAATGGAGTTGCAGAAAGAAAGAATCAAAAGCTAGTTAATTCAGCTAGATCTATACTGCATCAATCCAATTTACCTTCAAACTTTTGGGCAGAAGCCACTACCACAACGTGTTATCTACAAAACAGATCCAGCACAAAAGCAGTTAATTGCAAAACTCCTTATCAAGTGTGGCATGGACACAAACCTAGTGTCATAATCTTTGGTTGAATATGCTTTGTTCATGGCCCTAGGGAGCTTAAGAAGAAATTCGACCAAAGGTCGTTGTATGGGATGAGCGTGAAAAGGGTCGTGACGTCAGCCTTTGCTGAAATGAACGTTGGTGATGTAATCTTCAAAGAGGATGCATTTTACGACTTTAAACAACAGGGAAGTATAGGTCAAATATTGTGCTATGATGGAAATGCCATCGACCCAATGGTTCTTCGAGTCTATTTTGACTCAGATTGGGGAGAAATTGTTTCTACCAAAAGCTCCAGCTCCGGGTTTTGTTTCTTTCTAGCAGGGGGGACCAATTTCATGGAATTCGAGGACGCAAAAATCAGTCGCACTATCTTCGACTGAGGCAAAGTATATCGCAGCATGTCAAGCTTCGAGAAAAGCTATCTATATCATATTACTACCTCAATGCAAAGCTTACTAATGAGCAGATTCTAAATCATATGGATTCGACCAGATTTGGAGTGCGTAATATTCCTGATGAACCAACAATAAAACCGCCAAAAGCAGTTATATTGAAGGAAGACATGATCACATGGTCAATGACGGAGAAACAAGCCAAGCAACATTATAATACGGTCCTGAAATGGGAAAATCCTCCTCAAAAGATTGATTCAAAGAATGTGCCATGCTTACTGGATAAAGGCAAAGAAAAATTCAAGGATGATTCTACAAGTCAGAGTTCTAGCAAGACATCATCGTCTAGGAAGTCTTCACCTTCGAAGAAGAGTTTATCTTCTCAGAAGTCATCACCTCCACGATCAATTCCTACTAAGAAGACTAAGCGAAGATCCAAGACAAGTCCTTTTGACAAAGAACAAGCAGATGTAGTCCAGCATGATATGCCCAAATATTTTAAATTCTATACACTGGATGATGTGGTTATCATGTTACCCAAAGCACATCGTGAACTTGAAGAACAGGTGCAGTATCATTTAATAAAGATTCGATGTGAAGAAAATAAAAGCCCACAATAACTGCATCTTGCAAGTGTCATGGGACCGCCACCAGTTTTGGTGGGCGATCCGGTTGGAGGGTTTGCAGATCCCAAGGCAACCCTAACCCTAGTTAATAAGTGAGAGGGATTTGGCCCCCTAGTTATTTGATTTATTAGAAAGTCAATAAAAGGACTTTAGGCCTTTTTGCGAGACTTTTAATGTCGTAGGGCCTAAATGTCAAGTTAGTGAATAAAGTTGGGTTTCCCTCCAATCTGAATGGGTTCTCACTCTTTTTTAAATTTGAATAGTTAGGGAGGCAAAAATGGACCAATAGGATTCAGAGGCCAGGGTCCTCTTCTCTACTATAAAAAGGGACCAACTCGAGTTTGCTACACATGTACATATCTTCATTCAATGAAGCATATTGGTTCTCTTGTGAAATGGATTTATGAATGTCCTTGCTCTCTATCACTTTTTCTCCATCTCTCATGCTTTTATTGTGTTTGCTAATTTTTGGATCTGATTGTTATTGGGTTTGCATGTTTTATACTTTTTATGAGAGAGAAAGGGAGAGAGAGAAGGAGTAAGCTATCTTCATTGTGGATCTAGTGTTAATGGATGTAGTGTTAATGCTTAGGGTTAGTGGATGGTAGAGTTAGATGTGAATCTTCCATTCATGCTGAAATCTGAACTATGCTATCGCTCTCATGGGAACGAATCTACGCGTGACAACTAACTTCATCTCCTTGATGCTAGATTGATTAGATCTTGGGTTGAGGATAAGCAAGGAAAGAAGCCCACTACACGTAGACAACAATGATTATAATTTCTCCATCTATCACCTTTGTATAGACATTGTAGTCGGCCATCAATGGTTGAAATCCTAAGGATCTGAGGGTGTGATCCTTCTTCTTATACCATTGCCTGGCATACTGCTTCAGTCTATATATGCTTCTTTGCATTCGGCAGGCGTAGTTGGCAAAGCGTGAGCAGATGAATCCTGGTGGTTGGTCCATACAGACCTCCTCATTCAACTTGCCGCATAGGAAGGCGGTCTTTTCACCCACTATGTGGATCTTGAGACTGTATGCTGCTGCATATGCAAAATAGTAAGTGTAAGGACGAATGCTTTATGACTGGAGAAAAGGTTTCAGTATAGTCAACACCATACTTCCGAGAAAACCTTTTGCTACCAATCTAGCCTTGTACTTTAATATGTTGCCATCAGGTCCATACTTGTATTTGAAAATCCATTTGCACTTTATAGTCTTCTTGTATGCTGGTAATGGCTCCAGATTCCAGACGTTGTTCTACTCCATGAAATTCATCTCGTCTTCCATCGCTTTAATCCATTTGTCCTTATCTGGACAGCTGATAGCTTCCTCATACGTTTGAGGTTCTCTGCCAAATCCACATAATTCTTCTGATACAGAAGATGAGCTGGCAAGGACGAATCTGACTAGTGCTCTTCTTTCTCGCGTGGACATTCTTGGAGTGTCTGTAGTCAGATCGATGGCCTTGCCTTTGTCAAGTCTCTTGCCTTCGCTGACCGCTGAACTGTGGTGAGTAGAAGGTGTCCTGGGCACAAGTAGCATGTCTTGCTGCTCATCGTCTGAACAATCTCTTTGTTCATCTGGAATTTTGACATCCTCATCCCTCCATAGATGTTGGCAAGTCATAGTAGCCTTTGGTCAAGATTTCATAGCCGATTGGATCTCCGTTAGCCATTGTCTTTGACTCATCAAATCTGGCATCTTTGACAGTCTTGATCTGTCTGTTGTCAGGCATGTAGATCCTGTAGTATGATGAATGAACATCATATCCTACGAAGGATCCCTGCTCCATCTTTTCATCCAGTTTCTTTCTTTTCTGATCTGGAATGTGGGCATATGCGACACACCCAAAAATACGCACATGTGTCAGACTTGGTTTGTTGTCCCACCAAACCTCGTGTGGCGTGGCATGTGCGACGCTGGATCTACCTGTCCTGTTCTGCATGTAGTTGGTTGTAGCTACTGCTTCAGCCCATAAAAAAATTGATGCCTTTGAATAGACTATCATTGATCTCGCAGCTTCCATGAGAGTCCGATTTCTCCTCTCTGCCACACCATTGTGCTGTGGTGTGTAGGCTGCAGTCTTCAAGTGAGGTATGCCTTTGCTGGTACAGTATTCTGTAAAGCATTTGGAAATATATTCTCCTCCTCTGTCCATTCTCAGCTGTTTCACCTTCTTGTCAGTCCATTTCTCAGCCCAATTCATGAACTCTGTGAATTTGTCTAGGGCCTCTGACTTGTTGTAGATAAAGTATACGACTGCAAACTTGCTGAAGTCGTCGATGAAATTGATGTAGTATTTTGAACCTCCCAGGGAGACCACATCAAACAATCCACAGATGTCAGAAGTTCTTTCGTTCTAAGAGAATCCTTGGTGAATGGTATACGTGACATCTTGCCTTTGTTGTAGGCATCGTAGGACTTCAAGCATGCTGCATCCTTGATACTGACACCAATGAATGCTCCGCTTTGGCTAGCGTTGTATAAAACAACTGTATTCATGTGATATAGTGTGCCATATATATCCATCGATTCTTTGATCTGGTGAGCTTGCTCTGAAGGTACTCAAATCCTGAGCTGATATAGGTTCCCCTTCCATTTTTTAGTGGTGATGAGCTGAGTGGTTGCAGATTCAACCACTTCATAGGTATCGCCTTCAAAAGTGATGATTAGTCCTGCATCTACCATCTTAGCAACAGATAGCAGGTCCTTCTGAAGAGTGGGTATGTATAGAGTGTCTTCGAGTCTTCTGTCTCTTCCTTTGGTGCTTAACCACAGCGCTCCAGTTCCGTTGACTTTGTGTTTGGAACCATCTCCCAAGATTATATACCTGAAAGATTCTGATTCTTGATAACCAGTGATCATGTGTCTTGTTGCCACGAAGTGTGACGTTGCACCTGAATCAAGAATTATTTTTTGTATATCTGAAGTTGATGTCGCACAAACATCAATACACAAGTAGGCTGCTGGATTCTTCCCGTTGGTGGCTCTGTCTTCGACCATCTTGGAGGACTCGGATTTCTCCACGTAGGATGAGCTATTGTCACTCTCCCGTCTGCTCTGAGCTTTCTTGTTTCTGGGATTTTGGAAGCAATCAACAGCTGCATGACCCGTTTTGTGACAATGGATGCACTCTATCTTTGGGCTGAGCCAACACTTGTCAACAGTGTGGCCTTCTCGTGTGCATCTCGTGCATGTCTTCTTCTCACCTTTCTGTTGTTTCGGTTTGCTTTTGCTCTTCCATTTGTTTTCTTTTGCTCCCTCTGACTGCTGCTTTTGATCTTGTCTTTGGTCTGACTCCCTCTTAGGCTTGAAATTCTTCTTTTGCATCTCTTTGTTGTTATAGAGAACTTGATCAGAGTTATCTTTGTTGTCAGGGTGTTCACGGGCTTCCACTTATTCTCTTATCTCAATTGCAGCCTTCTCAAAGGTCATCTGTGGATCTTTGGCAAGCAATGCTCGGGTCGTCTGAGACGATCTTGGTAGAGCTCGCAGCAGGTATGTGAGCTGCTTCTCTGCTGAGACTGCATTCTTTGCTCTGGAATTGTATAGTGAAAGGAACAAGTCCTTCATTCTTGTGATGAATAAGGTGACATCTTTACCATCCCATCTCCGATTGGTCAGCTGATCTTCAAGAAGCTTAATTTGGCTTCGTGACTTCGTTTGAAATATGGTCAGCAAAGTATCCCACATTTCTCTTGCATTCGAGAGTGTGACTAGATCAAGTGTCAAGCTATCTTCGATGGAGGAAGATAGGACGACTACTGCCTTGTCATTTCTTTCTCTCCATTCCCGTAGCCCTTTTCCAGTAATTGTGGGCATTTCCTGTGCCATCAACCCAGGGCCATAGTCCTTCTCCTTTCATTATGAGAGAATTCTTCACCTTCCATGCTAGAAAGTTTAATCCTGAGGAGTCATGGATGCCATAACATGAAGGAGTCAGACAGAGCTCTTACTAGAGTTGACAGCTCTAATAGAGCTCACGGCTCTGATATTATTGATGGAAATCCCGCGAAGTGTCAAAATGCTCTGATGCCACTGATGGGAATATCGGAGACGTTAGAACGTTTCGATACCATTGATGGAAATTCGATAACGTCAAATGCTCTAATACCACTGTTGGAAATCCCACGAAGCGTCGGAACGCTTTGATAGTGCTGAAGGGGATATTCTCGGGGATGATAGGCCGGATAGAGCTGACTTGGCAGGAGTAGCTACTACTACTGACTACGGTCTGATTCTCTTTCAAGCCCTAGATCGCTACTGCAGATTGCTGTAAAATTGAACTTGTACACAACAGATAACGTTGAGTAAAACAATAGTGAAAATATATCTACTGCTAGCATGCATTCAAATATTGCAGATCATACATATTACAGAACAGAGTATTGCGAAAATTGCTTCTATTATCAGAACTGAATATGCAATGTTTTCTTGAGTGCTGTCTATTTCCCAGATCAACGCGTTGGCTCAAGAGAGATGTTCTCTCTCACGAATAATATGACTAGCTACTACTAATCAGTGAAACTCACTCTGGAGCTTCTTCTTTTTTTTTTTTTTTCTTTTTTTTTTCGTGACTGTATGACACTCTTTCTTATGTGATCAATCAAGGAAATTGATTAAGTTAGAAGATCTAATGAAAAGAAATGCATTAGGCTTAATCAAAAATCGATTCTAGTTTATCGTCGTTGTTCTCCGTGCATTAGCTGCCTTCTGCCCGTTGCACCCCGCCTTCACGTTGCAAACCTTCGCATTTTGCCAAAAGAGGCACTTTTGCGGTTTTAAGGGCAAGTGTGGCTTTTTCAAGGGCAAGTGTTGCTTTTTCCCGAAAGCTGAAAAATGCGACAGTTGGCTAAAAAACTTTTCCAAGGCATTTGGAGACAATGTCGCTTTTTTTCGAAAGGCAAAAAACGCGACAATGTCGCTTTTTCCTGAAGGGCGAAAAAGTCGACAGTAGGGTAGAAACCAGTTCTAGGACATTCAAAGACAGTGTCGCATTTCTAAGGGCAAGTGTCGCCTTTTCCCGAAAGGCGAAAAAGCCGACAATAGGCTTAAAAACTTTTCTAAGGCATTTTGCGACAGTGTCGCTTTTTCGCAAAAATGCGAAAAATGCAACAGTGTCGGGAAAAGTTGCCAGAGTTATTTTCTAAGTGTTTTAGACCTAGGGATGAATTTTCCTCATGACCCAAAAATGCGAACTGTGCGATGAAACAACTCAAAAATGCAGACTGTGCGAAACATAGTTCAAAATGCACACTCGCGAAAAACACCAAAGGAAAAACTAAGAAAATATGTTAAGGCTTTGAAAGATAGAAACTCTTGGTTTCTTTAAGGAAAGCCTTGAAGCCTCACGAAATCTAAAAAATTCTTACTTTTTTAGTCTTTTACCAAATCTTGTGCTCAAATAGCTATACCTTGTTATTATTGTCCATTGTAAATCCTCTGTAAATGATACTACACCAAACGGGTATAAACAATGAATTTTCTCTCTCAAACAACAATTTTCTCAAAACCACCGAAACTACAATATTCTCATAATTCTCAAACTTTGACATTGCCGATTACTATTCTAAAGATTAGTTCAAAAAAACTTTGTCGATTTCTATCATCCAGACTGCCTAATGATCTTGTACAAAGTCCTTCTCTTGAGACTTTCTTCCGTGCTAGCTTCACCGATGAAAGACACTCATTGTTAGCTCCACCAGATGGTGCAAGTCTGCCATACCTTGCAGCTCTGATACCATGCTAAGTGAATGAGAATTTAGTATGTAAGATCACAAACACAATTACCATAGCTCAAGCATCTCAAGCTCTCATAGATGGTACAACAAAAGTAATTTAATAACATGGAAACACGGTACATATAGTAAAAGCTCCAAACTGCATGGGCTCGATCGTCATCTAACTAAATTGGCACTTGTGCAACAAATTAGGCCCAGTATAGGCAAAAATTAGCTATGAACCTAGAATATGCCCCTGAACATAGCAAAACTTGACAAGAAACTAATGTATAGACTAATTTCCTATTACTGTGGCTACCCGGCTAGTTCAAGTAGCCAATTATGGGACTAGCCCGACTGATATATCTATTGCGGGTCAAGATTAACTATACAATACTTATGACATCACATTTGAAGCGTATCTAGAATCGATAAGATTTATAACACTAGATTGATGGGCTAGTACCTAATCAAAGCCCTAATCATGATTTAGCTTGTAATTATGGTTTTGCTTTATACAAATGTAAGTTATGATGTGTGGAGAATTGTTGTTGTGGTTTTCTTTATGTGATTATGTTAATTCGTGGGGATTGCAGGATTCGTTATTGGTTTTATAATTTAAAATATAAAAAATCAACTGAATGAGTTGAAGCTTCAAGGTGCATTTCAGAACATCCTTCTTTTTCATGTCAATATTTTCAATGGTGAGAAAGAACTGCAAAATCTTATCTTGCATGCAAACATATATACTACAGTCCTATACATGAATCGCAATATGAGTATGCACCTACCCTAGTTAGGGAAGAGCAGACTACTCAAGATGCTTATTAGTAAACACACATATCCATGTAAGCTAAGGAAGAGCAAAATACTCCAGATGCTTTCTAGTAAATGCACATATCCATGTGATTGAAGTGAATGCAAACAAACGGAACACATAAGACATTATTCTATTTAGGCATGGTAATTTGGTACCTCTAGCCCTAAGTAAAAGAAATTGTATTCTATTGAGCTTTATTGTAGTTAATGTTGTCGTCATTTTAAATTCACACTGTTCTTTTTTCTTTCGTGAGACTCTACAAAATCTTGCCAATAAAATGCAAATAAATTTATGTTTTCAATACAATTGAGTTCTTGTCTGTATCACTATCATGCATCACTATAAACTTATAGTCAATAAAGATATCATATATTGCAAAGACCAAAGGAAGTTTTTTTTGGGGAGATATAAAACTTAAATGCAATGATGAAGAGCTTGCTCGAAAATGCTAAGAAGCTCACTTGACCAGACTCGCTCAAGGCCCACCCCCCTACAAAATTAAGAAGATCATGTATCTATTGTTGTTAGTTGATCATCCTTAGGAGAAGAGTTTCACTTATAACTGACCAAATTTGTGATAGATAATGATTGTGTTATGTGCAACTTTGTGATTAAAAAGGTCTCTTTATAAAGTTTTCTTCAATTTGTATGAATAATTCCATGATATACTATTAAAAAAATGGAGACTCCTATTTTGATGAGTTTGTAAGTATGATTGTTTAGTAATACTTAACTCAATGTACTTATTCTTATCCCCATATGTAGTCACCTTAGTCATCCAAGCTACATGATGCCATAACTTCAAGCATCTGTGCACCCACTTAAACTTTTGTTCGTTTGAAATTAGATAAAGCATAGTAAGTTATTGAGATGTCTTGGCTTGCACGTGTTCAGAAGTGTTTAGTGTACTAGAAGCTCGAAGGTTAAAAACAACAATATTGAAAAACTCATTTAGAGACTTCAGACAAACAAACCAATTAAAATGAAGACATAACATAAGTACCTTCAAGACCAAAGTCAACATAGTCATATTTATCTCTCAAGAATAATGAGTGATGAGTTCATCTTTATTCAAGATTTCAAAATGCTTATAGATGTGTTGCTCTTACATCTACAACAAGCTAGATGGATGTGTATCTATTGCATCTATACCAAGGTGCTAGGTAGTCATAAGCCACATGCTTATAATGGATATGTTACAAATGTAATCATTTTAAATCTGAATAGTTTTATGTATTTATTGTATGTTCAAGAAATCACACTTGAGAGGACCAATTATTAAACTCAATCATAACTTTGGTTAAATACTTCAATGTGTGGGTATAATTATTAAAATCAATACAAAATCTAGCATTAATGAATGTGTTTTTATCTACAGTACACTCATGACCATGACCATGAGGAAAAACACGGACTTCCATGTTTGTGTTTGGAAACCAAAAGCAGGAGGAGAGTTTTGTGGTTCATGGGGGATGGCTTCCTCATATGTGCTCTCAATCCAACAAACCCTTTTCTTGATGTGGCACCTAAATATTCATGAAAGTCTTGTGAGCAATGAGAAGTCTAAAATCCCCATGAAAATGAAAGAGTGATGCTATGTCAAACTAGGGTGCTAACCATGCAAAGATTGCAAAGAGATACAAAGAAAAAAGAGAAATAGAAGGAAAATATATGTAAAAACTTAAAGAGAATCAAGTAAAAAGAACTTCAATGATGCAATCATCTATGGAGGTCAAATGGCCATGTGCTATTTCACCGTTTGAAATCCCAAGGCAATAAATCCTAAAAATTCCTGCACATCAAGTCTGAATTTTTTATTATTGCACAACACTAATTATTTATACTTTCAGTAAAGAATACATGCTCTTGGCTTTGCCTCAAAATGTTGGCTTCAAGTTGACATTCAAACATTTTTTGGATGATTTGGAACATTGTATAGTTGTGTAGGAGAAGAGTTGATATCATATCAAATTTGGTGCAGACTTAAACTCTTGTGGATTAGGGATACCTCGAAACCTTGTGTGCTCCAAATTTGGCTTAGCCTTCTCGTGGATGTAGAGTGAATCTATTTTTCATAAAACGATGCTAGTGTAACAAACCAAAAGAAATTGTCTTCCATTGTACCAAGTTGAATAAGAGAGTAAACTTTAGCAATGGAGACCCACACTCTAATCTCCTCGGAGTCCTCACATACCGATAGGCTCCAAATTGGCTTGACCCTAAAGTGTGTTGTACAATGTAAATATTGTACATAAACATGCTAGTGATGTCTTGAAGCTAGCTAAGTAGCGGAATAAATGAAACATGTGAAAAGATTTTAGCACTTAACAGGAGATGAAAAATTATTATTATTTTTATCTTGTGTCCATTAGAGTGGGAAGAGTTGGGTATAGGTGTTCAATGTGGCTAGGCTCAAACCGTTATGTAGTGACATATAAGGAGGTTATTTTAATAACTTTTCGAAAATGGCTTGGTTGAGTGGTATGTTTTATTGTGCACACCCAAATATAGGTTAAAGGTTAGATATGGTGTACAAAATAAACAAAAATATGATCTTGTTCTAGATAAGATTTTAATATTTAACTTTCAAACAAATAGTTGGTTAAATTTACTTTCAAATTCACAATTAGCTAATTTTGTTGCACTTCTTTTAAGGGCAAATAAGCCTTTCACATGCATTGCAAGCTTGTAAATGCAAGCTACACCCGAGCCGAGGGTATTTTAGGCTTTGGGCCCTGTGGACGTGGCCTTTTGCAAGTGTCTCTTAGGCTCCCAATGCTTTTGCTAAGGGTACTTTAAAGTATTTAATCCCTTAGCCAACATACAATTTTCAATTGACTAGGTTGGAATGCTTGGGAGAATCGGCAAAGTATAGCAACTGAATCAACATTGTTTCTCGAAAAAAGATGTCATGAAAATTTTGACGACGATTTTTTATATAAGCATATAAGCCCCTTCAAGAGTAATAGTCTGAAAAAAAATCTAGAAGTTTTTAAAAATGTTTGAGGACAACTCAAAAAGGTTTCTCGAGGTGTGACGAGGTTGGCCGCTTATGTGCCACGTCAGCTCACCAATTTTTTTTTTCAAATAAGGCATCTGGAAAGACGAAAGACCTTGGAAAAATATTATTATTTTAATTAACTGCAAATTCCACGTGGAAGGAATCATGGCTCTTTTGACCACTGACCGCCCCCGCCCGGTCACAGGGCCGGGTTGGAAGCGGCTACCGGAAGCAACCATCAAAAGCCGGTCATTTTGACCATATTTTGCCAGTTCTTACAGCCAGGTGGAGGTAATAGGTGGATTCTTCTGAGAGAGGGAATCGCCAGATGCCGGTGGCCCGGAGGGGGCAGGAGGATGCGGGAGGGGTGCCGTAGCACGGCGCCATCTGAACATGTGGGCGGTGCACGCTTTACGTCCCGTCCGTCGTGGGCCCTGGCCGGCCGGCCGGCCGGGAGCAATTTCCGGTGCCGGCGGCCGGTGGGAGCGCCGGCCCCCATCCCACCATGCACATGGCATGGGTATCATGATAGGGCCTTCTAGAAGCGCCCTGTCCCATGCATGCATGATGTCATGTATGCATACATCCCCATGCCCATGCCCATTGGGGGCGGGGTGGGGTTGGGAGAGAGAGGAGAGAGAAGTAGAGAAAGGAGAGAGGAGGTTTGAAGGAAGTGGCGATGGCGGGCGAGAGCGAGGAGAGGGGAGGATGGTAGGAGCTCTTTGTTGGGTTTGCAAAAGGAAGGCAGACCACCCCTTAATTGTCTCCTCTTTTTTTGCTTCACTCTCAGCCTTTTTTTTCTTTCGCCTTCTTTCCTTAAATCCTTGCCTGCCCTTCCTTCATCAATACCGTCTCTCATCTCTAATCACAAACTGTTTTTGCTTTGGAAATGACCACCCCACTCCACAGCCCTGTCGTCTTTCTCTCATGACAAACCCACCACCTCTGTCTTTTAGCTTGTTTCTTCAACTCTGTGTTCCTGCCTGTGATTGCTTGTCCTTTATTGCTGCTCGTTTTTTTCAAAAATCAACGGCCTGCTTCGCATCTTCCAAAGCTCTAACATTGATCACAGGCAGATTTCTTTTCTAGTCATGGGTTTTTTGGACACAATTTCTCGGTTAATTGATCTATCTGCTGCGCTCGTGAGTATCAAGGTTTGGCTTTGGTGCTAATTTTTCAGTGGGTTAAGAATTTGCAAACCCTTTTCTTCTGTTTTGCATCACGTCGGCGGTCGTTATGCAGCAGCGGCTTCTTCAGCGGGCTCAGTGTGCTGATCAAACCCTTGAAACTTTCAATGCCTCGGCCTTCTTGTACAGTTCGCTACGTGGGTTCGTCTTTCGACCTTCTTAAGGCGAATTTACTTGTGAGGGTGAAATGTGTCCAAGCTCACTCCGATCACTTCTTGTCGCAGAATTGCAAGAGTCTCCTGTTGAGGCAGCTGTAGGTCATTTTCTCTTTTACTCTCTTCCTTCTCCATGATTAGGTTGGCTAAAAATTTTACTCACATAGAGCTGGACATTGAAATTTGCCAGCATTTGTTCAGGTGATGGATGCTAGATAGTAATGGCAACCATGGCAATGCAAATGCCCACTATGGCTCCTTCTGCCCCCACCCCATCTCCTCTTCTGAGAGCTAACAGCCCAGCATCACTCCAGTCGCCAAATCTTTCTTCTCCAACTCACCCATCTCAGGGGCTCGGAGCGTCTAGTCTGGGAGGTGGACCAGGTGCATCACATTTGCCGCGTGGTCCTCCTCTCTTGCCTCCCTTCTCTTTGACAAGCTCTCTTTCTGTTACTCCTTCCCCTGGAGTTGCAATCCCACTGAGTTCTTATTCCCCACCTGTGGAAACTGCGATTGGTCTGTCAAGGGTGAAGCTTGCGGATATACTTCCAGAGGATGGAGCTCCTTCTGATTCATACACAAGAGCTGTAGAGACCCTCTCTGGATCGCTTGCAAGAGTGAATGCTGCCATTGTAGAGCTAAGTGCAGAGGATGCTGCTTTGGTGCGGTGCGCGCTCGAATCTGCGAAACTGTATTTCCAGACAAGAAGCCAGACAAATGGAGTTGCACAAACATGGGCTAGTAGGGATGGCTGTAGTTTATCCGGATATTTTGCAGGTCCAGTGAAGGATACGTATGTTTTTCGAGCTGGAAGGTATGTTGTTTTATTCACCAAATAACAAGTTGCTCTACTTTCTATCTGCTTTGCTTGCTGCGTGTAAGAGAAGTGGAATTCAGTACACATACGATCTCCAAGGGGCTGATAATCTTATTGATCTGTGATGCAAATCTTAAAGATCATCTTCCAATGACTCCGTGGAACCACCGCCTCCATGCATGCCAGATCTCTTTCGATGTTTGGGCAAAGCTTCACGAGCAGCTCTGAGCGCAATCGCTCGAAGTCTCCGGCTGCGTGGAGAGTAAGAATCTCTTAGGTTTTTTTTGTCAATTATAGTACTAGTTCTTCAATGTTGCGATATTAAATTACGCATTTCAGATAGTATACTTTTTGCAGCACATTTAGTGCATGTGTGGTTGTAGTGGGTTTATGCTTTTCATGATTGGTTCAACTACTTTTCATGTAGCATTTCTTTCATCTCCCCTTATATTAAAGATAGTGATTGCTGCACAAAAGCCGTAGCATACATCACATCAACAGCAGATACACTGAAGCTCTACTTACTATGGTCATGTGTTGATGTGCAGTGTTTTCAATCCTCTTTTGGATGACTCTCCTCTACCACATGGAGATCTTTCATACTCTGTGTTAGCAGCCACAGCATATCACACCTGTAATCCAAAAGGAAACATTGTTGAAGGTCCAGGTGCAGTTCAGGAGGTTGAAAAAGGTTTATTGATGCTGATTGCCTCTGATTCAGCAGGACTACAGGTATTGTTTTGTCACAGAGTCCCTCGAATCTCTCTCGAATTTTCAATTTTGTGAAGTTCATTCATTTATGTATCTGTCAGAGGTTTTTTCCTTATTTAAGTCATAACCTTTTCATTTTCCTTGCTTGTAAGTAGGATCATAGAAGTAGAATGTGCTATGATCTCTGTGTCTACAATTAACTTGTTTCATTTATTGAAGGTGAACATCCTCCACACCCTTTGGCAACTTGCTGAATCTTCTAGAGTGAACTAGGTCCCGCTGGACTTGCGTAAACCAACTAAAGATTAAACCAGAAAATAAAGCCACTAACACGATTCCAAGCTTTTTGTCCCACCTTTGCCTAGATGTGCACTAGCCATGCCTCTCAAAAGACTGTTATAAAAATACAAGTTCGTACTTTCACCACTGTCAGCACATTGGCTCGGTAGCACTCCACCATCTTGGCTCACAACCGACACCACCATGGATTGACCATGCTTACACTTGATCAAGCAGTAAAGTAACTGATTAAGACCTCCGTACCCGGCAATTGAATGATTCGTAACCAACCTGCATTGTCAAGGGACTGCTTGTATTTTACAATCATCTCGGGCAGGTTCTTTGTCATCAATAGGCCCTTTGTGCAACCAGTTGTGCAACCTTGCACCCGACCAAAGATTGAACTGTTTATACACCTATTAGGCAGCACTTTGCATCAAATGCAAAGGTACATCCAAATAGGCTCCAATAGGTCTCTAGGGCCACCAACATGAGCTGGGCATGCAGTTTGGCACATGCTAGTAAGGGTTGCTAAGACTTGACATTGGAAACTTGGAGCCTGTCTAGCTACCAGCTTTTGATTGTCTGTCTCCTCTCATACTTTTACTAGAATTCAACTCCCCACTTTGTTCATAAACTATTGATTTAGTATTGCATGTTTTCTTGCCCTAATGGAAAAATGGACCCAGGCTCTTAGGCAACAAGCTACAAGAGTTGTTAGGGCCTAGATTCAAGTTCTAGAGCTAGCTTGACTACGATAGCTTAGTGACAAACTCATTTACTAGTTGGAGGCTTATTTTGATTAGTAGTTTTGATTCCTCCTTAATACTTTATGCTAATAAATAATGCGACTTTGTACTTTATTGTTGTGGGTAAATGAATCATGAACTTTCAATTTCAGTCAGGCTGTGTGTCTTCCTTCCCCATAGGTTGTATCCTAAAACATAATGCAAGTAAATAAAAAAAGTCCAAATTCATTTTGACCGGGTTACAAATATACTTAGCACATGTGATGAACATCAAGATCAGGTCAAATCTGAATAGCAACAAAGAAAATGCTCACCATAATCCGTAATAGGCCCATCCTCATCTGCTAAATGCCTCAAAATATCGAGCTCATCGCTTTTTGAAGCTTTGATGCGTAGAGGATCTTGATCTGCTGCATGGAATGGTATCTGGCACAATCCTATTTTGGCATGAAAGTCCTCTAATAGGAGAACATGCCCTCTATCAAAAAATCTGATATCATCTACCATGTGTCCTTGTGAAAATAGAGCATCTTTGCTATCTATGAAGTCTATGTGATCACCCATTGAAGATTAGGTATGGATGCCGTTATAGGACACGAAAGTGTATCTTCAGGTCGTTCCCACACCCAAAAGACCCAAAACCTTATTTCTTACCATCAATGTATTTCACTTGACCATCTTTGTAGATAACTTTCCTTCCTGATATCTTATCTTCTTTTTCCTTTTGGACACTTGCATGAAAGTAAGATCGTCATCCAAGAAGATATCGATTTTTATTCTTTAACCTCAATGTGGGCCGTCTCTCGTCAACATTTTTAAATTGAACGATTAACGTGGATTTATTCTTTTTAGTTTGCCATGCTCTTCCAATTCCTTTACAATTATGCCCTAGAGTGGTTTCCAAAAATCTTGTCGCTTCTTGAGTAGTTTCTTGTGTATCCACGATGCCTCTCACCCTCACATCCATCTAAAAGAAAAACTGCAAATACAGAAACTGCATGTAGTGAGATGGTTGTCCATCATCCTGATATAATGGATGTCCCTCCGCCTGGAAAAAAAATGGCGGATAGTATGCTGTGAAACTGTTGCTTAACGAGCTGTGGCCTCTGTCTCCAAATGGGCTGTCGGTGTCGTCTCTGCTACTGTGGAATTGTGGGTTGTGGCCGATGGGCTGGCTGTCTCTGTGTGCATCTACAATGTCTCTGCCGTCTATGCATGGAAGCGTCCAAAAACTCAGCCTCTCCATCAGAATCACTACTTATGGTAACCTCCTCGAGATAAGCACTCCCTGATGCTTAGCTGTATCAAGGGGAGGGTGTTTGTGCGTAGTCTCACCATCCTCAAGTCTGACATCTCCCAAATCATTAGTGCAACATATCTAGGATCCTCGTATGATATCAAAATAGAGAGTGTGACTGGGTGATCTCGGAATAAGCAGTAATATCTCCCTCAGATCTCATAGTAAGCTGGGCATTTGAAGAGAAAATGGAACTCATCCTCTACCTTGTTTGTATCATACATACCACAGAGCTAAGCCTCTCGTGGGGTGCACTGTCTCAATGGCTAGTTGGTGTGAGGAAACCCGAAACTAACCCATCACTATCCGCATCCGCAGTCTATGTGAGATACTCCACCAAATAACCGGGTACTATAGGACATCCAATTGGATCCCGAGCACGATAGAACTCAGTCCCAGTGTACCCTGCCAAGTGCTCTAAGATACGCCTTTTAGAGATGGCCTCGAATATACTGATGAGTACCAGCAGGTAGGTCAGTTGTTATGTCCATGTCCTGATTATAGGATTCATTATAGTCCTAGACTTGGATACACGGTACTCCAGAGCTCGAGATTATTAGTTATGCCACGTCATACTGGACGGGACCCGTAAAGTAATTAATAACCTTGTGAGGCCCAAACACACTAATTGGAGTTAGTACGTGGTTTAGGACAGTCAATGCATGTGTAGAGTATCAATAGCAATTGGATTTATTAATAGGGGAGTTTAGACCTTGCATGGCTGCATGCACAGGGTGGTCTTGGGTCCATATAACTAGTGGAAACTTGCCCTACTCCACCATTCTTTTGGTGATTCATTGCCAGGTCCTCTCTCTCTACTCTTGCTTCCTAGTCCTTGGCTTGGGGGTGAAGCTTATGAAGATTGATTGGTTGCTTCTACTTGGTTGGGTGGTTTCTCCATAGTGTGTTCTTTGTTGTTTTGTCTTGAAAGCAGGATCTTGTGGAGCTTTCCCTTACATCCGTATTCTGAATACCCAATGTGGAAAGGAGACGCCGGGCCTGGGAATACCATGAGAAGGAGTGTCTCTTAGAATGTAAGTGCGGGGATGATGACAAAGCTATAGTGCGTGTTTTCACCTTGGAGATCCTCTAGTCGCTGTATGAAAGTGACAATGTGAAACAAGGCTTCAATTTGAATGGCGGGGACAACAAACTCTGGCAGGATAATATGATGTGAAACAGAGGGCTTAGCTCGTATCATCTGAGAGAGAGAGAGAGAGAGAGAGAGAGAGAGAGGAGAGAGAGAGAGAGAGAGAGAGAGAGAGAGAGAGAGAGAGAGAGAAAGAAAGCTTTATTAATGTCTTTTCCATGCCAAAAGGCATATAAGACCAAAAGGAGTATAAAACCATGGGAGCGTATATAAACGTCTCCAAGAAAAAACAGAGTAATATAGCTGTAAACTACAAACTGCCAACTGTCCATAAGTGGGAGCAAGAATAGCTGCCACGAGTAGAGTAGAGTAGAGTAGTATCAGATAGTGTTAGATACTGCTGCGGCTGAAAAAAGACGTAATACGAGCTGTATCAAGAGGTATGGGTCGTCGCTGACGTCGTCTAGGAGGGTGAAAACTATGCACTCTCGTAACAAGGCGAGAAGTGTGAATTGCTGCATGACTATGAGAGAGAGAGAGAGAGAGAGAGAGAGAGAGAGAGAGAGAGAGAGAGAGAGAGAGAGAGAGAGAGAGAGAGAGAGAGAGAGAGAGATTTATTAATGTCTTTTCAATGCCAAAAGGCACATAATACGAAAAAGTACTTGCCAAGTATGTGGTGTGAATGGGAGGTTCGAGAAACAATAAAGAAAAGTCCATCTAGATATAACTACTACATAATTTAAACTGAATTGGACTGAATGAGAGATGAAATGTAAAACATGTGCTATTATGAACGATAGTTGGATGATATAATGTCATCATGTCTTGCTAGGAATGAGAAAGGATGAAATGCAAGTTGCTACAGGAGGTTGAGCTGGGGTGTGTTGCCAGCGTCATCTGGAAGGCTATCTATGAGATGTGTGTCTCCTCATTACTAGAACAAATCTAACTAAGAAGTGTGTAGGATTATATGGTATGTAGACAAGTTCAACTGGACATCACTTCATAAATAATACTATCACGATATATGAGCCGCTTGCCAGTTGATGGAGCTTCTTGTCTTGCCTTCTTGCATTCTTGGACTTGGATGAAAGTAAGATCTTATCCAAGTAGATTTTGGTGTCTTGCAATTCATTGAAGACATGGATGAGGTCTGCTGGAGGCAGCGATATCATGAAAGGATTTGATTGCAGGCAGCAACCATCGCTGCAGCTAGGGAGCTGCCATGAGTGTTAGGGACCCAACTCCCTTGGGTCCCAACCTAGACTTGAGACTGGACGATGACTGGGCCTGTGGACTTGACCGGTGACTCGTGAACCTGCATGGTTGCCATGTGTCATGATCCAGGAGTGCACATGGCTTGGAGTCTCTCTCCTTGGAGGTATACAAGGGGAGGAGGACTCATTTTGCCATCCATTCTATCTACCTAGGAGGAGGTGGATGGAGAGCGTGTGCACGGCCAGGATGTATTGCTAGCGTGAGGCAGGAGATGGATGAGAGCCTAGGCGGTGGTATGGGACGCCGTCTAGGAGGGAGGTCGGATCCAGCTTGATACGGTCACAAGGCAAGGCACGGTGGGTGGACTCGGATTACGTCCTACGGCGGGGTGGAACGTGAATCGTTCGGTCTCTTGTGGTTAACCGGCACCTGGAGGTTTGCAGTAAGTAAGATTGTAACATATGGTATCAGAGCCACTGCATGCTAAAAGCAGGTGCGTTGATCCGTGGTAGATTTCTTGTAATTTACGATGCTTCTGACGGAATTCAAAACGGGCTTAAATCGTGTTTTTATGCACATTTGAAGTTCCCTTCTTTTTGCTGTTTTTTGAGTCTTTAAGAAAAAAGGCAGTAAAAGGCCCTTAGTATGCTGCCACGTGGCACTGTCCCGAGTCTGGACAGGTGGCAGAGGGGAGCGGCAGAGTCTGGACAGGTGGCAGAGGGGAGCGGCCTCTAATTCCGCTCAAATCCAAAGTATGGGATATGGCTGGATCGATGGAATTCGCACTTTTCAAAGCACGATTCATCCGAGGACAACAAGATCAATCTCGCCGTCATGTACCTGCGAGGTAAAGCATTTACCTGGTGACAAGATATAAGGGGTAAGCTTGAAGTTCCTAGGAATTGGGAGGATTTTTGTAAGGCCTTTAAGGCGGCCTTCCTTCCTATTCTTGATGATTTTGAATTTTACCGTCAGTATGCAACGATCCATATGGGGAACCGGCCCCTGGATCAGTATTTACAAGAATTTCAAGAGGTCTATTCTCGTTTTGCAACTAGAATAGATCCTTTGCTAGTAAAGTTGCATTTTATACTGGGGTTACCAAGAGACTACCAGCTAGAGGTCAGAAGGAACCAACCTCTTACCCTCGAGGATGCTGTTCGCTTCGCCAGAATCTACGATGATACTCGTATGATGGCTAAGCCTGAGACTGGTGTCTTGCCCGACGTAAAGGGTAAGAGGCCTTTCTTTCCAAAGACATCGAAAGATAAGACAAAGGAAGGGGCTTCAAGTTCAGGGAAATCGAAGAAAAGATCTACCTTGGACCAGGAAACCTTCATGAAAGCCAGAAGCGACAATCTGTGCTTCAATTGCATGGAACCAGGTCATGTCGCGAAGGAATGTCTAAAGAAACGGAAAGCTAAAGGGGCATCTTTTAAGATGCCAGGTAACTCTAGCATAACTAGTGTAGATCTTTCCTTTGCTGGTAATTCTGTGCGAGCATTGTTGTTTTAATACAGCTGTTTTTGGCCCTCATAAAACCTAATGCCTACAACGTAATGCCTAAATCCTAAAGCCTACTACCTAAAATGTAATGCCTAATTTGCTGTAGAAGCTAAAGGTGGAAACAAGGCAAAGTGACCACCGATACACAGTGAAGCTGGCAACTGGAGCAAAAAGACAAGTTTGGGACCGGATAGTCCCACGTCTACCAATAGAGATTCAAGCCTATAAGGATAAATTAGACTTTCATCTAGATAGGGTAGATGTTATACTTGGTAAAGAGTGGTTCTATGAGAGGAACGAGTCTATGAAGAAAAACTATGTAACACACAGTTTGTCGTTCTTACATAACGGCTCACTCATAGAATTGAATGGAAATGTTGATATTTCTACTCCGTATATGCTTTCTGCTTTGGAAACTGTTAAATGTATGGATATTGTGGATTGCAGTTCTTATTTATGTTGGTTAAAAGATTTTACTTACCATGAAGAACGTAGTTTACAATTTTACAATCTCCAAATGGAACTAATGTCTAACAACCTAAAGCAAGAAAATTCACCAGAAGGTAAAATTGGAAACTTAGACAAGAATTTAACGATGTGTTTCCTGAGCAGCTTCCTGAGGGTCTTTGTTACAATCTTACTTACTGCAAACCTGCAGGTGCCAGTTAACCACAAGAGACCGAACGATTCACGTTCCACCCCGCCATAGGACCTAATTCGGGTCCACCCACCGTGCCCTGGCTTGTGACTGTATCAAGCTGGATCCGACCTCCATCCCAGACGGCGTCCCATACCACCGCCTAGGCTCTCAGCCATCTCCTGCCTCACGCTAGCAATACATCCTGGCCGTGCACACGCTCTCCATCCACCTCCTCCTAGGTAGACAAAATGGATGGCAAATGAGTCCTCCTCCCCTTGTATACCTCCAAGGAGAGAGACTCCAAGCCATGTGCACTCCTGGATCATGACACGTGGCAACCATGCAGGTCACTGGTCAAGTCTACCGGCCCAGTCATCGTCCAGTCTCAAGTCTGGGTTTGGGACCCAAGGGGGTTGGGTCCCTAACATTCCCTCTTCCTTAAAAAATTCCTTATCTAAGGAAGGAATTCAGGGAATCTCAGTTTAAGGTCAAGTTCCTTCTCCCAAGTGTCATCGTCCTCAGAACTTCCTTTCCAACGAACCAAGTACTCAGTTATCTGCCGGTTTTTGAGTCCACGTTGACGTACATCAACAATGGCCTATGGTTCAGTAGGTACAAAGGATGATACGTCCTGCAGCCGAACTAAGTCCTCCTGAGGTATCAAGTCCTCCTTTCCACCAAGTCGTTCCTTTAAACGACTAATGTGAAAAACTGGATGTACCTTAACACCTTGAGGAATTTCCAGCTGGTACGCATTCCGATGGAGTTTCTTTACTATACGGAATGGCCAAGCATAACGAGGTGATAACTTAGGACATTTTCCAGTCCTTAGTACTTTAGAATCCTTTGGAATTCTAAGATATACCCAAGCCCCCTCCTCATAGACCCTAGGTTGTCGCTTTTGATTGGTGAAAACTGGGCTCTATCTTGAGCCGTTTTTACGTTTTCATGAGCAACAAGCAACATTTCTTGCATATCATGCAGGAAATCTACTGCTGCTTTAACCTTAAGGCCTTTGAGGCCCACTGAAATGGGAGCCCTAGGCTGGAAACCATACATCAGAGAAAATGGACTAAAACCCGTCGCCGAGTGCTTTGCGCTATTATACGCAAACTCAATCATTGGAAGGTACCTTTCCCAATCAGATTGTCTTCTGGAAACATATGCCCGAAGCATATCTTCCATAGACTGGTTTGTCCTCTCTGTCTGACCATCCGATTCAGGATGATCTGATGACCCCAAACTTAGAGTGGTCTCTAATTTCTCGAAGGCCGCTTGCCAGAATTTGCCAGTGAACTTTGGATCTCGATCACTAACAATGTCATTCGGCAAACCAAACAACCTGAGCAACTTTTCCACGAAAAGTTGCGCAAGTTCAGAAGCTTTGACAGTTTGCTTGGTTGGTATGAACTGCGCCATTTTAGTTAACCTGTCAACTATTACCCAAATGGCATCATTTTGCTTCCCCGTCCGAGGTAGCCCAACCACAAAGTCCATGGAAATGCTTTCCCTCTTTCTTTCGGGAATTAACAAACCAGCTGCCTTAAGTCTTTCAGCTTTATTAACTTGGCATTGTGCACACTTGCGAACATATGCCTCCACTTGACTTTTTAAATTTGGCCAGTAAAAGTTCCTTTTTACTAAGTCAAGTGTCCTTTGAGCGCCAGGGTGCCCTGCACACGGGCTGTCATGACATTCATGCAGGATTTGGGCCCTTATATCATCATTTTCTGGCACACAAACTTTTCCATTCCGGAAAAGTAACCCATTCCTAATGGAATAGTCTCTTTGTATCCTGTCCTGAGGAAAAATCTTGGAATCTTGCATTCCAAGCTCATCACTAGATCTAGAAGAACCTGCCAGGACGTCTAGCCAAATACGGCTGAAGTACCTATCGGTCTTACACAAATCTCTTAAGGACAGATACAACTCAGATTGGATCTCAGAAAAGCTTAACTGATTAACCTCTCCAATCCGGCTTAAGGCATCCGCGACACTATTAGAGGTACCCTTCCGGTACTCAATGTCATAATGAAATTCTTGGAGCATCTCTGACCATCTGGCCTTACGACCCCTAAGGTCGACCGCATCGTTAATATATTTTATCGCTTGATGGTCAGTAACTATAGTAAACTGGGAGCCATACAACTAATGTCTCCAAACTTTCAGGGCATTAATGACAGCAAAAAGTTCCTTGTCATAGGTGGAATACCGCCTTTGAGCAGGGTCCAACTTCTTGCTTCCAAAAGCTACCAGTCTACCATCCTGATATAGGACTGCGCCTATAGCATAGTCACTGGCATCTGTTTCAAGTACATACGGCTTGTTAGGATCCACTATGTGTAGAATAGGCGTTGTGGTTACACAGTATTTGAGGTTCTCAAAACTCTGATTCAACTCTTCATTCCAAGTAACTGGAGGACTGAACTTACTGTGCCGGCTAACTTTTTTAGCCCCTCTGAGGACATTCGTCAAGGCCAATGCAATTAATGCATAGTTCAAGATGAATCTATGAAAAAACCCCGTAAAGCCCAAAAAGGACTTAACTTCCTGGATGGTTTCAGGGATAGGCCATTCACGTACTTGTCAGACTTTATTTGGGTCAATTTCCAACCCATGGTCCGAAATAATGTGACCAAGGTATAACAACCTCTTCTGAAAGAACACACTTTGGACTCCTTGGCAAAAAGCTTCTTAGTCTAAGTAACTTTAAGACAGTCCTGAGATGCTCCTCATGCTCGTCCAAGGTCTTACTATAGATGAGAATATCATCTAAGTAGACTATTACAAACTTTCCCAGATATGGACGAAGAAGATCATTCATCATCTGCTGGAAAGTCGCTGGAGCATTTGTCAAGCCAAAAGGTAAAACTAGAAACTCATAATGGCCGTACCTAGTTCTAAACCCGGTTTTTTCAATATCCTCAATCTTTATGCGAATCTGATGATACCCTGATCTCAAATGGATTTTGGTGAAGTACTTTGCACCACGCAATTGATCAACCAGTTCATCCATTCGTGGCAAAGGATAACGGTTTTTAATCGTTAACTTATTCAACTTTTTAAAGTCCACACAAAAGACGAGTACCTCCGTCTTTTTTATCAACAAGGAGCCTAGGTGCCCCCCAGGGAGATTTACTAGGCCTAACATGGCCCATCTTAAGGTAATTTTGCAGCTGCCTATAAACCTCATCCTCTTCAGTAGTACTCATCCTATATGGATACAGTGATATAGGAGAACTACTAGGAATCAGTTTAATACCATGGTCAACACCCCTAGAGGGGGGAAGACCCTCAGGAAGTTGTTCAGGAAATACATCGTTAAATTCTTGTCCAAGTTTCCTAAAAATTTCACCTTCCGGCGAATTTTCTTGTTTTAGGTTATTAGACATTAATTCCATTTGGAGATTGTAAAATTGCAAACTACGTTTTTCATGGTAAGTAAAATCTTTTAACCAACATAAATAAGAACTGCAATCCACAATATCCATAAATTTAACAGTTTCCAAAGCAGAAAGCATATACGGAGTAGAAATATCAACATTTCCATTCAATTCTATGAGTGAGCCATTATGTAAGAACGACAAACTGTGTGTTACATAGTTTTTCTTCATAGACTCGTTCCTCTCATAGAACCACTCTTTACCAAGTATAACATCTACCCTATCTAGATTCATTATATGAAAGTCTAATTTATCCTTATAGGCTTGAATCTCTATTGGTAGACGTGGGACTATCCGGTCCCAAACTTGGCTTTCTGCTCCAGTTGCCAGCTTCACTGTGTATCGGTGGTCACTTTGCCTTGTTTCCACCTTTAGCTTCTGCAACAACTTAGCGTTAATAAAATTACGTGTGGAACCATCGTCAAATAAAACAGTTACGGCTTGACCACCCACAACCCACTTTATCCGAATGAGGTCATGAGGGCCAAAAAACAGCCGTATTAAAACAACAATGCTCACACACAGAATTACCAGCAAAGGAAAGATCAACTCTAGATATGCTAAAGTTGCCTGGCGTCTTAAAAGATGCCCCTTCAGCTTTCCGTTTCTTTGGATATTCCTTCGCGACATGACCTGGTTCCATGCAATTAAAGCACAGATTGTCGCTCCTGGCTTTCATGAAGGTTTCCTGGTCCAAGGTAGATCTTTTCTTCGATTTCCTTGAACCAGAAGCCCCTTCCTTTGCCTTATCTTTCGATTTCTTTGGAAAGAAAGGCCTCTTACCCTTTACGTCGGGTAAGACACCAGTCTCAGGCTTGGTCATCGTACGAGTATCATCGTAGATTCTGGCGAAGCGAACAACATCCTCGAGGGTAAGAGGCTGGTTCCTCCTGACCTCTAGCTGGTAGTCTCTTGGCAACCCCAGTATGAAATGCAACTTTACTAGCAAAGGATCTATTCTAGTTGCAAAACGAGAATAGACCTCTTGAAATTCTTGCAAATACTGATCCAGGGGCCGGTTCCCCATATGGATCGTTGCATACTGACGGTAAAATTCAAAATCATCAAGAATAGGAAGGAAGGCCGCCTTACAAAAATCCTCCCAATTCCTAGGAACTTCAAGCTTACCCCTTATATCTTGCCACCAGGTAAATGCTTTACCTCGCAGGTACATGATGGCGAGATTGATCTTGTTGTCCTCGGATGAATCGTGCTTTGAAAAGTGCGAATTCCATCGATCCAGCCATTGCAAGACCGCCTCCCGGGTTCTATCCGGGAGGTTAAGTCCTTTTTGGGCTTTACGGGGTTTTATCATAGATTCATCTTGAACTATGCATTAATTGCATTGGCCTTGACGAATGTCCTCAGAGGGGCTAAAAGAGTTAGCCGGCACAGTAAGTTCAGTCCTCCGGTTACCTGGACTGAAGAGTTGAATCAGAGTTTTGAGAACCTCAAATACTGTGTAACTACAACGCCTATTTTACACATAGTGGATCCTAACAAGCCATATGTACTTGAAACAAATGCCAGTGACTATGCTATAGGCACAGTCCTATATCAGGATGGTAGTCCGGTAGCTTTTGAAAGCAAGAAGTTGGATCTTGCTCAAAGGCGGTATTCCACCTATGACGAGGAACGTTTTGCTGTTATTCATGCCTTGAAAGTTTGGAGACATTATTTGTATGGCTCCCAGGTTACTATAGTTATTGACCATCAAGCGTTAAAGTATATTAACGATGCGGTCGACCTTAAGGGTCGTAAGGCCAGATGGTCAGAGATGCTCCAAGAATTTCAGTATGACATTGAGTACCGGAAAGGTACTTCTAATAGTGTCGCGGATGCCTTAAGCCGGATTGGAGAGGTTAATCAGTTAAGCTTTTCTGAGATCCAATCTGAATTGTATCTGTCCTTAAGAGATTTGTGTAAGACCGATAGGTACTTCGGTCGTATTTGGCTAGACGTCCTGGCAGGTTCTTCTAGATCTAGTGATGAGCTTGGAATGCAGGATTCCAAGGTTTCTCCTCAGGACAAGATACAAAGAGACTATTCCGATAGGAATGGGTTACTTTTCCGGAATGGAAAAGTTTGTGTGCCAAAAAATGATGATATAAGGGCCCAAATCCAGCATGAATGTCATGACAGCCCGTGTGCAGGGCACCCTGGCGCTCAAAGGACACTTGACTTAGTAAAAAGGAACTTTTACTGGCCAAATTTAAAAAGTCAAGTGGAGGCATAGTTCGCAAGTGTGCGCAATGCCAAGTTAATAAAAGCTGAAAGACTTAAGGCGGCTGGTTTGTTAATGCCCTTGGAAATTCCCGAAAGAAAGTGGGAAAGCATTTCCATGGACTTTGTGGTTGGGCTACCTCGGACGGGGAAGAAAATGATGCCATTTGGGTAATAGTTGACAGGTTAACTAAAATGGCGCAGTTCATACCAACCAAGCAAACTGTCAAAGCTTCTGAACTTGCACAGCTTTTCGTGGAAAAGTTGTTCAGGTTGTTTGGTTTGCCGAATGACATTGTTAGTGATCGAGATCCAAAGTTCACTGGCAAATTCTGGCAAGCGGCCTTTGAGAAATTAGAGACCACTCTAAGTTTGGGGTCATCAGATCATCCTGAATCGGATGGTCAGACAGAGAGGACAAACCAGTCTATGGAAGATATGCTTCGGGCATATGTTTCCAGAAGACAATCTGATTGGGAAAGGTACCTTTCAATGATTGAGTTGGCGTATAATAGCGCAAAGCACTCGGCGACGGGTTTTAGTCCATTTTCTCTGATGTATGGTCTCCAGCCTAGGGCTCCCATTTCAGTGGGCCTCAAAGGCCTCAAGGTTAAAGCAGCAGTAGATTTCCTGCATGATATGCAAGAAATGTTGCTTGTTGCTCGTGAAAACATAAAAATCGGTCAAGTCTACAGGCCCAGTCATCGTCTAGTCTCAAGTCTGGGTTTGGGACCCAAGGGGGTTGGGTCCCTAACATTCCCTCTTCCTTAAAAAATTCCTTATCTAAGGAAGGAATCCCGGGAATCTCAGTTTAAGGTCAAGTTCCTTCTCCCAAGTGTCATCGTCCTCGGAACTTCCTTTCCAACGAACCAAGTACTCAGTTACCTGCCGGTTTCTGAGTCCACGTTGACGTACATCAACAATGGCCTGTGGTTCAGTGGGTACAAAGGATGATAGGTCCTCCAGCCGAACTAAGTCCTCTTGAGGCATTAAGTCATCCTTTCCACCAAGTCGTTCCTTTAAACGACTAATGTGAAAAACTGGATGTACCTTAACACCTTGAGGAAGTTCCAGTTGGTACACATTCCGATGGAGTTTCTTTTCTATACGGAATGGCCCTGCATAACGAGGTGATAACTTAGGACATTTTCCAGTCCTTAGTACCTTAGAATCTTTTCGAATTCTAAGATATACCCAAGCTCCCTCCTCATAGACCCCAGGTTGTCGCTTTTGATTGGCGTAAAACTAGGCTCTATCCTGAGCTGTTTTTACGTTTTCACGAGCAACAAGCAACATTTCTTGCATATCGTGCACAAAATCTACTGCTGCTTTAACCTTAAGGCCTTTGAGGCCCACTGAGGGCCCTAGGCTGGAAACCACACATCAGAGGAAATGGACAAAAACCCGTCGTCGAGTGCTTTGCGCTATTATACGCAAACTCAATCATTGGAAGGTACCTTTCCCAGTCAGATTGTCTTCTGGAAACATATGCCCGAATATATCTTCCATAGACTGGTTTTTCCTCTCTGTCTGACCATCCGATTCAGGATGATCTGATGACCCCAAACTTAGAGTGGTCTCTAATTTCTCAAAGACCGCTTGCCAGAATTTGCCAGTGAACTTTGGATCTCGATCACTAACAATGTCATTCGGCAAACCAAACAACCTGAGCAACTTTTCCACGAAAAGCTGTGCAAGTTCAGAAGCTTTGACAGTTTGCTTGGTTGGTATGAACTGCGCCATTTTAGTTAACCTGTCAACTATTACCCAAATGGCATCATTTTCTTCCCCGTCCGAGGTAGCCCAACCACAAAGTCCATGGAAATGCTTTCCCACTTTCTTTCGGGAATTTCCAAGGGCATTAACAAACCAGCCGCCTTAAGTCTTTCAGCTTTTATTAACTTGGCATTGCGCACACTTGCGAACATATGCCTCCACTTGACTTTTTGAATTTGGCCAGTAAAAGTTCCTTTTTACTAAGTCAAGCGTCCTTTGAGCGCCAGGGTGCCCTGCACACGGGTTGTCATGACATTCATGCAGGATTTGGGCCCTTATATCATTATTTTCTGGCACACAAACTTTTCCATTCAGGAAAAGTAACCCATTCCTAATGGAATAGTCTCTTTGTATCTTGTCCAGAGGAGAAATCTTGGAATCCTGCATTCCAAGCTCATTACTAGATCTAGTAGAACCTGCCAGGACGTCTAGCCAAATACAATCGAAGTACCTATCGGTCTTACACAATTCTCTTAAGGACAAATACAATTTAGATTGGATCTCAGAAAAGCTTAACCGATTAACCTCTCCAATCCGTCTTAAGGCATCCGCGACACTATTAGAGGTACCCTTTCGGTACTCAATGTCATAATGAAATTCTTGGAGCATCCTTGACCATCTGGCCTTACCCTAAGGTCGACCGCATCGTTAATATACTTTAACGCTTGATGATCAGTAACTATAGTAAACTGGGAGCCATACAAGTAATGTCTCCAAACTTTCAAGGCATTAATGACAGCAAAAAGTTCCTTGGCATAGGTGGAATACCGCCTTTGAGCAGGGTCCAACCTCTTGCTTTCAAAAGCTACCGGCCTACCATCCTGATATAGGACTGCGCCTATAGCATAGTCACTGTCATCCGTTTCAAGTACATACGGCTTGTTAGGATCCACTATGTGTAGAATAGGCGCTGTAGTTACACAGTATTTGATGTTCTCAAAACTCTGATTCAACTCTTCAGTCCAAGTAACTGGAGGACTGAACTTACTGTGCCGGCTAACTCTTTTAGCCCCTCTGAGGACATTCGTCAAGGCCAATGCAATTAATGCATAGTTCAAGATGAATCTATGAAAAAACCTCGTAAAGCCCAAAAAGGACTTAACCTCCCGGATGGTTTTAGGGATAGGCCATTCACGTACTTGTCGGACTTTATTTGGGTCAATTTCCAACCCATGGTCCGAGATAATGTGACCAAGGTATAACAACCTTTTTTGGAAAAATACACATTTGGACTCCTTGGTAAAAAGCTTCTCCTGTCTAAGTAACTTTAAGACAGTCCCTGAGATGCTCTTCATGCGCCTCCAAGGTCTTACTATAGATGAGAATATCATCTAAGTAGACTATTACAAACTTTCCCAGATATGGACGAAGAAGATCATTCATCATCTGCTGGAAAGTCGCTGGAGCATTTGTCAAGCCAAAAGGTAAAACCAGAAACTCATAATGGCCGTACCTAGTTCTTAACCCGGTTTTTTCAATATCCTCAGTCTTTATGCGAATCTGATGATACCCTGATCTCAAATCGATTTTGGTGAAGTACTTTGCACCATGCAATCGATCAACCAGTTCATCCATTCGCGGCAAAGGATAACGGTTTTTAATCGTTAACTTATTCAACTTTTTAAAGTCCACACAAAGACGAGTACCTCCGTCTTTTTTATCAACAAGGACCACTGGTGCCCCCCAAGGAGATTTACTAGGCCTAACATGGCCCATCTTGAGGTAATTTTGCAGTTGCCTATAAACCTCATCCTACTCAGTAGTACTCATCCTATATGGATACAGTGATATAGGAGAACTACCAGGAATCAGTTTAATACCATGGTCAACACCCCTAGAGGGGGGAAGACCCTCAGGAAGCTGTTCAGGAAAATCATCGTTAAATTCTTGTCTAAGTTTCCTAAAAATTTCACCTTCCGGCGAATTTTCTTGTTTTAGGTTATTAGACATTAATTCCATTTGGAGATTGTAAAATTGCAAACTACGTTCTTCATGGTAAGTAAAATCTTTTAACCAACATAAATAAGAACTGCAATCCACAATATCCATACATTTAACAGTTTCCAAAGCAGAAAGCATATACGGAGTAGAAATATCAATATTTCCATTCAATTCTATGAGTGAGCCATTATGTAAGAACGACAAACTGTGAGTTACATAGTTTTTCTTCATAGACTCGTTCCTCTCATAGAACCACTCTTTACCAAGTATAACATCTACCCTATCTAGATTCATAATATGAAAGTCTAATTTATCCTTATAGGCTTGAATCTCTATTGGTAGACGTGGGACTATCCGGTCCCAAACTTGGCTTTCTGCTCCAGTTGCCAGCTTCACTGTGTATCGGTGGTCACTTTGCCTTGTTTCCACCTTTAGCTTCTGCAACAAATTAGCATTAATAAAATTATGTGTGGAACCATCGTCAAATAAAACAGTTACGGCTTGACCACCCACAACCCCCTTCATCCGAATGAGAATACACCTCTTGAAATTCTTGCAAATACTGATCCAGGGGCCGGTTCCCCATATGGATTGTTGCATACTGACGGTAAAATTCAAAATCATCAAGAATAGGAAGGAAGGCCGCCTTAAAGGCCGTACAAAAATCCTCCCAATTCCTAGGAACTTCAGGCTTACCCCTTATATCTTGCCACCAGGTAAATGCTTTACCTGGCAGGTACATGACGGCGAGATTGATCTTGTTGTCCTCGGATGAATCGTGCATGGAAAAGTGCGAATTCCATCGATCCAGCCATTGCAAGACCGCCTCCCGGGTTCTATCCTTCTTTTCCCCAGCAAAAACTTCAGGAGTAAACAAGGGTTGATGCACCAATTGCCTTAGCTGCGTCAATTCCTTGAGGTCCTGCTGATCCCGACTGTGCTTAGCTTGCATATCCACAATCTGTTGCTGTAGACTGTTAATAGCCAGCATCAAAGCATCAGGGTCTAAAACAGAGGCAGATACTGTAGCCTCATGAGCAGGGGACATAGGCTGTGTAGTAGGAGTAGGCTCCATTTTTACAGAGAGAAGAGAGGTGAATTAAGAAGAGAAGATAGAAGAGAATCAAAAGCTACTCAAGGAAGGTAGATACAAAGCTACTCTTGTTGTCTCTTTACAAACCAAATGGTATTGTCCATGGCTGCCAAGAGGAATAAGAGAAGGCAAAGAGAAGGATGCACCACCACCTCCACCTCTTTTCACATAAAATAGAGACATAGAAGAGGCATACTTTCCTCTTCATGCCATCCTAGCAACTACCAAGTGGCTTTGCCTTGCCACCTAGCTTCCATCTCAGCATACTGGGCACTTCTAGCACCTGCCAGGTGGCCTACAGTTCCCTTTCCCCCTTCTTACCTTAGTTGTTTCCTCCTACCTGTCCATCGCTAGCAGACAGCAATAGGAAGAATAGAAACGATGTAAGTTTTCAAGGAGGGCCCCGATTTCTACACATGGAGATCTGACAATCATCGGAACAGGGGGGCACTACCTGCTGCCACTTCATCCTGGCCCATATGATGCCACGTGGAATGTTATTTCCACTTTTTTGATCGTTCTCGCTGGTCAAACAGCGATGTAAAAACTTCCTGATTGTTATTCGCTGAGGAGGGCCCATCGCGACCCAAAAAACCACAGTTCTGGAGTGGAAGAGGGACCGCCACCTGTCCCACCTCAGTGACTCTGGTGCCCGAGTGCAAACAACGATATCCTCGAAGACGCAAAAGATGCGCCGTTATTCGAACGGGGCCACCTCCATAAGTATTCCCACAATACTTGCAAGTCCACTTCTTGGTGCCTGATGTGATAACTTGAATTAAGGGTGACGTGATCCCATAAAGGATCCCGCTGTCTGGGCATAGCTAATAGCTATCTAGTGTCAACAAAACAATAGTATTAAATTCAAACGTCACATTAAAAACTAATCCTAATTTCTAAAACGGTAAACTTAAGCTCTAACCTCTCTCTCTCTCTCTCTCTCTAAATTCTCACACATAGTGTGGATGGGGCCCCGGGGCACTCCCGAACCCGAAGACCTTAAATCCCTAGCATTGAGAGCTGCTAGGAGTGCTATCAAAAAAGCGTTCCTGCCCATCTTGATAGATAGCCCGTCTACCATACTCACGAGCTGCCTGAAAGGCCTTACGCCTCTCTTCCACCTTGATATAAGTGAGGTCGTCATCCATATAGATAGTGGTACCATGTAGCTTAGCTATGCATCGCAAAGCCTCTCTGTGACTCTCCAAGGAAGTAAAGCGGATGATAAGTGTGGCTACATCTCTGGTAGTCCTCCATGCAGTATCTAGTTCGTCGGTCTTGTGCCCTAGTGTGGTGTCGAGGAAGTGTTTGGCGTCAGCCATGGCATCTTGTGTTTCTGGGATCCCACGAACCCTAATGTTATGGGCTTTTTGGTCTCGACTCTCTTCCGAAATGGTGGCTGAAATGACTCATGAAATGAGAGCACTCGTTTTGGTGCCTTTCTTCAAGACCGATGCCCAAGAGAGTGCCTCTTCTTTCTGCTTCTCAATCTTGTTTTTGAGTTCCCGTATCATTGTTCTAGTGGACTCCGAAATTGTAGTCTGCTTGGTTCCAATTGATTGCTCGAGTGATGTGACTTTTGCCTGCAATAGGTTCTTCTCATTGACCAAAGAGGTCACCAGTTCCTTTGGCTGTGAAATTTCTTGCTTCAAAGTAAGGAAATCTGCCTTGATCTGATCAATCTGCCAAGCCGAAAAAAGTTCGGTTGATTTTGAGAGTGTGTACGGAGTATCTGCTGTAGGTTGTGATTCTTGGAGGGAAGAAGAACTGGCAGCAATAGCATAGATGATAGGAGTGGGGAGAAGAGGAGCAGATCCGGAAGGAGGAGCAGCACACAGAGAGGAGGGGGCCTCAGCAGGTGGCAGTGCCACGCAGGCAGCCCTGCCTCATCGGGTGGCAGCCCTGCTGATGTGGCAGGCAGCTCTGCCACATCAGCAGGGGGAGTGGGGGAGCGAGCATGGCGGCGAGGAGGCATGGCGAGAGAGAGAGAGAGAGAGAGAGAGAGCTTCTTGACGTGCCTTTTTTGATTCTTATACTTGAATCAAAGTCAGACTTTGTCTGAATATATATTTTTTCCTCAGCAAAGGTCTCTTCCCCAACAGTGTATGACGGCTTGACGGCTCCGATTTCCTTTTTGATATCTTCCATAGAAGTATTCATCTGCTGGTGGTGCAATTGTACTGATAGAATCATTGTTTCATGGGAGTCCACTTGTTGGTGGTTGCTAAGGAGTTTGAGTAGCCTGAATTCCTCTTTACGAAGAATAGAGATCAAGAATGATGGAGACATTGATTCTTCTGGAAGAGCTTCATTAGAATATGAATAACTATTCTGCGAAATAGGATCAGATGGAGAGAGAGGGGTTGCATTGGGTAGAGATGGTGCAGAAGGGAATGATGGATCAGGTGGAGCAGTAGGTGCGGGAGCAGAACTCGAAGAGTGGAGACAACAGCCCCCTTTCGGTGAGGTATCGATTTAGAGAGTGGACGGTCCCCCAATCACTAGCTCAGGCTGCAATGGAAAAGGCTATTTGATTGTAGCATTAACAGCTAATGAACCTCCTTTCCGATATCAATGGGTGAGGATATAGCGATGGCTCGTCCCAGCGGATTTCCTGCACAAACAACAATATGATAGATGGTTGCTCAGGGATGGATACTGCTCCAGCAATACTACAGCTCCAACGATGGCTCCAGTGATGGTACTAGAAGATGGCAATGATGGCAGCTGACAGTTTACCCAACAATGATGGCAGTGTATCCCCAGCAACGATGGCAGCTAGCGGATCATCCGCTGTTGGTGGCTCCTGCTTGTGATGCGGAGATGGAGAGAGCCATCGCTCGCTGAGAGGAGCGATGGCGCTGGCTCACAGAGTCATTCATACAAATTTTGAGCTGAGAGTTCTGGGCTAGCTTCTTAGAGATCCTTGCTGAACTATAGTATGTAGAGGGCTCAAATTCAGGAAATTGTGAATAGTTCGATCCAATCCACAAGAGTATTAAATAGATCTACTACAAAATGATATGGAAAAAACCTTAAAAAATGGCAACTCTTATCGAACAGCAAAAAATTGAAATTTTGAAAAGGATAAGACATACTAGAATCTTGGTTCAAATCTTGAATTATTTTGAAATGCTTGAAAAACTTTCAAATCTTGATTCTTACATTTATATGGACTTATTTTTATCGCATCAAGTATGCTGTCTAGAAATTGGCTTCTGTTTTTAGTGAATAACCATGAATATTTCAATGTACTGAAAGCTATTTTGGAACACAATATATCAGTGTCATACTATTAGACATGATTAATCCTTAGCATTTGAATTTTGACTTTTGAGTCTGGAATAGGAAGCACTATCAGGGGTTAAAAATGTGCACAATCTGGTAGCTGGGGCTCTCTAAGAAATTTGATCATTAGGGAACCAAAGACACAGCAGCACTTGTTTGAGAAACATTATGTTCAGAAGCTAAATTGGCAATAAATACAACTAATCTGTATGTTCCATCAAATGTTTTTCACAGTTTGCTACTTTTTCTCCAGGTTTGTGACCCAAGTGGGCGGTGGTACTTGGCTGATACTGGTGTGAATTTTGGAGATTTGTTACTGCTTACTGGGAGAGCCCTTCAACAAGCTACTGCCGGTCTTCGTCGTGCCTGTTCCTATCGTGTGATCCCACCATCCTCGTCTTCTTTGTTAACTGCTGCTGGAAGGTGGCTATATCTTTGTTTTGGTCCTTCATTGGTTAGATTGGCAAGCTCTATGGTAGATGCAATGGTCAAGCTTGAAACTTTTTGTAATTGTTTTCCATGAGTCAACCTAATCACACAGAAAAGAATTGATGAAAGAAGTATTCAGTGGAATGATAGAAATCACATCTACATGTGTTGTCCTTGCCCTTCTTGATGAAAATCTAACTTTTTTCCTTTACAAACTGGTTATTAGGTTTAAAACAATTTCCTTGTTTGTGCACAGAACTTCGCTGGCATTCCGGTTAATGCCTCGTGGGAATGCAACGATTGATTGTTCTGCCATGTCAGATGCTGGACATGCCATACCTGAGGGCTATGGGCCTGTTTCTGTCAACCAATTCATGGATGGCTTGACGGCTGCGGAGGCATTGATGGGAAATGGTTTTGATAATAATCTTGTATGAATCTTTATCATGCTTTCACTATATTCAGCTGTTTTGATTAGCAAGCCCCTGAAATGTAAAAAAAAATGACTGAAAAGTTTTCGTTATTGATTTAGAAATCTCTGCTTGGAAAAAGAATATCATTTAAGAAGACTTGCCTACTTGAATACTTTTTTCTTAGTTTCCAGACATTTCTGAACTGGTCATTCTGTGTTTACATCATCCAACATCGTTTACCTTATCAGATGTTGTTGTTGGAAAACAGTCACCCACATACGTCGCCTTGTAGCAAAATTCTGCATTGTAGTGCTGCTACTTGCAGAAGACATGTTGGTGCTGTGTGCCCAACCTACATTATCATTTTTGCCCCATGATAACTTTCAACATTTTTCCTGATAGTTGAAATCATTGTGATTTCCAGATCAATGTTGTATGAGAGAACTGTTGGTCCTTGTTAGTAGAGCATCAATGCAAAGGGCATTGCTTTCTGAGGGAGTTGAGCTGCTGCTGCTGAACAGCAGATTCTCAAAACTTTAAGGATATTGACAGGCTTTTGGTTTGTAGCAGTCCATTTTTTATGGAGCCTTATTTAGAACTCTGATGTTTGACTTGGTCTGAGACATACTTATCCCTTTTTGTTCAATCTTTTTTTTTACCTCAACATAGGCTTACATCCTCATCACATCACTTAAGAGAAGTGTAACTTGGCTCATGGTTAGATAGTTGTCAATGTGACTATTTTGTTCCATGAGATTTCAGACTGTCATCTTCCAGTCATTATGATTTCATGTTGGCTTTGACTTATGTCAAGTCGTGCTTTTGCTGCATGTTGTGATGGTCGTTTATCAGATAATAAAAGCAAAGTTTTATGGAACCTTTGAACATCAACATGTTGTATTGTACACATCCTCGTTATTGAAAATCATTGTTTTGACGTTTTACGGAATCAAGATGTTAGATAATGTTTAAAACTTAAAGTTAATGATAGTGTTGAATAGAGATACAAATGGGAGATGGGTGATACAGTGACTAATATCCCATATCTATGAAGATCCTAAGCACCTGTAAATGTTTAGCAATCCTATTCATCGTGCAGAAATCTGTAGTAACCTAGACACATTTAAGAACCATTTTTTAAAATGAATAAATTGATTTATATTTAAAACAAAAGAACTTGAATTGAGATTCATTGTGACCATCAGGCCAAGACCGTAATACTGTTCCCTTGAACAGTATTACGGTCTTGGCCTGATATGCGGCATTTTTGAGAAAAGCAAATCAGATACAAACCTGTATGTGAGGAAGGAGAAAGAGGATATGATTAATTTAGGTTGATGACTTAGTCATCACAAAGAGTAACATAAGCCTTATTGCAAAAGTAAAAGAAAGATCTTTCAAAAAAATGTAGATAAGAATCTAGGGTTTGTGACATTATTGCGTTGAAGTCTGGAAGAAGAAGAATAACTTCTGCATATCGAAGTAAAATATAATCAAGAGAACTTGAAGAGATTCAACATGCAAGATTCCAAATTAATCAGTGTCCCATTGATACAAGCAATAGGCTGTCAAAGAAGATCGATTTGGCAACTTGTGGGCAACCTAATCTACTTGATGACAAGAAGTCCACATTTACCCAATGCGGCTGGGGTGGTTGGTTCATTCATCAATAAGCCTTTGGATACACATTGGAAAGCAACAAAGAGGATAGTAAGCTATGCAAGAGGCACAACAAAATATGGGATACGTTATGATGACCTCAAAAACTTGAAATTGGTGGGCTGTGTAGACTTTGATTGGGCTGTTGAAGAAGATGATTGAAGATCAACCATTGGCTTCATCTTTAATTTGGGTCTTTTTGTATTAAAAAGCAATTTATGGTGGCATTATATTTCAGCGAATCTGAATAGAGGGCATGTGAAGCCATTTCGTTGAGAAAATTGTTAGAAGAAGTTACTTACAAATAAGTGGCACTTAAAATGCTTTTTTGTGAAAATTAAAGCTTTAACGTATCTGGCCAAGAACTGGATATATCATGCTTGAACAAAACATATTGACGTTGATCATCATTTTATATGGGAAAAGGTATTTAATGGAGAAATGGAGCTTGAGTACTACAGCTTGAACAGTCAAGCTGCAAATTTTTTCACCAAGGGACTAAATAATCTATTTTCAAAAAGTATAGAAATTTGCTAGGTGTTACAGTAAAGAAAACAGCTATCAAATAGGGGTGTTAGAAGAGTAATATCTTTTCATGTGAAACTACTTCTGGCTGTATTTTATATTGAACAATTGTGCACTTATGTCCTGTGGGTTTAGTAAAATATGATAGGTTGTACCCCTTAAGTGCAATGTTAAGTGGTAAATGGGCCCAAGGTAGTAACCTGAACTACAATTACTAGGTGCCTAATTTGTTTGATGAGCATGGTACTCAGCTCCTGCCATGTAAAGTATAAACTGAGGCCTGATTTGGAAATTGGAGGTAGAGTGACAAGGTGTGTATGCCTACATGCAGTGAGAGAGTCCGACTAGTGTGGATACAATCTTATAAGTTACTGTACTTTTCTTTTTTAATTTATAATTCAATTCAATAAGATTTGAGGCTTTTGTGTGCTTTCTCCTGCACTGTTGTGAGAGCTAGTAAGACAGCCATTTCCATCAATATTTCTTACACGGTGTTAGAGCATGCTGATCATGCTTAGTTTTCTTAGATGTACCTTATCACACGGAACCCGAAGCTGTACTGCATCTAGATCATGTAAACCATGACATATATGCTGAACCGTTGCCTCACTCGAATATCCTATGGCCCATGATGATCCGCTACATCATCTAAAGGGACTTCTGTTGCATTTGCTTGATGTGTGCCATTGTGGATCAATCACAGTGACCTTCATAGCATTCTTATAAGCTGTCCAATCTAAATTAGCAGGAAGATACTGTTTATATTTTTGCAACCCTCAAAGTGCATAATGTCTCCAAGCTGAAGATTGACTTGGTGAAAACTACTTGTTGGTACTAAGTAAAAGCACAAGAAACTCTTCCAACAAGTAGTTAAAGTATAATAGCAAAGAGCTAACTCGCTGTCCCCAGAGAGTTACTGTAGAATCTACCTGCAAAAGTGGAAACCAGTCAATGGACAATGGATGAACTGTGCTGCCAGTGGAACGTTTGCTGATGAAGTTCGAAAAGTCTAGGGAGGGCCACGGCCACTTGAAAGTGTGGCAAATGACTCTTGATAACCAATCCAATGTATGAAGATGGCCTGTGCAGAAATGATAGTGTTGGATTTTCTAGTAGTTGATGTTGCAATATATGTGTGCCACAGACAGAAGCAAACTATCACCAAGACACATTTTAGAAGCTGGACTGAACTAATCAGAACCAAGTTTGTTAGAAATAAATGACTATGCTAAAGTTAATCCATAGGTTACTTTGACCCAAAAGGTCAAGATTTGTGTAACCATGGGTATTTAGTTATTTAGGCCATCATAAGTTTGTCTTAAGTTCAGTTGGACCCAATTACTCTCAACTCATTACCTTCATCTTATCTTCCATTTGTTTCATCTTTGAGTATCTCTCTTAGGGGACAACAACTCTCCTTTGATGAACTTGTTGGGCTGCTTCTTCAAGAGGAGCAAACGAGGCAAAACTTTGCGGGTGACACTCAACAAGATCAAGCTTTCTTCACGAAAGGCAAGGGCAAAGGCAAGTCAAAAGGAAAGGGGAAGCCTCCTTCCAAGGATGAGCAAAAGCCCATTGGAGTTCAAGATGTCAGCACTCAAAAGAAGAAAGGAAAGTGCCATTATTGCAAGAAGTATGGCCACTTTATCAAGGATTGTAAGAAAAAGCTTGCGAAAGAGGAGAGTAAAGGAATTGATACTAGTGCTTCACTTGCTACTTTGGAGCAAGAGCTTGAAGCTAGTGGTGATCTCTTCAACCAAGACTATGCTTTTGTGTCTAATATTGCTTCTACTAGTACTACTACATCTATGAAGAATTCAGATTCTGTTTTGCAAGTTGCTGATTTTCAGCCCATTGAATGGGTGATTGATAGTTGTGCTACTCGTCATATGACTTCTCGCAAAGAAGCATTCACTAAATTAGTGAAAGTGCAAAATGGAAGTAAGGTACAATGTGCCGATGATGCACCTTATTCTATTCATGGAATTGGAATTGTAGCCATCATTTTGCCTAATGGTGAAGAAAAGTACATTAAAAATGTGCTTTATGTTCCGGGAATCAAGAAGAATCTTCTTTCGGTTTCAACTATGTTGAAGCAAGGACTAGTTGTTGAGCTCAAAGAAGACAAGTGTCTTGTCAAGGATCTTAAAAGATCACTCTTGATTACTGTTTTGGGAACGATGCATGCTGGCTTATTCATTATGGATACCTATGAGCGACGAATTTCCTCTACATGTCTTGTTGCTTCTACATCACAATCATTGGAGTTGGCTGAATTGTGGCACGCAAGGTTTGGGCATCTCAACTTTGCAAGTTTGAAGAAGCTGAAGACATTTAATATGGTAGAAGACATTCCTACTATTGAGCAGCCGGAAGGGCATGTATGCGAGGGGTGCATACTTGGAAAGTTTCAAAGGAAACCTTTTCCAATTGATGGAACTATAAGGGTTCTTGATAAATTTGATTTGGTTCATAGTGATGTTTGTGGTCCAATGAGGACCGAATCCATTGGAAAGTGCATCTATTTTGTGACTTTTATTGATGACTTTTCCCGTTTTACATGGATCTATCCTATGAAGGCTAAATCGGTGTTTTTCAACGTTTTAAAGGTTTTCTAGCAACGGTGGAAAATCAATTTGGGCATTCTTTGAAGACCCTACGCACTGATCGAGGAGGGGAATGCATTAAGAATATGTTCGGTGCATTTCTTCGAGAAAAGGGAATTCTACATCAAATGACAACTCCCTATACGCCTCAACAAAATGGTGTTGCCGAGCGAAAGAATCGCACACTTATGGAGAAGGCCCGTTGCATGCTCAAAGCAAAGGGGCTGCCTCACAAGTTTTGGGCTGAAGCGGTTATAACGGCAGCATACATAAGCAATCGTTGTCCTACTAAAGCATTGAAAGTATTAACTCCTTATGAAGTTTGGTATGGAAAGAAGCCTACAATCTCTCACTTTCGCATTTTTGGTTGTATGGCTTATGCTTTTGTTCCAAATAAACTTCGTACAAAGCTTGAGGATAAAGGAGTTAAATGCATTTTTGTTGGCTATAGTAGTAAAGCAAAGGCTATAGGCTGTTCAATTTGAGCACTAACAAGATTATTGTTAGTCGTGATGTGCATTTTGATGAAAAGAATTCATTGGATGTGGCCCCAACTCATATCTTGAAGGGGGACAGCCCACATAGTGTGAATGTTGAAGTTTTTTCAAATTTGGTACCATCTTCTATTGCTAGAGATAAGGGGCAGCAATCAACCAGTTTTGACCTGCCCAACACCTCATCAAGTTTAGAGCCTAATGTTCATCCAGAATCGCCCGTTGTTGCTCAAAATCAGCCTGCAGGAACTGTTGGACAGAAAGGACCAGTTTTGGAAGATCTTGGACAGCCAAGTGCGGTGTTGGAGGATCTTGGACAGCAAATTGTAAGAAGAGACATGGCTGTTGGACAGCCCAAAACAGTCCCACGGTGGCTGTCGACTTTGCGGGACAGCAAAGTAAGTTCATTTTATGATGGAAAGACATGTGCCTTTACAAAATCAGTGGACTATGCTGACTTTTCAGATTTTGCTCTTACATCTCATGGAGATGTTGCAGGAGAACCTGTTTTCTATGAGCAGGCCAAGGGAGTAAAATGTTGGGAGGATGCGATGCAAGATGAGTATGACTCACTTATGAAGAACCAGATTTGGGTTCTTGTTGATCTTCCTCATGGGAAGAAGGCAATTGGTTCTAAATGGGTATACAAAATCAAGTATAAGGCAGATGTTACCATTGAAAGGTACAAGGCAAGGCTCGTTGCCAAAGGCTATGCTCAACAAAAGGGGATTGATTATGAGGAGACTTTTTCTCCTACTGCTCGGATGACTACTGTGAGGGTAGTAACCTCTTTGGCTGCCCACTTTGGTTGGCGTTTGCAGCAACTTGACATAAAGACAACATTTCTCAATGGTGATCTCAATGAGGAAGTGTACCTTCAACAACCTGCTGGTTTTTTGGTTGAAGGCCAAGAAGATAAAGTTTGTCTTCTCAAGAAGGCACTTTATGGACTGAAGCAAGCTCCGAGGATGTGGTATCAAAAGATACATGCCTACTTTTGTGATCGAGGGTTTACTAATAGTCCTAGCGAATCTACTCTTTATGTCAAGCATACTTCAGATTATATCATCATTATTTTGCTTTATGTTGATGATATTATTATTACGGGAAGTAATGAGCAGCAGATTGATGCCGTAATACTTGATCTTGGTATGGTTTTTGAAACCTCAGATTTAGGCCTACACTTTTATCTTGGTCTTGAATTTGTACAAGGGGTTGGAATTTTCATCTCTCAAGAACGCTACATTGGGCAGATTTTGAAACGGTTCAAGATGAAGAAAAAATGGATTATGTTATTTATGCTACAGTTCTGTGAGAGAAAAAAGGACAATATACTTTAAAATTTGTGATTTCAAATTGTTTTTGGGACAAGGGACATTTGTTTGAAGGAAAAAACATACGATTTTTTTTTCACCCTACACGTACAGAATCTTGTTGGAAAAGGTTCGAAACGGGTACCTATGTCAGGATTCCTCAGGACATGGAGATGGATAAATGGGAGATAGGGAAAATAGAGAGTCACATTACAAGTTGCAACAGCTGACAGGAGAAGGTAGGTTAACATTTGTGAGATCAGAGTTATTACATCAGAGCCCTTATGATATCATTCGACTGCATTGGGGATACTACTATTCCCCGATGATATGATGGATCTACATAATTGGTATGTGTTGTCTCTATTATGGTACGCTACATGCATTATGAACATGCTGATGCTTTATTTGCCATTGTTGGTCCCTGAGATGCCATATATGTATTGTATGAGAATATATGTATCATACTTAGTTGCCCCAAAAAAAAAACGTTTTTTTACAAAGGAATTAATTTTTGTAAAAATTCAGCTAATTAACTTAAAAACAGAAAATTAACTACATTAAACAGATTTACTAATGAACAGACAATTAATTACAATAATCAGACTATTAACTAGGAGTGTTGAATGGAGTAAAAATAACCTGAGAATTCATGTCAATAGGAACAAACTACGGTGCTCGGTTAAATTTTGCATTTAAAATACGATCTGACCCACTACCATACATTTATCAACAAAACCATGAAATAATTTTGAAACCAAGAAACATTCTTGATGAAACGTAACGGAACTGCAGGAGAATAACCATCATATAATCCGAGCAGGGTTTAGGGAAGAGCCATAAATGTAAGCAAAAAACATCCATAAAATAGTTATGCGTTCGCCGTACATCCGATACAAAAACACGTCATGTTTGATAACATAGTACTATGAAAATAAATCTTATGGTGAGACGTCATCTGAGGCTAAGACGGGACTCTTTATAATGTCTGGTGAGAGGGCCACGAGCCGTCCAGATCTGCCTCTGCCTCTGCCTCTAGCTCTAGCAAACTGGCTCATGCCCTGGCTAGATCCAACACCTGACCCTCGAGGTTTGCCCCTACCCCTACCCCTACCCCTAGGTATCGGTGGGGCGGTAGAGGTACTGGGGGCACATGCTCCTGGCTCTTGATCAAACCGCATATACAGATCGGCTAGGCTGGGCCTACTGCTAGATCTGCCAGTACCCCTAGCGCGTACATTGCGAGTGGGCCTGCCATCAAAAAATCCCTCCGTGCTCAACATGGTCTCCAGTAGGCAGTCCAATGTCTCGTCATGTGGCTTTGCCTGGGTCTCTGCATCTGGATCGACATACCGGGGCCTAGGAGGGGTAGGGGAAATGTGTGTGAAGTCAAAACCCGCCGTTGCCTCGTTCTGCCCCATGACATCCTCCGATGTGTGCCATGCTGATCCTACACATCGAGGACTCAATGTCAGTACATCCACAAAGCCAACACATTCAGAGAACACATGAGCAAAAGAAGAACTTGATTTGTAATTACAACTTGAACCAAAGATTTTCATTACCTGAGTAGGCATAGTAGACTCTGTCAGGGGTGTGTCGTCGAGAGCATCATGGTCAGGTGCAACTGTGCTGCCAGCGGCCCTGGGGGCTTGTCTAGTAACTCGTCTATGCCGGACCGCCTCGCCTTGGATATCCTCGTAAATCTGGGCCATGATATCCTCCTCTGATGCAGCTGGCTCGGTCCCATCCTTAGGAAACATGATACAATGATGTGGGTTCACCTCCAAGATGGAAAGAGAAACCCCGCCCGATGACGAAGTAACTTGCCTTTGGTGTTGCAAAACACCAACCTCTCACACTGCTCAACTGATAGCCTGTTGCGCTTTTTCGTGTGAACAACCCAGGTGCTCCAGTTTCTCTCACATGCCGATGCGGAGCAATCCTAGAAACAATATGCACAATACAAGCGAGTAAGTACATTTTTCGAAAACACCACCTACGACTGAAGAGAAGACAACGATGAACATCAAGAAAAAAGTTAGGTAAATACCTGTGAGAGGACACGTAGCGCAAGCCTCATCAAAACTTGGGTGAGGTCCCCAAAAATACCCCACCATGTGACTGCATGAAGTCGGCTATCTCTCTCCTAGTGGCCCTCGACACTTGAGCAAGTGCTCAAGCACCAATACATAGTATCCGAATCTGGTGGAAGCAGGCTTTCGCAGGTCCAATCTGCTGTGCATGCGAAACATGGCCAAGGCTCGACGCTTCCGTCTGACAAAGTTCACAACAGTCATGGCTCTAGATGTGATAGCGGTGACCCATTTTAGACACGAGATCTCCTTGAACATCAAGTCAATGGAGTGGGTTGCACAAGGCATCCAGACAATGTGGGGGTAAGTAGCTGTCAAAATCCTGCCCATCTCAAAGCAGTTGGATGCATTGTCTGTGACAACCTGCACCACATGAGCGGGGCCAACATGCTGTATGGCTCCATCAATCTGCTCAAATATGTAGCGAGCGTCTTGGATGGCACCCCCACGAGAGGAGTCAATTGCCTTAAAACATGGTGCCCATGCAACTGGAAATCAAGATGTTGACGACTGACCTACTCCGCATGTCAGTCCATCCATCTGCCATGATAGAGCAACCAAAAACCTCCCAGCCTGACCTAAGCTGCTGGAACTGTGTATCAACGTGGTCGTATGCTGCCATAAGGTGTGTGGTGCGAAGGGCCTTAGTGGTCGGGGGCCTGAAGGCCGGGGTGCATGCAGCTACAGCAGCAACGGCATCTCTGAATAGGTGGGTATCCACTATTGCAAATGGTAGGTTCAGGCCATAGAACATGTCTGCCAATGCCCATAGAATATATCTACCTCATCATTGCCCCGTCGAAAGGACTGACAAATGGTGCTCTGAGGTAGGGTGGAGCATGAGGTGGATCTGCCTCGAGGTGGACGAGGTACCTAGGGTGGTGCTAGGTCATCGGCAACAGGCTCTGCGTTTTTCGAAAGTGGGACACTACCAATAGATGAGGGCACGGCTGGAGGTGGCCCTGATGTGCTAGGCCTGTCAGCTGCAACAGATGTGGAAGGTCTCTCATGATGCCCCGATGTGGTGGGAGGTGTGGTGGATGTGATAGGAGGTGTCGTAGATGTGGATGGTCGGCTAGTGGAAGCAAATGCAGCAGCACCTGCCTGCCTCATCCTCTCAAGAATGCTCGCGGGAGCGACTAGTGGCTCATGGCTAGAGGAGGGGCCCGACTAACAACTGGTGCAACGGCAGGTGTGGGAGCTATAGGAACTGCAGTGCCTGACTGTGAGTAAGTCTCAATCATACGATGCCGCTCCGCCTCTGGAACCATGGGGCAACCTTGTATGCCAACTGTGGCCCCCTCTGACGAACCAACAAGGTGAGCCCCGACTCTGGTGAGTGTGCTGGAGTAATCAGACTGGCAGAACGGACATTTCCAGCGCTTAGCACCAGTCCCCCCATACCTACCATCCTGATCTTGTAAAAGCTGCACCTCATCCCAATATGACGGCCTATGCATGATGAACCCTAAACCAAAAACTAAAAAAATCCCAAAATAAAAACCGCAAACTCTAAATCTTGACGACCACAACTCGAAAAACAAAACACAAAACAACAAACACCAAACAACAAACACTAAATCCTGCAGATTTTTCAAAATCCTAAAAAATACACAAATAAACCCTAACTCTCTAGCCTACGTAGTGGTAAAACTACAAGAACTTGAGAAAAGAAAACGGGCTCAGACACTTGTATACATACTAAAAGAAACTAAACGCACAAACAAGCATCCTAATCTGATATCAGCCTACAGCCCATTCTATGCCCATCAAATTAGAAAACTTAAGAAAAAAAGATGTTGAAAAAGTTACGAAATGGGATCTGAAAAACAAAACTAATATCACCACACAACCCTGCAACTGATCAAACTGACATACCCAAACAATGATGATAGAAAAAGCACAGAACATTCACCACTCAGCTCATCCCGAAAATGACTGTAGGCGCACTTTCCTTGCTCGCTAACTTCTGAAATGGCTAATGCGCGGGCCAGCAGGGTTTTTACCTTTTTTTTTAATTAAAAAAAACTCGTTCCAACCAAGAACGTTCCGGAACTCTAGGAATGTTCGGAACAAAACGTTCCGACCCAAAATGGTCGGAACGGGCTTCTAGGGTATCATATAAGCAATATATAAATTAGTATATACTGTTTCATTATCAACGTAAGCTTCATGGCCCTTTTTTGAGGAACCATTCAACATGACATATATTATGATTTAAATTCTTTTATATGGCCACATTGAAGGGCAAGACATTTATTTATTTCTTATATATGCCTAGATTGAGGACATTGCTTTAACATTAGGGGAGAATTAAGGAAATTTTGACATTACTGGGCTGCTCTGAGTTAACGCTTTATTAGTAGTGCCATCAATTGAGTATTGGGCCCTAAGAATATTTGATTGATTTAGGAGCCCTTAGTGTTTGGATAAGGTCAAGGGATCTTATACCTAAAAGTTAATAGTAGCTTCTTGGAAGGTTATCTTAAGGGCCTCTCAGTCTACAATTTATGATTTTAATGCTTATGCATATTTTTGTAGGAGAGTGCTTGGTATTGTTTGATTTCAGAAGGACTTGGTAGTTGTATGGCGTTTCCACTTGTAAGGTGTTTTTTGTAGGAGAATACTCTTTATGTGATGCCAAGTTTGTGATGCATTTTCAGAACTATATACATTCGTTTTTGTTCATACTGTCTGTATGTGATGCCATATATTTGATGTGTGCTCATAACTATGTGAGTTTTCATTATTATGTTGGCGCATTGTGATGACACACTTTCTATGGACTTTGACAGACTTGTCTCCTTTTTGGGTACCCCAAAATATAATAAATCAATCTCTCTCTCTCTCTCTCTCTCTCTCTCTCTCTCTCTCTCTCTCTCTCTCTCTCTCTCTCTCTCTCTCTCTCTCTCTCTCTCTCTCTCTCTCTCTCTACACATGTATACCATCACCACCATCATAGCATAGTTGTACGAATCACGGTTCGAACTTCGACCTATGGTTCGAATCGTTCGAATCATTCGGAGCCGGTTCGAACCAAAATCCAGTTCGAACCGGGACAAAAAAATACCCCAAAAAGCCCAAAAAACGTTTTGAATTTTTTTTTGGGGTTTGAACCGTTTTTCAATTCGAACCAGCCTGGCCGGTTCGAATCGGCCGTTTCAAATCAGCTGGTAACCTTGCATCATAGTTACATTTTGTCATTAGCAGTTATTAGACATTGATAGCTATTAGATGGTAGCTGTTTTTAGTAGCTACACTTCATATCTGTTTTCTTTATTGTTATCGGAGACGTTTTACATGCTCCTATTTGCACCACACACTTGATATGTACTTTTTTGTCTTATATGTCTTTTGGCATGGAAAAGATGTTAATAAATCTCTCTCTCTCTCTCTCTCTCTCTCTCTCTCTCTCTCTCTCTCTCTCTCTCTCTCTCTCGTTTCTTGGTTGTTGATCTTGGTCTTTGATGCATAAAAAGTGAAATATTTTTTGGCCTTTGCAGGAGAATGTTCTTACAAATAGTGAGCCAAGTCTAAGATCTGTTCTATGCGATCCTCTCACGTGAGTCTCTTACCGTAAGTCTTGCCTTTCAGTTGGCTATGTTGATGGGAAGGGTACTCATGTGTATATGTATCAGTTTTGTGAGGCTATTGTTTTGTGCATGACCGTTATGTCCATTCTTATGAATTTTGCATTATATCTTGCATGATATGTTGTCATGTATTGGTTCATGGCATTCATAAGCCTCATGTTATGTGCCAGTCAATTATGCTCCATTCTGATCATGCAATGGCATCACTTTGCAATTCTATTTTGTAGGCGATCATTTCTTGAGGATGCAGTTGTTGCACATTGTGGCCATTCTTTTGGTGGTGCAACTCTACGAAGAGTTCTTGAAAGCGTAAGTGCATCTCTTTTCCTTTTGTGGCAAGGTTGTGGACAAACTGAACTAGCTATTTGAGATACAAAAATCCAACATCTTCGTACTTGGAGTTTTTCTTAGTTCTTAGTAATCTCCTTGAAATTTCATCTCTCATGAATTGTTCTTCATTGAGAGAGAATTTTTGAGTGGTTGATATTTGATTGCTTAAAGGGTTGAAAAATTTCAATTATGATCTATTGCCATCTATTGATTAATGCTTGGTGTGGTTGTTTCATCTTGTTATCTAATAAGTGTCTTTAGTTGAAGAAACAAAGAAAACATGGACATTATAAGCTTAGCGGATCGTGATCCGCTGTAAAGATGATCCGGATCCGATCCGGAATAAAACGTGCAACAATGAGCTTAGGTTGCACTTGTTTTTGCCTTTCCTCATTTTCTCTTAGACGACAAGAAATGCTAAGTTGTGCTTGTTGATTGCTTTTGTGTAGGTATTGATTAGTGTTTAGTCAGTAGTCCTACACTTGAGATTATTGATTGAAGAAAACCATAGAAATCAAAAGATTTTCCTTTACTTAAAATGCTTCTTCCTGATTTTATACTAGAGATTTATACAATTTTAAGTGAGGTCACGGTCTCTCTTGTTGGTTGTTTGCATACATGGAATCTATATTTCACATTTTGGCAGTTCAAGTTTGTGCCATAAAGCGTGAAAAGAAACATAGTTTAGACAAAAAGCATCTATATATACTTTGTAGAGAGTGTACTATGCTTGTTCAAAAGAGGAGACTGGGAGCTTTTTAAAGATGTCTTTGCATCTCTCATGCAGTGACTGAAGGTAAAGATACTATTGAAAACTTGGATGTCTGTCAAAAACAACTGCATGGCTCGAACTAGGAAAGTAGATTACACTTTTCCCTGATGACTGGAACGTGTTTTAATCCATAACATTCCTCCGAGTCTGTCTTGCTTTGTCACTTATATACAAATGTGGATGGGGGAGGAGGACACATTAACCCTTGTGCTTTGCATCTAAAAGGTTTCGGAGAAGGTTATTGGAAGTGGGGAGGAGATTGTCCCCTACCTCTTGTGTGTAGTTTAGTGTGACAATCCATCATGAAATTTTATAGAATGCCACAAATTTCTTTTTGGAAAAAAATTACAAATAACTAGTAATCGTGAATCTTCTTGTTTACCACCAACCATAGATGCATGCAAGTTTTACACTCAGTAGTCATCTTCCCCGAGTTACATCATGTAGTAATCAAGGTGAGAACACTAACATGCAATATTAATCAAGTTAGTAGACTAGCTCAAAAGTAGTTCTACCATCCATGCAGTCATTCTTATTATAGGAACCTAGCCATTGCGAAGCATATGACCAACTCTCTCTCACAATACATTTGTGAACTACGAAGAGGAATGTTGCCCAACGTGTCCATCCCTACCATGTTGCCTTGTGAATAGGAATCCCTGTGCAAAAACAAAAATTACAAACCCATCTTATGCTCATTCCCCAACATCGTACATTCATGAATTGAGGACCTATTGCCATGGAATCTTAACCTACATCCAATGGAATTGCATGCGTACATTGAGAAATCAATCATCAACATACATTGAGCCCACATCACAAGATCAACATGTATTGCAAAGAGGAGAGGAGTAGATATAAGTATGAAGTAAAAGGCCACAATTGCACAATGTGCTTGACAATTTGGAAGAATTGACACATCTTCCTACATCCACATTTGGAATCTTCCAACAAGGAGAGGAAGGGAATCCACATTTGCTATAGTTCTTGCAATCTTGCAACGTACAACTAGCAATTGGAACTCATGAAGAATAGAAGGAAAGAGTAAGACAAAAGAGAGGCTCACCATTCTACATCGGTCCTATAGCCCTTCACATGTTAGGACCCTACAGGCACTTCAGTATGTGACTCCCTTCAATTCCTCGTGTAACTCCCATGACCTTTGGCTTTCCAAGTTTCCATGACTCTTGCCTTTCCAGGTCCTCATGAGTCATTGTATATCTATCTACCATAGTGATTATCCATTGGGAATCTATTCATTGTACCTCTAGCCAGTTTCTTCATTGAGGGTTGAAGCTATTGCTTCTTAATTAGTTCTCTTGTCTACTTTTGTGAATGCTTGATCTCTACTTTTCTTGAATGATTGTAGAAATCTAATATGGTAGATTATCTTGAGGAAAAGGGTTAAGGAAATCGTCGATGAGCCTACTCAACCTCTTACCGTTCAGCCTTCTACTTCCTTGATATTTTCTCTTTCACCTAAGAACCACCTAAAAAGCTTCCTAAGTTGTATCTAAATGCTATAGACGATTGTGCTGCTATTGATGGTGGTTCTAATGAAGGTAGGAAATTGAGAAAGAGGAAAACCTCTCCCATGTGTGATTTTTCGATTGCAAAAATCTGGAGATAACTTGATTGATTATACGTAGCAAATACATTGGACCTAAAAAGCTTCCTAAGTTGTAGGTAAATGCTATAGAAGATGGTGCTGCTATTGATGGTGGTTCTAATGAAGGTAGGAAATTGAGAAAGAGGAAAACCTCTCCTATGGGGAATTTTTCAATGGCAAAAATCTGGAGACAACTTGATTATACGTAGCAAATACATTTGAAAATGTTTAACATGCTTTGATTGTAAAGCACTTGACACTCTTGTTAACTAATTCCTTGGATCAAGATCCCGTAGATCCTACTTTAAAGAAAGGACTTGTTAGGAATTTTGTTTATGCTACTTGATGTTGTTGGAATGGTCCCGTCGAGAGAAGTAGGACTTGCTTATTGTTCTATTGAAGATCAAGCTGCTGATATCTTTACCAAGGACACCAAAGGATAAATGTTGGAAGTTAGGAGACATCATGGGAGTCAAAATGAACAAATTTGTCATTAAGGGAGAGTGATGGAATATGTAATTTTTGGCAAATATCTAGGATGTACCATGGCAAAGTTACGGATATTTTTTGTCCAATGAAGCCCTCTTGTTTTCGAGGTTTGGTCATATTTTTAATCTCTCTCTAAGAGTTGGTCCCTTCCAAACTTATGTGGGGGGTCTTGAACCCCGTTTTTAATCTCTCTACACTTGGACTCCTCTTGTGTAACTCCCATGACTCTTGGCTTTCGAGGTTATCGATTTTCTGCTAGTATCGTCTAGCTTCTTCCTTAAATCAGCAGGGATCTGACAGTAAGCAATTCATACAAAATTTGAATGTCCTTGAGTGAGGGCTTCGATCCTATCCATACCTCATAAGGTGTTTTGTCATTTAGAGCTTTTGTAATGGATCGATTATGTAGATAGGCAGCAGTTGCAATACCTTCTGCCCAGAATTTCTTTGGAAGAGAGGCACGGGCCAACATGCTCTTGGCACTTTCAATCAGTGTCCGATTTATCCTTTCAGCTATACCATTGGACTGAGCTGAATAACTAGTTGTAAATTGTTAGTACCATTCGCCTTACAGAACTCCTTGAATTCGGTGGAGATAAATTTTCCCCCTCCATCCTTGAGGACACATGTTGAAGCTCCACCTCCTTTGCAATGACTTGTTCCCTCACAAAATAATATTGCACCTCAATATGCTTGCTCCTAGATAGGATTGGTTGCCAACCTTTGGGCTGATTGATTGTCACAAAAGATGATTGGGCTTCTCCATTGTGCATTCGTGAATTGTCCGTCTAGCCAATTTATTCATTATGGATTGAAGCTATCGCTTCTTAATTAGTCCTCTTGTATCTACATTTTTTTGTAAAAGCTATCTGAAAATTTTCAATTTTTTGCACTTGAAATTAAAGAATTTTTTTGAATGTTTGGTTGATTTTTCCGAATATTTGACACACGTTTCGAAGGTTTTAGTGATGTAGGCAAAGTGTATGTGGATGTTTGATCCCATAGTTTTACACGCAGTTTTATTGGACACAAGATGAGGTTCTAGTGGCTTCTCTTTTCACAAATGTACTATGATGAGGAATGAGCCTGAGATGTGTGTAGGATTCTTGCAGACTATTCATGAAGCACACCATGTTAGGGATGGACTCATTGGGCAAAGATAATCGCCTTAGTTCATAAATGTTGTGTTAGGGAGTGGGTCACATACTTGGCATCGATTGAGTTCATGTATTTGGGAACAACTGCATGGATGGTGAAATTGTAGTTGGCTTGTCTGCCGTCTTAATTGCATTTAATGTCCTCACCTTGATGCTACTTGATGTAGCTCGGGAGTGATGGATGTTGTCGTGTATGTGTATGCATGGCTGTGCATGTATCTTCATCAACCTTGCATGTGTTAATTATTGAGAGTTCAACTTGCATGCATTTATGGTTGGATGTTAAACGGGTAGCATCATGATTGTTTGTGTTATTTGTATTTGTTCTCACAAAGTAGTAGTAAATAATCTGTGATGGGTTTTTACAATTCTCTACTTTACAGATGACTATGAGCAAGTCAAATACATTGATTGCTTAATCAAGTTTTTTTGCTACATTTTTCGATCATGCACTGCATTGAATAACATGTTACAATGAACAACCCTTCTACATCTACACTCTATGGTTATGGGACTAGTATCCATGCACTTGGAAGATGTTCTGATAGATCTTAAGTCCTATTGGGAACTCTTCTACCGAGTCGTACCTTGCTGCACGTCATGCATGCAAGGTACTGTGTTCTATAAATACGGAACGAGCAATTACTAGTGATTGAATCAAGCTTTATACAAATTCCAAACTTCAAAGTGATATAACTTGATCCTCATGAGGTTTGATTTCCTCTCTTGGTAGCACTCCTTCCTCAAGACTCCAGGTTTTGAACATGCTGGCTTTGGCTTTGATATCGGTATCATTGAGAAGGCATGACAAGGAGTCACTAACTTGGCACAGATGGGTTGTGTACAATAGAACTCCCTTGAAACCTACTATATGTGGGTCTCCTACTCGGGTTCCAATGGCTGTAAAAACAAATTGAAGATTTATAATTTAATAATTTATTTTTTTTAATTCTATTTATTTATCTGTTTTTTTCTGAGGTTTTGACGTTCCGGAACGTTGCGTGAGAACAACATTCCAGAAGTGTAGCATTGAAATGCTACACTTCCGGAGTGTTGTTCTGTCGCAACTTAGCTAGTATCATAACAAATGTTTGCTCTTATCGTCATTGCAAAACCATGAAAGAACCTTTCACTCTCCCACTTTACTAATGAGGCATCTATCTCAAAGTAGGAGATTTGTTGACAGAGTCAAGTGACATCTTTTTGGGTGATTTGATATGTTATCAAAGATTATTTGATACAAATTTTTTTAGCTCTTCTACATTATTGTATATTTTGTTTTAACTTTTAAGCATCAAGCAATGACATTACAAATTTGTCTAACTCGATTTCTTTTAATTTGGTTATATTTGGTATCATCAATAGAGAACCTCGTATTCCAATAGAAAATTTTATATTGTTTTGGTGGACATTCAAGTACATGAATTTTCATCCAAGCATAGCGTTAGGAAATTAGTAAGTGAGGGAGCTTGCACCTTCATAGCTTATCAATCTAAGCTAGCATCCAAGAAATGACACAAAACTAGTTTTTAGCTAGCCTTGGCAAGAACTCCACTTGGCGCACAGATTTTAGCATGATCTCAGTTTTGATGGTGAGAGCACCTTTTTAGACCTGTAATAGATCCTAATAGCATCCAAAAAGCCATATATTAGCATAGAAACAAGCTACAATGCATGCAAGAAGTCTCCACACAAGTCAAACCAGTTAGACGGTCCAAAGCTCAACCTTCCTTGATTGAATGATGAGTACAATGGAATGGCTATTTATTGAGCCTTGGCCTAGCCTTTAGGGCTTCCTCCCTCTTAGTACAAACCTAAAAATGAAACCCAAACCACCCTTGAACCAAACATAAGCCCTAATGTTACAAGTTTGACGTGGTGGGTCCCATTGAGAGTCCAAAATACAATAAATCTAGACACCTAGAACTCATGCCTTTGTAAGAGCATAAACCAAAACTATGTAATTTTGACTTTGTGCCTTAAAGCGGATTGAGAAACAATAATCGAGATGCGGGATATGGGCAACAGGCAAATGCCACATCATCATAGAGCACACTAGTGCAAGGTACCTACAATAGTGCATATGAAAGGGAGGGAGATATTGAAGGAGAAACTGATTCACATTGCAAGGGAGAGAAATTATGCTGAATTGGAATTAACAAGACTCTTATGAACTTCTAAAAAGGATCAAAATTTGGCCCTTTAATTAAATTATATGTTTTACATTGTGGGAAAACATTTCCGTAGCATATTATCTAATAAGGTTTCCCGGTTGGGGAGACGTAGAGTTGTAGCTGTACTTGTGAATTCAATTTTGAAATGAAATACAAATTCTCAGCCATTGGTATCTGGATGGACTATGATATTTGGTATTAAGTTTAAACTTCGGGAGTTGTATTAAGTTCTCTTTTCTGCTTTGTATACAATGCACCTTTATTTGTAAACTGTAAGATGTAATTTGTTCCTACATGTTTACATATAGAGTTCTAAGAAAAAAGCAATTTGAATCCCATCAAAAGCTAGATAGAAATCAAATGCTTGGATATAGACAAGACCACAAGTTATGGTTGCTGGCTTTCATTTTTACAAAGTTTCAAGACCCCCAAGGTTGCTATTTTTTAATCAGGTGTCACACACAACAGGAAATTGGATTGCTGACTCACCGCTGAATTGTAGAATCCATGCAGACTCGGCCCCAAGTTGGAGCTATCAACAGCCACACCCCACACCCTTGAGTTAAGATCAAGATTTAGGAGATGCTGGTGTTTCATATGACTACCACCATCCCTGATCCATCACTAGCTCAAGCATATGTTTAGGACACGTACGAAAGTAGATCATTGAATGGCTAGAGAGATCTCCTACCCCTTTAATAGGTTCCTGGCAGGCACTCTGCCATGTATATCTCCCAGACACATGCCACGTGGCAGCTGGTGAAGATTTTTGTATTTTTCTTGTTGTACGTTTAATATAGATTATGTCACTTTTAAGTTATACAATTTTCTTTTTAAGCATTACTCACTGGCACTGTTAACCTCTTAAAATTGTGAATTGGATATTCTCAAACCAGGAAAATTTTCTGGTTACAAGGAGGTATCAGAGATGGTTCTAACTTATATCTCTGTTCATTTTGCCTTTTGCATGCATGTGTATTGCATCTTTTTTTAATCAACTCAAATCATTAAAATTCTTATACCAATCTCCTCATAGGGTGCATCGTTTCACAATTAAATCCCTCTGAATTAGATAGTTTGCAGCCTGAGTCTAGTATCTTATTTGCACTTTTGCTATTTGTGCACACCGATATTATCAGTGCATCTGCAATTCAGTGCTTTTCAAGAATTTGAAGCAAATGGAATGTCTATTTTCCAGAGAGTATGCTCTACATGTGGAGTTGGCGTGGAGCCCAGTTCCTTTATCCCCAACTTTGGTAAGTTCTGGAGGTGTTTTGTTCAACTAGAAGACTGCATGCTTGTGTCTGAATTCTGAATCTACTTAAAAATGTCAACATGTGCACTTAGATGATTTCCTCAGTACTCAAAATTTCCTCTAGAAGCTAGTTGATTATTCTGAAATAGTATAAAGAACTAGTAGTTGGGTCTAACATATGAGCCTTTACCTTATTCTGAAATAGTATAAAAAACTAGTAGCTGGGTCTAACATATGAGCCTTTATCTTATTTTGGTGGAAAGCTTTGAGAGCAGCTGCCACAGCATACAAATATGAGGAACAGAATCGAAGCATACTTGGTACGAAGCTGAAGCGCAAGGACCTTGGTGATTATGGTGATTTCAGAAACAAGCGACCTAACAAAGTAAGTTTACTGTCAGAACTATCTGTCAGCCATATATTGTGAAAGTGTCCTGAGAAACAAAATGTACATAAAATGTTCTCAATTTTTGTTTTTGAGAGCATATGTAGGTCCCCCACATCACATATTGAGCCTAAACCCTAGCCACTGTATTAGCTAGGAAGAGACCTTTTCCACGCTTCACATGTGCAACATTAATTTCTTATTGTTAGAACATTATTTGGATCGTAATACCCGTTGGAACTCCAAATACCTAGCATCAGAAGGGTATTTTTTATATTTAAATGATTTATTAAAGGAAGCCGAATGTCATCCCCTATCTTCCACTGATTTAAAAATTGTTATCAACAATTAAGGAGTGTGGTTTTATGAACTAGAGTGAGTGGAGGTGATGGTTAGTAGCTTTTAAGTATTCATCATTTCCTATTTTGAAGTATCTGTATTTGATAGCATGTGATGATATAGCCAAGAGCACATTTGTAATATTTGTAGGTCGTTTTTGGGTACATTCAGATAGAAAACAGAAATTGAAGTTAAGCTTTGTAAAGTTTCGTTTCCATTTTAGCAATGGAAGGAAAATTTGTTTACAGAATGTCACGTATGTACTCCCACTAACGATTATCCTTGAATGGTTTTCTCAGGACAATGCTGCTTCACCAGGCAATAAGGACAGTGCTCCTCGCACTGGGAAGGGAGTTCAATATCCATTTGTAATAAATGAAAGGGTCATGATCAAGGTATCGTTCATGTTGTTTGTCTTAATGGTTCTGCCCTATGGATTAGAAAATTTGCGATAAAGACATGAGGTTCTTCTGGTATTCACTTGTTGTTTGAGACATTGCCTGTTAATGGGATATTGAAGATACTTCTAGCTAATAAGTATTTCTTTTTTCTGATTGATTGTTTGTAATCAGTTGATACTGAGCTGATAAATCAAGTTTTCTCATAAAAATTTTCAGCCTTCCAAGGGAAAAAAAAAGTTCGGAATCTTGGTAGGTACAGTTGTCTATTATCTCTGAATGAGCATAATTTTCAAAATTGTGTAGAGTTCATTCATAATTTTCAAAATTGTGTAGAGTCTATCAAGTTAACCTAGAAAATTTCAGCTGTCTAAAAGCGTTTTCAATCCACAAAGTGACATTTTTATGCATTTGACTGGTTAACATGACTCTGGGGCTCTGTTTATCACAACAACTTTTGTGTTGTATTTACTCTGGTTCGTCAAAGAGAAGGTTTGCACAAGTTTGATGAGTAGCCGTTTATCTATCTAGTTCAGTAATACTTGTATAATCATTTAAGTCACAATGCTTGATTAGAAAAAACACTTAGCTGCATCTTGCATGGAAACTCTCTACTGCTAGATGTGACTCAAGTTTAATCTCTGTCCGAGAAATTCGTGATTTCAATCTATTTGCATGTGCAAGCCTGGTTTTGACTATGATTTGCTTGTTGTAATGCCAGGGCAATAAACGTACGCCTGAGAAATTTGTTGGCAGAGAGGCATCAATTACTTCACTATGTCTCAATGGGTGGTACGTGAATCTTAAAAGAATACTTTTATTTCACACTTTGCTTCCTGGAAATAACTTCTGATAATAGGATGTTCTGTTACACACAGGTACCTTGTTCGAACTTTAGATAGTGGAGACAGTGTGCGACTTCAATATCGCTCCTTGCAAAAGATACGGAGTGATGAAAATGGCTTGCCTGAACATCATCGGCAAGGCTCACATACTTGAGCAAGCTTCTAACAGCATGAGATTGATAAACTGACGCTTCTAGAAGCTACCGGAAATGGCAGCCTTAGCAATCAGAGTTTTGTATCAAACTTTGATTATGCAGATATTGTCACCTTTTCCTAATTATCTCTAGGTCCATTGAGGTGATTTGAAATTGACAGGAGGTCAGTTCAACTTTCATCTGCGGGAGCCTTTTCAATAGTGGTCATTAGTTTGAGGATCTTGCCCTTTCAGCCTAGGATCTTCTGCTGGGCACGTAAAGATGCCGATGCCCATTCATCATCCGAAATGATATTCTGCCACAAAAGCCGGAAAACACTTGGCTTTCTTTCCCTTCTCATTGGGAGCCCATTGAGGAAGCATTAGACGCCTCTAGATGTTTATATATCTTGACCTTCACCTGCTGTCTTTTCCTGATATTTCAGATTTCCCTGTCCTTTGGTAGTTTACATTACATAGGCTGAAGATTCACGTGCATGGACACTTTGTGTACCATTATAGATATTAGATAGCAACCATACATGTCGGTTGAGTGTGGCCAATTTTGATAATGGGATATTTACCTCAAGAAGGAAAAGCTTATATCTGCATCTTGTATGAAGGAGCTGAAGGATAGAGAAGAGTACAATGAGATTTATCTGAAGCATTCAATTAACCACTTGCTATTTGGGTTTATTCTATTCTTATATCATGTCTGTTGGAAGTTGTGTAGCTACTAAGAACATGCCTCTAAATGCTAATGCTTGTTATGTCAATTTTTTTATCTCCTTGATATCTTAAAACTGAAGATCAAAACTGTTTCTCCATGTCTAGAACTTAAGCATATTCTCATACAGAAGATTCGGATCTTTTCAGACTCCAGAGGTTGTCAAAGATGTTTCGTCCTTCATTCTGAGTAAATGAGAAATAAAGTCTATTCCTGAATGTCGCTATGTGATGAAGTAGTTCCTTGACCAACGCTTCGTAATGTCCGTTCATCTATTTAATACCCTACCATGCAATGGTAATGCTGCATAATTACCACTGATTCAAGATGCAATTGTTTTGGAGACTTTGGCATTAGGGCCATTTTTGAACTCAAAAAGGGCCTCTTCACTAATCAAAATTAGTGTTAATGACGACATGTGTATCAATAAAAGAGTGACAATTGAGATGGAATGGCCCATATGACATGGCACATCCAATGGCTAAAATTAAATCTCCAAAATCTAACCCACCCACTAACCCCACTTTAACTCTATACCCTAGCCCCTTCTTAATGACAATGTACCATTCTTAACCACACTTAAAATTCAAATTTTGAATAAATATTGGCTTTCATTTTAATAGAATTTCAATTCATGGTTTTCTCAATTTGATTTTAGAAAAAAGGGGCCCAATATGAGCTTGGCCCCCATATTGAAAGCTTAAAAAAAAAAATTGAAATGGAGGTGGGGGTGGCGCCCGCTCCCATTTAAGATGGTGATGGTGATGGCTGGCTGCACGGTCAGCGCCCCCCCCCCCCCCCCCCCCCCCCCCCCCCCCCCCCGAGCTTGTTGCTGCCCACCTCGCTGGCCTGTACCGGGTGAGACATCCCCCACCCCGCTGCGTGCTCCGAGTGTCTGCGCTCTCACCTGGGCTAGTGGCCCGGGGTGCACATGCTGCGAGCTGGCCGTGCAAGCCAGCCAGCCAGCCCCCCCCCCCTTTCTCATTTTCAAATGTTTTTTTTTTAAACCTTTATTATGGGGGCCCAAGTTCATATTGCCCCCCCCTTCTTCTGAAATCAAGTTAAAAAAAAAACATTTGAGATGTGTGAAGTATGAAATGGCCCCATTTATTTTTTCATTCAACTTAAAAATTAAAATTTGAAAGGTTTGAAAAATGAATGTTAAAATGAATTCAAAATTTGAATTAACCTTACAAAAGGTATTTATTGCATAGGTCTAAGTGGAACCTACTGAACTAACAATTGACCCATGATAAACCCAAGGTTAACTGCCACATAGGATTAATTAGCACTAAACTAATTATGATTAAGAAACTTGTTTAGGCAAGGAAGAGACTCTTTTTGAGTTCAAAAAGGGCCCTAATGGGATGCAAAATAGCTAGGCATGCAGAGAGGGATTCTCTTATGACTTGCGAGTACAGGTGTTGCAATTACATGATATTAATTTCAGGTTCTAGTCAAGCTTTTGATCTTCTTGTTCACTTCTTTAGTGTAGCCGTCCTTTTCTTTACTGTAGATTGTGTTTTTGGGGTTAGATTGCTTTTTTGATACAAATGTTTTTGAAGAAAGATACTTCTGAGCTGAGATACGTTACAAACTTTTGACATCATTGAACAGAATTTTGGAACATCAGCTCAGTTTCTAAGAGCTGGAGGTGACTCCCATATGAATGGATGGTATGAGGACTTACTCTATGGCAGTGGGTCGATGGAGCTTGATCCTGAATCTTAATTGTACGACTCAATGGAACAAGTTACACACTCCATTCATGTTAACAACACAAAATGAACTAGGGTGAAATATTTAGCACCGACATGTGGCTTGGGTGTGAGCCAGTAGATGAATTGAATGGGATATGCTTTGTAAGTTGGCAGACTAAGTCCTTACCATAGAAGTTAGTCTATAGAGGTTGTCAGTGGTTCAAGTCTTATATCTTTGGGTCATTGTACTGGGATAAGTCCTCAAGGCACAGCTAAGTAAGTTGTAATGTATGAGCCAAAAACCATGAAAACTAAATTCAATCAATTGACAAGAACATGCATAACGAATGTGCCATGGATGTCCTACATGAAAAGCAATTGGAATTTACAGCCATTCAATATAAGTACATGACTTTTGAAGCTCTTTAGAACTGATAGATGATCCAAGTATTCTGGATGAACACTGGATTTAAGTAAACATGAATTTGAAAGTTACTCAGAAATGTTGGAAAGATCAACAAGAGCAAAAACGTACAACAGTCTAGACGTAAGACTTACACTAGGTAAAATTTTTGTATGTGAGGAGGAATTGGACATAGATTTCTTTGGTGATACATTGATAGGAGAGGTTGATGGTAAGAAAAAGTGGGCACATGCTAAGGAGCTGACAATAACTTTTGGGAGATGAATCTATGTGGAGATCATTTTGATGAACACTATTTTGTCGGGAAATTATAGTTGCTAACCTCTTGATTGTCGCAGCTGCAGAAAAGTACTTATGAAGGTCTTTGAGCCATCATTGTGGGGTGGAAACAATGTGAAACTAGTCACTCATGTGTTCTATACATAAGGAAGTCATTAATCAACCCATCTTGAGAGAGGTAGAAGTTAAAGAAGAAAACATATAAGTTTTTTTTAAAAAAAAAAAACGTCATAGAGCAATTGGCCAATCTGAACTTAAAAGTCTACATTAGCAATAGAGCTAGTTTCGAGAGCATTCTTAGTAATTTAAGAACATTTTTATGGTGATTACTTTTTTGACTCTAGAAAGCCTTGAGTATTTTGCATCATATGATGCTTACGATTGTAGCAATTATGGGTGCATGAAAGAATTTAAATGCAAATATTGCCTAGTCTTTGTGGTGTGATTAAAGTGGACTTCTCTCTCTGTCTCTCTGTCTCTCTCTCTCTCTCTCTCTCTCTCTCTCTCTCAAATTCTTAGTCTATTGTAGCCAATGTACATAACAGATGTGGCTCGTTGACCATACTTTAACACACAAAACATGCATGTGGTTCTTATTTCCAAAAAATGTTTATCTCGCATTTCTTATTTATTGTGGGCACACTAGGCAAGGAGGCCACTCTATTGACTATTTAGTATCCAAGGGTCGAAATAGACATAAGGTTCAAAATAAGAGGTGGGATCGAAAGAGTTCGAGTCGATTCGACCCAGCGATCCAAGCTAGGAATTGAAATAGATTTTGATTTGCAGGGTTGAAAATAGATTTCGATAGTTTTCAAAATTTTAAAGTATTTACACTTGTAGGAAACACATTAACAAGCGCATTTCTGCATGATCTTTCAAGTCCAACAAAACTATCATTTGGGCCTATAGTGACACTAGTAAACATGGAATCACATTTGCATATTTGTAGATAAAGCCTAATATAACAATTAGAGACTAACTATGGCTAAATAAAAGGCTTGAAGTGAATATACACAATATCTATGATGTTTGGAGCACAACTCTTTCGATATCCCTCTTTACATCGTAATCAAGATTTGAGTCTCGGTTTTGTTGTTGCAAGTGACACTCTCATACTACTTAGTTGCGATAGGGGGTCAAGATTATTTATTTTTGAAACTGTTTGTAAACATAAGTTATATTTCATTTTCAAGTGGTGATAAATTAGAAAATTGCTTGTGAAAGTGAAAATATTAATATTAATAACAAGGAACCATTTCATACTTGTCCAAAATGATTTCTGCCTAAAATCAAACTACCATGTATTTTGTTTTACATGAGATAAAATGAACACATATATAGAAATATGCCCTAGAATTAAGTTCCAAAATTTGAAGATTTGATGAAAGCCCCTTTATTCAAAGTGTTACTTGGAATTATATTTCCACTTATTCCAACTCATATCAAGGCAAATTTACATTCAGGTTACTATGAGCACATAAAACATGTTTTGAACCAACATTCAAAAATATGTGATCATTAAGTTTGCCTTTTGGTTAATCTTAGGATTCAAGACTTAAGTTTTGCAATGGATCACATTTCCTTTATCGCACAACAATTTTAAAACTTTCTTCATTGTTATTTGTCATGATGTCTGTTGTGTCAATTATGATACATAGTTAGCCCTATGGCCCTTTGTGTTTGGTCACATGTATTCAAGGCTCATGCTATGATGGGCCACATTTGTAAGCAACCCAAAAAGAGAGAATAAAACTCTTAAATAAAATCACTATTGACATTTTCTCAATATAACCTAATCTTGCCCTTATTTCATTTTCATAAGTGTTTATTATTACCTTATTAAATATTGTGTATGATCATTATATTTTATACAAGTCCAAAAGCTTTACATTTTACTTTGTATTTTGCCAAATGTATCAAAAGTTGACTCCGTCTTCTTATGCACTATTATTTTAGTATACGTTAACAAGAATGCATGCTATAGTAAAATGTTTAGCAATGGCATAATGTTCAGGAGAAACGATGGAGAAGGAACTCTTGACAATGATGGAGATTGACTTGATAGAAGATGTAGGGATTTGGGCTAAGCATCTAAGAGTCCTTCCATGGTTGTGCAAATTCGTACTCATTATCACTTGATGGTGGTGCTGTATTATGTATTGCAAGGGCATGCAATGAGGTGATGATCTCGTTATACAAAATGGAACATTGATTTGGAGAAATAGATAGTTTTGGTGCCACATGTCAATGTCTTATTGGCATGAGGTGACTTTGTTGGTGACTTGCGTCAATACGCACAACAAACACGTCCCAATGGTTCGTACGTGGCCATGTTGGTGGAGGTGATTTGACATGTGCAATCTACTCTATCGGAGGGTGGATGGTTCATTCATGTGCTTATGCCAAGATGTTGCTACTCTAGCTTCAAGATGCATGTATGCAATGATTGATGGTGGGTTGCGGTGGTATGAGATGTGATGATCGGTTGGAAACCTAAACATGTTTGACATGGTGTCTACAGCTCCAATGTTGGAGGTGAGATGATAGTGCATCTATGAATGGGTGGTTATTGAGTGTTTGTCGTCAATTGCATGCTAGCTTTGCTTTGGTCAGCATTGATAATGGGGATTCTAATAGTTGGTATAAACTCAACGTGTGAACGATTACCATTTTGATAAATGAATGCTCCTATTGCATAGTTGCTAGCAACTATTTTTACTCGATCAACTACAAGTAAGATGGGAGCCGTACAAACACAAAATGTGAGTTTTTTACAACTTTCATTCATTTCATTAATTCAAACTTTTAATGGACTGTGTGTGTGTGTGTGTGTGTGTGTGTGTGTGTGTGTGTGTGTGTGTGTGTGTGTGTGTGTGTGTGTGTGTGTGTGTGTGTGTGTGTGTGTGTGTAGCTACACCGTTTCTTTGCCCCCATTAAGGCCCTTTTTGGACTAGAATATGGGCATTTCACTAATCATAATCTTTGTTAATGATGAAATTTGTAGAGTGAAAATTGAGATGGAATTGTCCATATGACATGGCACATCCAATGCTGTAGATTAGATCTCCAAATTCTAACTCCTCTAACTCTACTTTTTCAACCTATATTAATGATAATGTGACAAGTCCCAAATTAAAATTGCAAATGAGAATAAAACTATTTTTTCAAGCCTTTTAAAAGCCCCTTTTTTTTTGTTTTCAAAAAACTTGTTTGAGAGAAAAGATGGCCCAATACCACCACACACACCCCCCCTCCCTCCGCTTAAACAAATGAGTAAGGAAGGGGGTCCATCTTGCCCCACTGGTTGCACGGGCCAATGGGCCTAGCACCCCCTCCTTACATTATAAAATTAAAAGGGACCAAAAGAGAGGGGGGGGGGGCAGGATGGTTTCCATAATGTCCACCTCCCAAAGTTTTTTTTTTTTTTTTCTGCCTACTTATAGACAATGCTCTAACTTAACTAAACATAACTATCTTGAGGGATAGTTAGCCCTGTGAAAGATTCACTAGTTTGATCATATTTGCTATATTTTCATATTTGGCAAATTGAGGCCAACTTTGTTTTAGACTTAGAGTTTGACTTTCCAAAGTTCATTAGTCTAAATTTCATTTGAATAAACACTTTTTGAAAGTGTGGGAAAGTTAGAAGTCGAGTTTGAGTAGATTCAAATTTGAATGTTGGGTACTTTGAATCTAGACCCAAAAATAGTAGGGTTAGCATTTTGGTGGGAAAGCCAAGTGGCCAAATAGGGTTTGGACCTGCTATAAAAGGATGTAACTTGTGGAGAGACACATCTTCTCTCTTCTCTATCTCATTTCATATAATACATGGTTCTCTTGGGTTCTACTATCCATTGGTGCACTATACTTGTGATTGCATGCAATTCCATGTGTAGAATGATCTATATTTGCTATTTTTGGATCCACACGTGTGAAATATAGAGCTTGCTAGTTTTGTATGGACAACAACAGTTTTTTATCATTTGATTCATGTTTGATCAAGTTCTATTAGAGTTTGCATCTCAGTTTGTGTGTAGTTGCTGATTTTTCTACATTGGTGAGATTGGTAGAGTAACTTCTTTTGTAACCCAAGATCTTTTTGTGGATTGGATCATAAATGACTTGAAATCCTTCACATGGTATCCTTCACATGGATTGGATCATAATGACTTGAAATCCTTCACATGGCTTGTGTTTCAGGTTATGAAGGAGGAAATCATATCTATCAGGCTAGAGCATGCTAGAGAGGATTCTACACCAAAATCAAGTTTTTTACTTTTATAGATTGGATCTTTGTAGACCAAAACCCTATATAGGCTTACAAGCTTGATCAATTCCGATTTTTGATTTCACATACTGGATTTGGCTGATTTTTTAATTTGCATGTAGATTTAGAATAGTCAATTTTTTGTGATTGTGTCAAAACCCTAATTTTGATTGGATCTCTAGATAGTGAGGTTGTTGGACTTCATTCAAGTGTGTTTCAATCTTAGGAAGTGGCAAAAGTCATTAGATTGAGGATAGATCATGGGTTGATCAAGATTCCATGATTCTATGTGTTCTTGGTATAAGTGTTAGAAGAGAATTTTTGAGATAGTTTCAAATCTTTGTTATTTCTTTTTAAAACATTTGTTGTTGCTCAAAGAAGTGCTTTGTGCATTGAAACAGGTTGAAAAAGAAGATTAGGTCATTGCTACATGTCAATCTCAAGTGGAGTCATGTTGGAAGCCAATGATAGGTTTACCTCAAGTAATTATTCATCGTGGAAAGTGAGGATGGAATCACTTCTTGAGATGAATGATGTTTTGGATATTGTTGTAGGTTTGGAGGAGAGACCAGCAACACAACAAGATCAAATGAGATATGATAAGAGGGCCAAAAGGGCTCTACACATTATCAAGATGAATGTTACCAATGAGTTTCTCAAGGAAGTTGGTAAGTGTACTTCATCTAAAGATGCTTGGGATTCATTGACGAAGCTTTATGAATCCAAGTTTATTCCTAGAGTGTTGACTCTAAGAAGGCAAATATTTTCTTGTTTGCAAAAGAATGAATAAAGTTTGAGTACTTTTGTTTTGAGGATGAGAGCATTGAATGATGAGTTGGCTTGCATTGATGAAAGCATTATGGAAGGAGAGCTTGTTCAAGTGATTCTTAATGGATTGTTGGATGCTCATGCTAACATTGTTCAAAGTATTGCTATTCAAAAGACTTTGCCAAGTTTGATAGATCTTCAAGAGATCTTGATCAATGAAGAATATAGGCTTCAAGCAAGAGGTGGATCTACATCGACACTTCAAGAGGAGGCTATGTTCACAAAGGACAAATTCAAGGGCAAAACCAAAAGTAAGTGTTCTAAAAGACAAGATCAAGTGGATGCTTTTTCAAGTGGCAAAAGAAATGATAAATCAAAACTCAAGTGCTTCTATTGTGGCATCAAAGGACACTTTGCAAGTGAGTGCTACAAGAAGAAGAGAGATCAAGGAGACAAGCAAGGTAATCTTACTCTTGATGAAGATATCTCTCTTTACAAATAGGAATGTTCATTTGGAGGACGTCTTGTTTATTCCATCTATTACCAAGAATTTGCTTAGTGTGAGTTAAATGCTAAGTAAAGGTCTCAAGGTTGAGTTTGATAGAGATGCTTGTATGATCAAAAAGAAGGATGTCTTGATTGGAAAAGGTAAAAGGCAAGGGAAGTTGTTCAAACCAGATGCTTGCGTTATTGCTAACCAAGTTGGATGTGTTGCAAGAGAGCAAAGGATGGGACACAATTTTTTTTTTAAATAGTAAGCAACAAATGTGGCGAAAAATTATTTACTAAAAATAATAAAATAGATATTGCAAAAAAATGGTAGCAATGACATTTTTTTACTATAAATAATAAGTATAAAAAACTATTTATAGTAGAGCGATTAATGGGCTCACATGTGCGAGTAACAATATTTGTTTTAAATGCACTAAAACTTCAATTTGAAGTGTGCAAAAAAATTACAAACAAACATAACCTCAAAAATGACAAACAAAGTGTTTCTCTCCCATTTGTCCTCAAAAAATTATGAATACAACTGTCACTAGAATTGGCATGACTTTGTTAATTTTCCACCAAATTGGCTAAAAATTGGCTCAGGTTCAAGCTGAAGACAGAGATTAAGATGACACATCCTCAATCATGAGTACTTAACTGAGGTGATCAAGCTGATCAGACAAGTGTCTTCATTTTATGGGACAAAATATTTAATTAGGGAGAGTGTCATGTATTTTTAGTACATCAATTCTTTTAAAGACAATATGTTATCCAATGTAAGCTTTGTAGGTCTAAAAGGAGCTATTAGCCTTGATAACAAGGTGGATCCCCCTTTAGGCCCTCCAAAGTAATTAATAAGGATAATAGGCCACTAAGGGCCCAATGTAGACTAGAATAGCACTTAACAAGGGCTGTGAAGGATTTCAGATCATTTATGATCCAATCCACAAAAAGATCTTGGGTTAAAACAGAAGTTACTATACCAATCTCACCAATGTAGAAAAATCAGCATCTACACACAAAATGAGATGCAAAATCTAATAGAACTTGATAAAAAATGAATCAAATGATAAAGTACTGTTGTTGTCCGTACAAAACCAGCAAGCTACTGTATTTCACATGTGTGGATCCAAAAGTAGCAAATATAGATCATTCTACACATGGAATTGCATGCAATCACAAGTATAGTGCACCAATGGATAGTAGAACCCAAGAGAACCATGTATAAGTATGAAATGAGATAGAGAAGAGAGAAGATGTGTTTCTCCATGAGCTATATCCTTTTATAGCAGGTCAAAACCCTATTTGGCCACTTGGCTTTCCCACCAAAATGCTAACCCTACTTTTTTTTGGTCTAGATTCAAAGTACCCAACATTCAAATTTGAATCTACTCAAACTCGACTTCTAACTTTCCCACACTTTCAAAAAGTGTTTATTCACATGAAATTTAGACTAATGAACTTTGAAAAGTCAAACTCTAAGCTAAAACAAAGTTGGCCTCAATTTGCCAAATATGAAAATATAACAAATATGATCAAATTAGTTGAATCTTTTACGCTCCCTCTTCAACTAGTTTTAGCATGGACTTTGATAAGACTCCAAGTGATGTCCTGTGCTTTGTGAACAAGTCCTTTCCCAATGCTTTGGTGAAGATATCAGCTACACATTCCCTTGAGGACACGTGTTGAAGCTCCACCTCCTTTGCAATGACTTGCTCCCTCACAAAATGATATTGCACCTCAATATGCTTGCTCCTAGCATGAAAGATAGGATTGGTTGCCAACCTTTGGGCTAATTGATTGCCACAAAAGATGATTGGGATCTCTGAAGAATCTAGCAAGTGAAGATCCTTGATCATCCTCTTTATCCATACCATCTCCTTTGTGCAATGTGTAAGAGCTTGTACTCGGCCTCACTAGATGACAATGAGATAGTGGCTTGTTTCTTCGACATCCATGATATAGCTCCATCACCTATGAAAATACAATGAGCACTAATGGATTTCCTATCCACTACATCTCTAGCATAGTCTGAATCTGAAAATCCAAAAATATTAGATGATGATCCCTCATACAATATGCCAAAATCTCGAGTTCCAATAATGTACCTCAGAATTCGCTTTCCTAGCTTCGAATGCTCCTCACTAGGATCTTGCATAAATTGTCTCAATCTTCCAACACAATAGCTTAGATCTGGTCTAGTAATGGTTAGATAGATGAGTAAACCAACTAGCTTCCTATAGAGAGTAATGTCCTTGAAGGATCTTTCACTACCTCTTATAGTTAGCTTTACATGAGACTCCATTGGAGTATCACTAGCTTTTGCATCTACCATATGAAATCTTTCTAGAATAGAATTAGCATACTTCTCTTGACAAATGAAAGTAGATTGAGAAGATCTAATGACTTCTATTCTCAAAATGTATTGCAAGTTACCGAGATCATGCACCTCAAACTCCTTCTTAAGAGCACTCTTGATATCCTCCACGTCCTGATTGTCTCCACCACTCAAGATGATATCATCTACATAGATTAGCAAAATGGTAACAACATTTTCAACAAACCTATAATAAATTGAATGATCATACTCACTCATAACAAAGCCTTGAGAGAGTAAAAAAGTGTTAAGCTTAGCATACCAACTCCTTGGTACTTGCTTAAGGCCATACAAACTCTTTTGTAGTAGACACACATGATTTGGCTTTGTTGATGAAATGTAGCTCTCGGGTTGCTCCATGTACACTTCCTCCTCAAGATCACCATTCAAGAATGCATTTGTAATGTCCATTTGCCATAGATCTCATCCATAAAGTGTAGCAAGTGAGATGATGACTCGAATGCTTACCATCTTTGCCACGGGTGCAAAGGTCTTATCATAGTCAATCCCTTGTTCTTGAGCATATTCTTTTGCCACTAACCTTTCCTTGTACTTATTGATAGATCCATCTTGGTTTGTCTTCACCTTGAAGATCCATTTTCATCCAATAGCTCTCTTGTCCTTAGGCAACTCCATCAATCTCCATGTTCCATTCTTCATAAGAGCTTGATACTCAAGATCCATTGCTTGGATCCACTCCTCTTCTTTCTCTGCTTCATCTAGACCTTAATGTGCATGGATTTGTGCAAGGGATCGTTACACTAGTAGGGATTGGTATGGCATGGATTTGCCCTAATCCTATTGCAAGTGTTAGGATAAAATACTTGGCTAATTATAACCACATGCATGTATTGTTGTATTGTTTCTTAAGACATGATCGGTATTCAAAATTAATGAAACTGGGCAGTAGTTTGCGTACTCTTGGAAAGAATGGAGATGCTCAAGAGTTTTGAGAATGATACTTTACCTATTATGGGTTCAGGCATTGGTATGGCATGGATTTGCCCCATATTTGAGTACTGATCCACGCTATCTCTCGTCTGCAAATCACAACCTATATAGCACAATTACTTTTCAATGCACATGCTTTAACTTTATAAATTGATACGGACCAGTACCATAAAACTGATCAGAATGGTGGAATGCCATGATATGGTAATAATATGAGAAAGCCTATCACTATTAATCACGTTTTACATAGGAAATATTGGACTACGTTTTTTCATCAAATATTTTAAGCTGTTAAGCTGCTAAACTTATTTTGGACATGGATAACAACTGACATTCAGCGTTGACACCTATCTTCCTCACTGTGCTAACTCGTGCAATTTTGTGTGGTGGGATGGTGGCAAGTACCAGCTGAATGTCTTGAAATGTGTTTTTTTTTTTTGTATTGTATGCTTTCAGCTATGTTTTACCTTGTTGGGTTATGAATAAAAGTTTCAAAAGGTTTGGCCTTGCTTTGGCAAGAGGAGTTATGTTTCGTTTAATCTCTCTCTCTTCTCTCTCTCTCTCTCTCTCTCTCTCTCTCTCTCTCTCTCTCTCTCTCTCTCTCTCTCTCTCTCTCTCTCTCTCTCTCTCTCTCTCTCTCTCTCTCTCTCTCTCTCTCTCTCTCTCTCTCTCTCTCTCTCCCCAATGCCATTCCCATGAAAATTTTCAGAATATTTGCCAGAGATGGTCCAATGTTTCAAGAAAACCAAATTTTTTCTTAGGGCACCTATTTCCAAGTTAGAATAATTGCATTTTACTCTCCATGTTGTTTTTGCATATAACTTTTTTATTTGACCTCGGATTTCAGTACTACAAGAACAAAAAGCGCACAGTTCATCAAGCTAAGTACACTAACTATACTTTGTCATCAATACTAACTTTTGAAAAGAAAATTTAAGTAACTTTTTTTCCAAATTATTATTTGCTTTGTAATTTTCAAATTGTTATAACTTCTTTGTTTGAGTTTAGATTTCAGCACAGTAAAAAGCAAAATTCATCAATTCAACAAGATTGACATTGTCAAAGTCTTATTTATATTCAAAAAATTGACATCTACAAAAAATTCTATATACTTGCTTTGACCTAAACCCATGCACCGTGTCATTATTCCTAAGGACCTTGGACTTTGTCACATTAGAACAATCCCATATTGCAAACTCAGCTCTTCATAATCATTTTAGATGGATTGGGATTATGAACAAGAGGATGACAATCAGTCATATTGTGATGACAGTTATGATAATGACATGGAGGAATATTGGGATTAAGGTAAAGATTACAGTGAAGATTATAACCAAGGTGACGAATTTGTTGATGACAATCGGTATTAGGACTACAATGATGATTCTCAACTTGACCACCATTATGAAAATTTCAATGACGACCAACAATACAAGAATCAAACTGAACGATGCATGGAAGGTTGGTCTGCAGATGATGCAGTCGAACCATTCGATGTCAAGATGAACTAGAGTCAAAGTCAATGCCGATTTGATATTGAAGACCAATTTGAAGCGATAAGCATGGATGTGTTGGATTCATCTCCTCTACTCTCCTAAATCCCATGTTAATCTAGTTCCATTCATCATTACAACATTACATGCATTGTCGCACAGTCCTCTATAACTGTAGACATGCAAGAGAGTGGCACCCGACTTATCGGGATAAGCCGACTCATTGAGGAAGCCCGACTTGGCCGACATATCAGAAAGTCTGACTTGTCGATTTTCTCGACATGTCGATTTACCCGATGTGTCCGACATATCGACTTCGACTGTGCAACTAACTTGACAATTGTAGGAAATCAAAGTGCCAAGATCCTTCTAACATTCAATCTCCATATACAAGAAGAAGAAAAAGAGGAAGAAGAAGAAGAAGAGGGAGAGGGTTAGGTGCCCTCAAGGAGAGAAAAAGTAGTAGCAATGCTTGAAAGGGAATAGATTACAAATGAACACTGGGTACATATAAATAGCCTTCCAAGGGCCTAGACCCTTCCAAACCCTAAGTTCTAAAACCTTCCAAGACTCACTACTAATTATAGGACACCCCCAAAAGTCAAGATAGGGTCCCTTAACATAATTAGACTTTACTTGGACCCACGAATTACTACTAGACCAAAATTGGGTCCAACTCAACTAAAACTGACTTAACATGGTCTAAATAATAAACCTAACCCATGGTTACACAAGTCTCGACCTTTTGGGTCAAAGTAACCTATGGGAAACTAAAATTATCATTTATTACTTCTAACAACAATGACAGCAGCCGCCACGATCTCCCATAGACAGCAGAACTGCTCCATGCCTTCTCTTTGTACACTCATCTACACAAATGTAAATTGTATATAGTTGATCATTGTAATCAATTTTCAGAGAGTGTAATAGCATTCAACAAGACAGACACTGTAGATGCTTTCACGCATCAATTCCTTCTTCAGACTGATTGTAAATAATAAGCTCATAACTTTTACAATGCGAAATTAGCTTCTTGAGTACGCGGTTTTGCCCACTATTGTCTTGTGCTCATAGCATCAAACTGACGTGTATTTCCATACACTGATCTGAATCAAACATTGTCTACATTGCGTTCAGAGTCCTTGTCAGTATTTTATGTTTAAGCTACTACCTTTTTTTGTTTGACATTCTTATTGTTTTTTCTGATTGTCTGCTCTTCTGCTTCCGCAAACAATCACGCAATTAATTCTAGTTTAATCTTGTGTTCGCCTACTATTGAAGTAGTGCACGCACCGAGGGACATCCGTTCCCCAGCATGGTATCAGAGCACGTCTGATTCCTTAAGCAGTTTTATCTCAGAGCTATTTTCATAGCCTGATAAGCTTCCCACAGAACTTGATTCTATTAGCCGATAGAAGAATTGTTGTCTTGTTCTGTAGATATCATTAGATTTTCATTCTTAGGTCACTGATAGTTATTACTATCACCTAGACTAACTATCCACATGGACTTTTTTAGGGAAAGCCAGTCCTATCATGGACAAGCTTGATGGAGTGGAGATATAAGATGAAAACTGTGCTGATGGCTAAGGAATTGTATGATGTTGTTACAGGTGCAAAGGCAAGAGCCAAAGCCGACTGTGTTGCAATCTCCCGTTGGAAGCTAAAGGATGGCAAAGCTTTTGTGCTGATCATCCTCAACATATCAGACACCCAAATCGGCCATGTGTCTGAAGCTCAGATCTCCAAGGAAGTCTGGGACATCTTGAGCACCATGTATGAAGTGCACGACATAGCTTCCAAGCTACATCTCATGAAGAAGTTTTACTCCCTCAAGATGACAAATGGTGCCCACAGCCCAATCAAGAAGCGAATCATGATGCATTCATGACTAGCCATCAAGAAGCATCCAATGACAGCCTCTGATTTCTGGATTCTGGAGCCACACAACATATGACCAGCCATATCGGCTGCTTCGAGTCCTATACGCCTTATAGTACCAAGCGATAAGTTCACCAGGGCGACAATAGCACACAAGCTATCAAAGGTGAAGGTATAATAAGATTGAGCTTTGCAAATAATCAATCTAAACTACTCTCAAATGTTCTGCATGTACCAAATCTGTCAACAAATTTGCTCTTTGTAAGCAAAATTACAAATCTAGGACATAAAGTAAAATTTGAATATGATCAATGTAAAGTGGTCGATAGGACATGCAAGATCCCAGCACTCGAAAAGAGGCATGGATACTTGTACAAATTAAGTCATCGCTTATCTGTCTCTAGTAGGGCTCTTAATACTTCTATGCGAATCAATAAAAGTTTACTTTGGCATTATAGACTTGGTCACTTAAATCATGCTTCTGTATTACAAAAATGTCTAAGCAATCTATTGTTCTTGATCTTGACTATCCAGATAGGAAAGTCAAATTACCTGTCTATCAAGACTGTCTAGTCGGTAAACAGGCTAGGAAACCATTTAGATCAAGCCATCAACATATTGCTAGAGAATTATTAGATGTTGTACATACAGACGTCTGTGGCCCAATGCAGAATCCTTCATTGAAGGATGCAAAGTATTTTATCACTTTTATTGATGAATTTTCCAGAAGAACTATGGTGTACACCATCAAGAAGAAATCAGAAGCTTTCAATTGCTTCAGAATCTTCAAGGAGCGTGCAGAAAAGAAATCTAGTAAATAATCAAAGCCCTGAGGTCCGACAATGGTGGAGAGTACATATCTACTGAATTCAAGGAGTACTATCAGAGCCAAGGCATTGAATAACAGTTTATCACTCCTTATTCGCCTCAATCTACTGCCTTAGCCGAGAGGAAGAATTGTACCCTGGTCGAGTCAGCCAAATGCATGCTGGCACATGCATCATTGCCAAAGAGCTTCTGGGCTGAAGTTGTCTCCATTGCAGCTTACATTTAGAACAGATGTTCGACCAAGGCCCTTTTAGGCAAAACACCCCATGAGGTTTGGACAAGATCTAAGCCTTCATTGAAGAATCTTCTAGTATTCGGATGCATCGCCTACGCGTAGATCCCAAAGGAGACAAGGAAGAAGTTCGACTTACAAGGTCTCAAGACCATCTTTATCGGATACATTCTATGACAATACTTATAAACTGTACGACCCCGATACTCAGTAGATTTTATTCAGCAGGGATACGTTTTCTTTTTTGACATTCTTATTGCTTTGTTTGATTGTCTGCTCTTCTCCTTCCACAAACAACCGCGCAATCAAGCTCTAGTTTAATCTTGTGTTCACCTACTGTTGAAGTAGTGCACGCACCGAGGGACATCCGTTCCCCAGCAGAATGAGCAACACCAAATGCAAGGTGGACTAGAAGACCAATATGGGCCCATGGATCAATTTTATGATCTTGAGGAACTCAAAATATGACGTCACTATGGTGTTGAACAACATTTTGATCATAATGAGAATAATAACGTTGATTATGAGGCCTATGAAGATGCCTATGAGAGTGAATAAATTGATGAAAATGGAGAATATTCTCTCTATGCCACTACATGTATGATTGGTCCTTCTCTGATGGATACACCATTTCTTGACGCAAATGATTTTAAGGAGGGAAGGAATATTATTGTAGCAAGTAGAGAAATAGTTTCCAGTCCCTATGACAATTTTGTGCAAAGTTTTACAACATCAACTCAATAGGCTCAACAACAATGAGTAAGTACTCATGAAAGATCAAGTAATATTGTAGACCCTACTACCAATAAGATGACCATTGGAACAAAGAAATTATTAAGTAAAGTTGTGACTGTCATACAAGACAATGTCAAGTTGAATAAGCAGAGAATTGAGCAGAATATACAATCATGGTGGCAGTTCCAAGACCAGATGGTGATTATTGATGTCATATTGTAATTCTAAACTTGGTACACCATGTCACAATAAATGGATGCTAATATTAATATGGGAAAAACTAATATTATTTTCTTTCCATCCATAAATTGCAATTCTTATTTTTGCATGAATGTTGATGACTTGCGGCGACCATAGCGTCTATTAAGTACTGGTAATTGACGCTATGAGGTGGACTTTTAGAGATGACAGTGATTTTTCACTTGGACTGCTCGCGTCGATTCGCTATGGTCTATCCGAATGCAAAGCTCTGAATGAGTTTGAGAGAGGAAGAGGAGGTGAGAAAGATGCTAGAGGACTATCTTGCACATGGGCAAATGAGACCTAGCTTTCCACCTTTTGCCTCGTTGATCATTCTAGTAAAAAAGCACTCACAATCATATCATCAATTCTAGCTACCCTGAAGATCCGACTAGATCATGTTGCATGCAACCAAAAGGACACCTGTGGAGCAAAACCACCCAACCAACAGGAAATGGCTAGTCAATACCCTAACCACTTCGCTCCCATGCCATGGTGAATCAATGCAAGAGAGGAGGGGATCTTGGCTTCATGAATCAGAATATCCAATAGGTAGATGGGCGAGTTTCCATAGTATATATAATCTCCATTGAGGAGAGAATATTTCTCTCATGATCCCATGAAACCCCAATATAAGCAATTGACCACCTATTCTTGCATTATAGCAATCAAACATCATGCAAGTGCTCCTATGTCCAATTATAAGTATGGGCCGTCATAAGATTATTAATTCCATTACTGGCCAAGCCCGGAATGACGAGGCATAACTAATAACCTTAGTTCTGTCCTCAAAACGAGCAAACTAGGGAAGATTGTTATGCTTTTAACTTTTTATCATAAATCATTATCCTCAATTTGACCAACCTACCTAATCAAGCACTCAGAGATAGAACAATTTCTCAATTGTTTATATTTGATTCTGAGTACTCTTTCAGGTTCCAAAGGTACATTGAACGATAAGTCCCCCAAATGGGTAAAATCTTCAATATATCCAACTGTCATCATCATATAAACTAAGTTTACATGATACACTATATGAGCAGTCGATTAATCTTGAAGATCAAGTTCAAAAGCTAATAAATCAGTCTTTTAACTTTCACATTTATTCTGAAAATATAACAAAATTCGTAAGGTACGTGAATGACCACAATTGCAAGTAATCTGTTATATGAAGTCATTCGTTGGCTTCATAGAACTTTTCACAAGGACCTTTTTGAACTCCGAAATGGTCCCTTCCTTGCCTAAACATGTTTGCTATTCAAGATTAATTAACTCAATAATTGTCCTATGTGACAATACATCCTGAGTTTATCATGGTTAACTCGCACTTCAATAGGCTTCACTCAAATCTCGTGTAATAAAACAAAGGCAAATGATTTTAATGTAAGTTAAAATTTTGAATCCGATATGACCTTGACTTTTCAACGTTTTCAAAGTCTCTTTTTATTACCTTGGATGAGAGAAAAGGACACCATCACTCTAAGGATCTTTTGGATCATTTGCAAATGAGAGAATTCTAAGCTTCCTCTTTGTGAATGTGAGATTGGGGATTTTCATTGCTAGGTCCCATGTCCCCTATCCACACGAATCCATGCTCTATTCATTGTTATGTACTCATTCTTCCATCCTTAATATGATTTCATGGAGATCTCCTTGTTTGTGGCTTTATATGGATATGTTATCAGATTTGAACACCTATGCCAAGCCTCAACCCCTACAAAAATAGCCAAATTCAAAATAGCTAGTAGATAACTCATCAATGCACTTGATGATAGTTGCCACTCCATCAAAACCAATGCCAATAATTGGCCTGCTATATTGCCATGCATGTATTCTCAAAGAATACATCACGAAGGCCTTGTCATCAATATCCCCCTTGAGTAGATATCCTGCAAAACACCTACCATTGTGTTGCCTCTATCACACCCAAATGTGTGATATCCATCAGCTGTCCAATCCAAAGCTGGCTCACAAAAGCTCGCCTTGAGCTCTTCTCTACCACCACATGATGTACAATATATGTTTGTACAAGTTAAAACAAGGTGATTTGAAATATCACGAGAAGCATTGTCGTACATGTGTGCACTAAAGACTCATTCAAATAGTTGAAGAATGAAAAATTGATGACTGTATGTTAGAAGATTCCTAATCATTTGAATAGTCACATTAGAGAGAGGTGAGCTAGTTAAGTTCCCTTATAATGAATACAAACAAGTCGAATTGGGTAAGAGTGCTAGCCATAGACTCGAACCATACTATTTTTCTACGTCAACATATTGGAGCCTTGACTTTCTCCACCAAACACTTTGAATAGTCATATTAAAGAGGGTGAAGTCCTTAAAATTTAACTAATTTGAATACCAACAAGTTGGGTAAAAGTGGTAGCTATAAAGTAGAAAACCATAATTTTTTCTACTTCGACATATTGGAGTCTTGAGCTCTTGTTCACCAACACATGATGTATAATGTATGTTTTTTCAAATCGGAGCAAGGTGATCTGAAATAGTATGAGAAGCTTTGACGCACATGTGTGCATTAAAAAATCATTCCAATTGATGGGAAATGAAGATTAATGATTGCAATGTAGAATTTATTTCAAAGAAAGTATTTTGGAATGTCATGAGAATATATGGCGTACGCGTGTGCTCTCAAGAAGCATTCAAATTTTTTTTTTTGGGTTGGAAAATGAAAAAATAAACATTGCAATTTTAAAGAATCAAAATAAAATAAAAAACTCATTCAAGAGCTCAAACTTGCCTAGGAGTGACACCTCAATTTTTAGCAAATAATTATGATAGCTTATTACTATTGTGACAAAACTAATCACAAAAGATCCATTTCAATGCTCAACTCATCCAAAAGTGACCCTCATCTTTAAGCAAATGATATTGAAAAAAGACCATGACAACAAGGTTTGAGCTAAATGCATTGTGGAGCTGACCTGCAAAGCCTTGTGCCAAGCACTTTGTATTATCAGTTCACATAGTGTGAAAGGCTCAAAGTGAGATGTTGACAGATGTCAGCAAACACATCAAGCACTCTGTAATATCACTTCACATAGAAGGTGAAAGGCTGGGTGTGTAGGCCTGCTTCTCTTCTACCATAGAAGTCGGATGAGCATATTATGCACGTCACCACTGAAGTCAAAATGGTGCTGTTGCAACCATGTAATGCTTCTTGGTTTCCAAGCGGAGGCTCGAACCTGAGACCAAAGAAACTTTGGATGTCAAGCTAACCAATTGAGCCAACCCCGTTGATGTAATGGAGATGGGGGATGATATCACCATCTCTTCAAAAAGGTGATATTATTCAGTACCCACCATTGCTCACTCGCCATGCATGCCTTTAGCTGAGCCCCTCACAACAAACAAACCTAATACCATAATTTTAAAGTAATTGTCAAGGAAAAAAAGGTTCGTTCATGCACATCCACAATGGGAAGTAATCCGCGGATGAGACACATGAGCATTCGAGCCGCATCCGGAAGTGCAAACCGAAACGGCAGCCCGCCTTTTGCTTGAGCTTTTGATCAATCCATCGACGATCCATCGTTGGACAGAGTGTGGCAGATTGATCACAACGAAGAAACAAGCAATTCTTTTCAGAGATCAAAGGCTTGTGGTTGATGATAATTTGCACTTTGGCTTTGATCCATGACATAAGAAGCTTCAGGATGATTTGTGGCATGAGGCTTAGCTCATCCGCCATGCGCTGGAAGGCTTCCAATCAACCAGCCCGGGCTTCCGCTGCCATTTGTCTTGGCTGTGGATCTGCTGCTTCCAAAAGCAACCAACGTAGAGCCCGTGCCATGACAGGGCTCAGGGCAAGCACACCGCACGCGTTCTCCAGTTCTAGGAGGAATTTCGAAGCTAGGTCGTCTAATATGGGGAGATCCATAACGGAGCCTTCTGCATGAGATATTTTTCTGCATCTGAGCAGCAGAACACTTCTGATGGGAGGTATGAGGCAGGAAGCGACTTCCCACGACCCGCCGTGATACCATTCCAGAAGAATCTGGCCAACAGCATACATTTGATAGGGCGTATAGAAAAGGCACCTGATATTAGGTATCTTGAAAGCGGCAAGGTATGCGCGAGGTCGAGCATTGCTGTGAGGAAGTCGACGGATCAGACGATCGTCCAAGCTGGTAAGATACTATCTCGACGCTTTATCTTTTACTTTTTTGCTTGGGGTTTAGAGTTTCTGCAACAATTCCTTCGGCTTGCATAGTGTATTAGCTTTAAATGCCATAGGCCAGATCGGAAGAGCCTCCAGGCTGATGTAAGACTATCTCGTCAAGTGCACTATATCCTTTACTTGCGTGCTTAGTGTTTAGGGTTTAGCAATTAGGAGCAGTACGGCATTGAGCGCAAATGAATCGAGCACACCTTTCAGATTACTAAGCATGGGTCAGTTTGTGGATGCCCAGTATGTGCTAGTATATCAACATTATCTAGCAGTTCCAGGATGCCATGAGCTCAGCCACTCCAGTTCCAAGATGTCATCCTAAATGAGATCTCCTTGAACATGCATGGGGCATGTCTCCATACATTCAAAAGTGATGGGTGAAGCTCTTAAATAGGGACTACGGGACCTTTCCATGTTCTCACACAGGTCAGATCACCCGTGTTTGGAGGATAATCCTCCTCAATATCTTTAAGTTCGTATGCACTTATATTTCAACTTCACAGCCAATCTCACAAGCTGGCGTATCTCACGTAGAAAATAATGGGTTGCACACACCAGGCTTTTTTGTTTGTTAGCCTTTACATACGAAATTGTGGCCTGAATTTGGCCTATATCATCAATGGGTGTGTGTGTCACATGCAAAGAGACCCTAAATTATGACCAAAAGTAGAGAGAAAGAAAGAAAGCTTTATTAATGTCTTTCCAATGCCAAAGCGCAGCGCATATCAGACAAAAAAGTTGTATCTTGGGCTGTAGATGATGCATTCAAACCATTTTTGATGCTATTAGGGGTTGTATAATGGTCTAGGACATCACTATAGGGGTTGAGTTGGTCTCCCACACATTTATTTGAGTTTTTTGCGTACTAGTTTAGGGCATTAAGGGCTGAAGAATACATATTGCTAGACCAATGCCAACATTCCCAAAGGGGGGGGGGGGTATATGGGCTTTGGCTTGAGTGAAGTTGTAGATAGTGAGGCTAGTCAATACGACAATTTCGTAGCACTTGGTGGTGATGTTGCTATTCTTGCCAAGAGTCTTTGAGCACCCTTATTAGGCTCGTAAGTCATCTAATAGCCAATCTTAATGGGAGGGCAACTAGTATTCACGATTACCACATGGTTTCCGACAAGGACATGGAGCGCATCATATAGGTGTAGGTTTTAGGCAAGGCATCTGCATCAACATTAGTAGCAACATGACCCTCCCGTCCTAGAGCAATGTGCGTTTACTAGTACATCTAGAGCCATGCCTCCTCACCCCAATCACCCTCACCAAATATACCTTCCACATCCTTTATAGTGCAAGCTCCCTCTATGTCGCCTAATATCAATCCCATGGCAACAACTTTTCATGATGATCCCGTGTAGCATCCTATATTGCAAAGGTTGCAGATGATGATCCTTGAGAGCTTAGAGGACTCCGTTGATGCACCCACACTCCCCCTAGAGCTCCTTGCGAATGAGAGTGGTTGAGGCCTGTACTATTCAGGCCCGTCTCCCTTGAGATGTTGATCTCGAACGAGGCGGAGATTGACTTAGAGGATGATGCAAATATTCCATGTCGACATGGAGATTAGAGATAATTTTAATGAAATCTTGAGCTTCACAAGCTAACTATTAATGAACATCCAGTAGCACACGCACATGTTAGAGACTACCACATGCAATGATGACATCTTTTATTGCATATTTTATTTCAGGCTATTAAAGAAATTAGATGATTATAGAGTAATCATTATTGCTCTCATGGTTATTTCATTTAGTTCTATCATGGATGTGTTATTGTTGTTGCATATTCATTTGATTTATTTATTTAGATTGGAGAATTCCGCATTGTACAAGATCGTGATGGAATGTTTTAGGTTATACTCTTGGATAGGGTTTAACATTGTTGACAACACCATTGGAGTAAAACAGGGTTCTTTACCTCCCACACTATTTATTGTGTGTTGATAATGTGCTTTTGGTCTCCTCGACAAGTGTCCCGAGGTCCTTGCCATACCAGTTGCGGATGGGCTTTTGGGTTTGTAATAAGATACATTTTTCACTAGCAGTAGGCGATCTAGCAATATTCTATTTTGTATGGAGATTTATGAGAGCCAGGAAGGGGTTCTTCTCTTTTTTATTCAATTCACGTGGAACTTAGTTATCGTACGGAGACCAGATCTACTGGTGGCAGAGGCTTAGGTGCAGTTGCATGCTTGTATAGAGATTCCCTATGCTCAACTATTTTGATGATTAGACGGGGTGAACATGCACGATTCTTGTGGGTCAGGCAAGGCGGCACTCACTCTAGGCATTTCAAATGTATCATCTAATACAAAACCTCTCCAAGTTGATCACGGAAGCATGACCTTTCCCAAGTCGGCTATTAGTTGCATGCCTCATACTAAAGATGGGTCTCATGAGTACTACTCTCAAGTATGTATATGAGGACACTACCTCCAGTGGCTGCCATCTAGTGTGAACTCCTAGTGTTGCGTTTAGGCTCTAGAGGTATTGAAGACCAAAACTTCGGTCTTCTTGGTATTGACCACCTCATCTCATGTGGTACAGAAAGGTTGCAAATTGTCCAAGTGGTCCTCTAACCCCTCTGGTTGAAGAGATCAAAAGCACATTATTTGCACATAGTAGAACAGATATCAATATGCCACAGAGCTTACGACCTTGTCCACCATCTTAGGCAATGATCCTCTCTAGCTCATCAATATAGAGTCCAAATAACCTAGGTGAAAGAGAGTAGCCTTGTTTCACACCAATAGTACTATCCACCTGTTGAAATATCCCCTCGTATGTCTTGAACAACCCGTTACGCTCTCATATAGTGCAATATGAGCTAGTGTTACGGACTTTGTCATAGTCGATTTCAAGACCTTTATCAGATATGACATGGCTCAAGTATTGGAGTTTAGTTTGGAAGAACTCACATTTCGACTCCTTAGCATAGAGCTTTTCTTGTCTTAGAAGATCCAAGACAATACGAAGATGCTCTTCATGCTCCTCAAGGGTCCGACTATAAATTAATATGTTGTCCAAATACACCACCAAACTTTCTCAGATATGGATGAAGAATATCGTTCATCATCTGTTGGAAAGTGGCAGGCGCATTCTTGAGTCCAAAAGGTAACGCCAAAAACTCATAATGGCCAAACCCGGATCGAAATCTAGTCTTAGGAACGTCTTCGTTTCTAATCCTTATCTGATGGTATCCTGATCTAATATCAATCTTGGAGAAATACTTAGCTCCATTCAGACGATCCATAAGGTCATCCATCCTAGGTAAGGGATATCTGTTCTTGATGGTTAAATCATTTAACTTTTTAAAATCACCACACAAACGTGTGCCACCATCCTTTTTATTAACTAAAAGGATTGGTGCTCCCCAAGGGGACTTACTAGGCCGAATATGGCCCATTCGAAGAAGTTCTTGTAATTGCCTAGAAATTTCATCCTCTTCCTTGATTTCATTTCCAAAGAGCAATGTATCATCAACATACAGTGTAATAATAATGAAAAAAGTTCCTATAGCCTTGAAATATACATTTGTATTAGATGAGCTTGGTACAAAATTATGATTTACAAACCTTGTATGGAAAAAGAGATACAGGTTGGCTTCCAGGAGGCAACTCAATTTGATTGTCAACACTTCTTTGAGGAGGAAGGCCATCAGGGAGTTTTTCAGGAAAAACATCGCTATACTTTTGCCTAAGTTTGTTAAATATTCTTCCTTCAGGTGAAGTGACACTTAAGGGATTATTGAAAGGCACATTCAAAGGCAAATGCGATAAATCAATATTTAGACTTTGGACTGCATGGTCATCCACATAAATTTCGTCTTTCAAAAAACAAAGATAAACTTTATTACCAGAATCTTTCAAATATTCAACAACTTCTAAATCAGAAACCATAGGATCAAAAGGCCTATTTACATCACCTTTTAGTTCAACCAACAAGCCCTTATGAAAAAAGGAAATATTGTGTAACATAATCCTTTCTTAAAGACTCATTTTTAGAGTAAAACCATTCTTTTCCTAAGATTATGTCTATGCTATCCAAATTCATTATATGAAAATCTAGCGGTTCAACATAATCTTGAATCTTAAGCGGAAGCTGGTCCCAAGCTTGCCGATCTTCCCCTAACGCCATTTTCACCACATACAAGTGATTACTTGGCGCGGTAGCCGCCTTGAGCTTCTGCACCAGTTTAGCATTTATAAAGTTATGTGTGGAACCATCATAAAAAATAACAGTCACAACTTGGCGTCCTACAATTCCATTCATACGAATGGGGTCGTGGGGACCAAAAACAGCTGTATGAAAGCAACAATTCTCACAACTAGTGCCATCCTAAAAGGATAAATCAACAAAAGAAAACTAGAATCACCTGGCGCTTTAAAAGATTTAGGTTACCCGCTAGATTTCTTTTGCTTTTTCTTCAGACAATCTTTTGACAGATGCCCCCTTCTCCATAGAGGAGAAGCACAAGCTGCCGGTTCTCGCCTTGTCAGAGTCTGCGCGATCCAACTTGATGCGCTTTTTCCCGCATGGTTTGTCAGGACCTCAAAGTTTGCACCATACAAATAATGCCTCCAAGTCTTAAGGGCATGAACTATGGAGAAGAGTTCCTTTTCATAGGCACTATACCTAGTTTGTGCTGGCTCAAGTTTTTTACTCTCGAACGCAACTAGTCGTCCACTCTGAGTTAGTACAACACCAACGACAAAGTCGCTAGCATCTGTTTCGACCACAAATGGCTGATTAGGGTCGACGACCTTTAAAACTGGTGTTGTTGCTAAGGCTGTTTTGAGAGCATCAAAGCTCTCCTGTTGTGCGGACTCCCAAATGAACTCCTTTCCCTTCCCCTTAAGAAGATTTGTCATGGGAACTGCTATTTGAGCATATTCCTTGACAAATCGTCTATAATATCCCGCCAAACCTAGAAAGATCTGAAGCTCTAAAATATTCTGAGGTCTCAGCCAACTGAGTATGGCTTTGACCTTACTGGGGTCCATTTTAATCCCATCTGCCGAGATAATGTGACCCAAATAAGCTACTTCTTCACACTTAGGTTTTTTAGCATAAAGCTTATGCTTTCTAAGCAGTCGAAACACCTTTCTGAGGTGTTTAAGATGCTCCTTCCTCGTTTTACTGTAGACAAGGATGTCATCTAAAAATACGACTACAAACTTACCCAAGTATGGTCTGAGGACACTATTCATCAAGGTCATAAAGGTAGCTGGAGCATTTGTGAGCCCAAAAGGCATCACCTTAAACTCATAATGACCATGACGAGTCCTAAAAGCTGTTTTCGGGACATCTTTCGACTTTATACGGACTTGATGATATCCCGACCTTAGGTGTATTTTACTGAAAAACTTAGCCCCGTCGAGTTGATCAAACAACTCGTCTGCCCGAGGCATTGGGTATTTATTCTTAATTGTGACTTTATTGAGGGTTCTATAATCTACGCAAGGATGCATAGATCCCTCTTTCTTTTTCACCAAAAGGACTGGTGAGGCCCATGGTGAACTATTGGTGTGAATTTGGCCTTTCCCAAGATAATCTGTTAATTGCCTAGTTATTTCTTCATCCTCTGTTCGGCTGACTCGATACGGAGATTTAGAAACAGGTGCTGTACCTGGTACTAGGTTTATTACATGATCTACTTCTCTACTAGGTGGTAAACCATGTGGTAAATCTTCAGGAAAAACATCTTTAAATTTAGACAACAAAGTTTCTAATTTACTGATTTTCTGCTGTAAAGAACTGGAAATAGAAACCTCTGGAATAAACTGAAAGTCACATAAGAATACCTGATGGTCGTCGTCTCCGATTAGCTGACAGAGCTCTGAACTGCAGACCATAGGGCTGTTGGGGACATCATGCTCCCCATGCAACTGGATCTCTCGGCCTTTATGCTGAAAGCTGAGGATGTTTTCCTGATAATTTCTGAGGGAAGGTCCTATGCTGTAGAGCCAATCTCTCCCGAGAACAATGCTTGTGCGATCCAAGTGCATTATCTGAAAGTTTATTTTCATCTTGGTACCCCTGAATACCAAGATTTAGATTACTTACCATAGTTTCCCAAATTTTCTTATCTTCACCCTTCTGATGGAGCATGCAAATCCTCACCCTTCGACTTGATGCTTCATTATTACGCATTCTTTTCCTTTTATATGTTGGACATGATTGGGGATGAGATTTCGACTACTTCGGTGCGAAGTTTATCTGGCGACATGAAGTTCGGACAACAAGTTGCATTTTTCTCTTTCGAGAAGTTACTTCATGTTATGTTATGCATTTCCATTTAAGGAGGGTGTTGGAATGTAAATGGAATCGCTTACATTACCATAGGTTACTTTGACCCAAAAGGTCGAGAGTTGTGTAACCATGGTCATTTATTATATTAGGCCTACTAAACTTAGAGTTAGCTAAGTTAGTATGAAATTAACTTGGTAGGGACTCATGGGTCCACTAGGCCTAATTGTGACACTAAGTACCCCAACTTGACATATTGGAGGTACCTTATTCTTTCTATGTAACTTATAGAAAGTTGGATAGTCAATAGTCAAGTAGTTGGACAGCCAATAGTCAAGTAGAACTGGATAGCCAATAGTCATGAAGTTAGATAGTCATCTTGGACTATATATATGTGTGCATCCCATTTGTAGGAGATACTTTTGTAAGCAATACTGACTATTCTCCTTGGCTGTCCACAAGTTTCTACAAGAGGGTTTCTAGCAATCTCTCTCTTTCTTTTGAGAATGCTTTGTGTGATTGAATAGTTAAGATTCTCGATCCTTAGGCTTCTATTTCCTACACCATGTTGTCCATAATCTTCCGCAGGCTGTTCCTGAAGCATAATGGACTGCTCATGATGTAAAATGGGCTGTAAATGACCAAAAGAAGATGACTGAACCTGCTGTCCAACGTCTTTATCATAAAAATTTGGCAAACTATCAAGAGATGCATCAACGATGGCGTCATCAAAGCTGTCCCTCGAAGAGGCATGGGATGACATAGAAGATTTTTCAAATAATGAAAAATTCTCTCCAAACAAATGCTCACTCTTAACACTTTGAACAAAAGTACTAATTGACACATGTTGACTCCCCTCCTCGATTAGTACAAAAAAAGAGTGTTTGAATTTTTCAGCCTTTGCTAAAACATCAAATTGAAAAGGTTTCGCATGAAACTTTTCACTAATGCATCCATCATATGCATCAACTTGCGGTGACTTGAAAAAAGAAGACTGTTTCAACATCTGCTCAATGTATCATTGTTGAGAGATGAAGATTCCAGCCCCATGTGGAAGATCAACAAGAACCCAAGTGTAGTTCTTCATGAGTGAGTTGTACTCCTCTTGCATCGCATCCTCCCAACATTTTACTCCTCTGGCCTGCTCATGAAAAACAGGTTCTAGCAAAATAAAAAAACCAGCAAATTCTACTGATTCCCTTCACAGAAATGATCCACTTTGTTGTCCTGCAAAGTCTGCAACAACCATTTAGAGACTGGTTTGGGCTGTCCAACAGCCTTACCTTTGTCAACACTTTGTTGTCCAAAGTGTTCCGAACTTGCTGTCCAATGTTTTCCGAACTTGGACCTTGCTGTCCAATGTCTTCAACAGGCTGCTCTTCACCATAAATAGGTTCTTCTTGATGAACTATGGGCTGCAAAATTGAAGGAGTAGTGGGCTGTCCACTAGAAGTAGATGGCAGTCCCTTCTCTTCATGACTAGATGGCAAAACCAAATTTGGAAATATTTCAACATATGCATCATGGGGGAAGTCCCCTTTCATGACATGAGTGGGCGCAACATCATAGGAGGTCTTTTCATCAAAATAAACATCACGACTCACTATGATACTATTAGTATCCATATTAAACAACCTATAGCCCTTGCTTTCGCTACTATAGCCAACAAATATGCATTTAACTCCTTTATCATCAAGCTTGGTTCTTAGCTTATCGGGAATGAAAGCATAAGCCGTGCAACCAAAGATGCGTAAGTGAAAAACAATAGGCTTCTTACCATACCAAACTTCATAAGGAGTTAATACCTTCAAGGCTTTAGTAGGACACCGATTACTAATGTAAGCCGCCGTTATAACCGCTTCAGCCCAAAACTTGTGAGATAGGCCCTTTGCCTTGAGCATGCATCGAGCCATCTCCAAAATAGTGCGATTCTTTCTTTCGGCAACACCATTTTGTTGAGGTGTGTAAGGGGTTGTCATTTGATGATGGATACCTTTGCTGTGAAGATAAGTACCAAACGTATTCTTTATATGTTCCCCTCCTCGGTCGGTACGTAAGATCTTCAAAGAGTGCCCAAACTGGTTTTCTATCATTGCTAGAAAATCCTTAAAGCATTGAAAAACTTCAGATTTTGCCTTCATAGGATAAATCCATGTAAATCTTGAAAGGTCATCAATAAAAGTAACAAAGTACTTATACCTTCCAATGGATTCGGTCCTCATTGGACCACATACATCACTATGAACCAAATCAAATTTGTCATCAACTCTAATAGTTCTATCAATTGGAAAAGCTTGCCTTTGAAATTTTCCAAGTATGCATCCTTCGCATACATGTCCTTCGGGATGCTCAATATTAGGAATGTCTTCAACCATATTGAATCTCTTCAACATCTTCAAGCTAGCAAAGTTGAGATGTCCAACCCTAGCATGCCATAATTCAGCCAACTCCAAAGAATGTGAACTTGATGCAACAAGACAAAAAGATGATGAAGCTCTTCGCTCATAGGTATCCATAAGGAATAATCCACCACGTAATGTTCCCGAAGCAATGATCATAAGAGATCTCTTTGGGTCTTTGATAAGACATTTGTCTTCTTTGAATTCCACAACCAATCCTTGGTTCATAATTGTAGAGACCGAAATGAGATTCTTTTTTATTTTTGGAACATAAAGTACATTACGAATGTACTTCTCCTCACCATTGGGTAAGATAATGGGGATCACTTTAATACCTTTGATAGGATAAGAGGTGTTATTAACACCTTGAACTTTGCTTCCATCATGCACTTTCACAAGCTTTGTGAAGACCTCTTTGTGATAAGTCATATGACGTGTGGCACCGCTATCAATCACCCAATCAATAGATGAAAAAACAACAACTTGTAAAGCTGAAGATGAGTTGTTTTCTGCTGAAAAACCAGCAAGATTTGAAGTGGCAGAAATCTCGTCTTGAGGAGAGATGAGATTATTAGTGACAAAAGCATAATCATTATTGAAAAGATTTTCCTCCTTTCCAAATTGTTGTTCCAAAGTAATAATTGCGGTACTTGTATCATTACCTTTCTCTTTTTCCTTTGCAAGCCTCTTCCTACATTCTTTGATGTGATGCCCAAACTTCTTGCAATAGTGGCACTTACCCTTCTTTTTGGAGTCTTGATCTTGAGCTTCCTTAGATTTTTGATCATCTTTGGAAGTTTTGAAAGAAGGCTTCCCTTTCCACTTGCCTTTGCCTTTGCCTTTTGCAAAGAAAGCTTGATCTTCTTGTTCACCAAAGTTGATTCTTGTTTGCTCTTCTTGAAGAAGTAAGCCAACAAGTTCGTCGAAGGAGATTTGCTGTCCCCTAAGAGAAATGCTCAATGATGACACAAATGGAAGGTAAGAATCAGGAAGAGAGTTGAGAGTAATAGATACAAATTGTGAGTTCTCAATCACCTCATCAATACTAAGAAGCTCTTCTCGAAGATCCTTGATCTTCGTCAAGTGGTTTGTAAGCAAATCACCTTCTTGCATCTTCAAGATAGAAAGTTGATTTCGAAGATATACCACTTTTGCCGCATTCTTTACTTGAAACATCTTGGCAAGAGTCTCCCAAGCACTTTTGGAAGTCTTGCATGATCTAATATGAGGAAGGATAGATCTCTTCACTGATAATGCAATGACGGAATGTGCTTGTGCATCTCGTCGATCCCACTTCTTTTGCTCATCTGAAGACACTTCCGTAGATGATGATGTAGTTGTTCTAGATGGTGTAATAGGTGCCAAGGTAGGCGGCCTCTCTTCGTCACCATTAACTACTTCCCACAAACCTTTAGCAATTAGAAGGTTCTTTATCATGTAGCACCACAAGGAATAAGTTGTGCCATCCAGCCTATCGTCATTAGATAAAGAACCAATAGACTCCGATTCTTTAGCCATAACAGAAAAATCAGCTTGTAGTAGATAGGAAATAGACTTTCCAAGACAAAATCTACTCAAAGGGCAGCAACCTTAAAGCTGAAATTATGAGCACAATAGATTGCAATACTCCACATGCAATTTGCTCAACAAGTAATGAAATAGGTGGCTGATTTCTACACAAAAAACAGAATGTTCACAAATAGGTAAACTTCCAATGAAGCCAAAACCAAAACCAGAAATTTGTGGCTGAAAAGAGTGCACACTATGTGCATATAGAGCTGATGGTAGCGCCCTACTCCAAGCTCACCAACAGGGAAATTTCAGCAAGAAATGTGTCCAAAACACATGTATCTTCATTTAAGAAGTAAATCTGAAATTTTCAGCATGTAATTGAGTCAAGATCACATGCAATTGGTTTGAGCATGGGCGCCCTACTGCTAGCTCTCAAATAGGTGAAGGTGCCCTGCAATTTCCTGCATACAAGAAGATGAACAGATTCTTTTCCTGCAAAAATCAGCAGCTTGATGATTTTCTGCAACCAAAAGGGGAAGAAGATAGCTTCCTATTGGGCGCCCTCCTGCAAGCAATATGATCACCTAAAGACTCTGATATCATGTAGGAAATAGAAGCCTAAGGATACAGAATCTTAACTATTCAATCACACAAAGCATTCTCAAAAGAAAGAAAGAGATGGCTAGAAACCCTCTTGTAGAAACTTGTGGACAGCCAAGGAGAATAGTCAGTATTAAAGTATCTCATACAAATGGGATGCACACATATATATAGTCCAAGATGACTATCTAACTTCATGACTATTGGCTATCCGACTACTTGACTATTGGCTGTCCAACTACTTGACTATTGACTATCCAACTTTCTATAAGTTACATAGAAAGAATAAGGTACCTCCAATATGTCAAGTTGGGGTACTTAATGTCACAATTAGGCCTAGTGGACCCATGAGTCCCTACCAAGTTAATTTCATACTAACTTAGCTAATTCTAAGTTTAGTAGGCCTAATATAATAAATGACCATGGTTACACAACTCTCGACCTTTTGGGTCAAAGTAACCTATGGTAATGTAAGCGATTCCATTTACATGCCAACACATGGTCCATGTTGGGAACACTTTGGGCAGCAAAGTGTTGAACAGCCCATAACAGTTCCTTGTCGGCTATTGGAGACTTTGCAGGATAGCAAAGAAATGTCTTACTACGAAGGGAAGGCACGTGCCTCTTTAAAATCAGTACCTCTTGCTGATTTTTTTGGTTCTACAATTACTCTTCATCATGATGTTTGTACATTGCCTATTCTATGTGAGCAAGTCATTGATGGTAAGGTTTGGGAGGATGTGATGTCAAAAGAGTCTGGTACTCTTTTTTATTGTCCTTATGGCAAGAAGTATTTTCGAATGATGTGGGAGCCTATGATGAATTATAGGTCCATGTTTCGACTTATTGCCGAGTTTATGTTGGTTTCCTACTTCGGATGGAGCATGCAAATCCTCACCCTTCGACTTGATGCTTCATTATTACGCATTCTTTTCCTTTTATATGTTGGACATGATTGGGGATGAGATTTCGACTACTTCGGTGCGAAGTTTATTTGGCGACATGAAGTTCGGACAACAAGTTGCGTTTTTCTCTTTCAAGAAGTTACTTCATGTTATGTTATGCATTTCCAATTAAGGAGGGTGTTGGAATGTAAATGGAATTGCTTACATTACCATAGGTTACTTTGACCCAAAAGGTCGAGAGTTGTGTAACCATGGTCATTTATTATATTAGGCCTAATTGTGACATTAAGTACCCCAACTTGACATATTGGAGGTACCTTATTCTTTCTATGTAACTTATAGAAAGTTGGATAGTCAATAGTCAAGTAGTTGGATAGCCAAAAGTCAAGTAGTTGGATAGCCAATAGTCATGAAGTTAGATAGTCATCTTGGACTATATATATGTGTGCATCCCATTTGTATGTGACACTTTTGTAAGCAATACTGACTATTCTCCTTGGCTGTCCACGAGTTTCTACAAGAGGGTTTCTAGCCATCTCTCTCTTTCTTTTGGGAATGCTTTGTGTGATTGAATAGTTAAGATTCTGGATCCTTAGGCTTCTATTTCCTACATAAGACCGGTCTAGGACTGCATGGCTTGGTTCTTTTCATCCAAAGGTACCCAAGAGCAAACATGTTCTTGAAGTATTCCCAGGTGGTAGGTACCAAATTGTCCTTCTCCACCTTCCTCCACCAACGTTGTGCAGTTTCTTACAAGCGGTAAGTGGCTTCGATAATTCTTTGATCATCGTCGTCAATGCCGCACATCTGAAAGGCTTACACTTTTGAATCCAATTTTCAACTGCATCCGTATTGCGTATTGCACCTACACCATTAAACTACGACGGCTTGAGATCCTTGGTTGAAGGAAATTTCCTCTGATGGAAGTTCGGCTTCTTTATCAACGGGTTCAGCGGCTAGCATAGCCGTTCCACTAACTCTTTCAGGTTCCTGTGGGGATCTTGCCGACTTCAACTGCTGAAGAATTTGATGTAGAACCACTTCCATAGCGTCAACCTTGGTTGCAGCAATTTCCTCAATTCTCAATATCTCGGCATTAGAGCCTTCCAATGGATCCATACTGGCTGTGGTAGGGTTCCACACAACTGTAGATGGCTGTTTTCAGACGAGACAGGTCTAAAATGTGGGCAAGTGTTTCTGACTCAGGAAACCTTCTCCAATCAAATGCACCAGGTCTGTCCTGGTTGGTACAGCGTACCGTAGTCCTTTCCTAGCTGTCCAATTGACTAAATCAGCAAAACTAAGCCACAATAGTACACAGCCAACCACAAGTTTTTTGAGCGATTTCGGCGGAGATTTGGGGTTGAAATCACGGAGTCCAGTCTCTCCTTTGTTGGCGCTGGACCTGCAGCCTAACAGTCAGAATTTCTAGTCTTCGTTTGATCCATTTTCCGGCTCAGATATTGCCTAATTTCTTGGTATCCTTCAACGATGGATTGTCCTCGGCTATTGGCTCCAATTTCTGTAAAATTTCACACCCTTTTGATACTTCTGATTAGCGATGGTCCATCCATCGTTGGGCCAACGATGATGATACACCTTTCTATATGTCTTTGATACCAAATGTTAGACTCCTAATCTGAAACTTCACTCAAAACCTAGCGCATCTTGTGCACAACAATTTGAAACCTCAAGCCCTATTGATTTCCCTACATGTACAAACATAAAAAAGCATGAAACATGGTGGAGCTGGCTGCCTTGTCTCCTCCCAACCTTTGTTGCATAGATTAGGATGAGGAATGCCTCTCTCTAGGCTCACTTATGCACAATCCTTAAGCACCCCTTAACCCTGACCCTTCCTAACTTCGACACATGGCCAATTCCATGCACAGTCGACACTTGCCACTTGGTAGTACCTTGACACATAGGCAAAAGTGAGTAGGCTGACATGTGTCACTCATTCACTAGACCAAGTGTCCCAATGAGCATATGACACGTGTCATGTTGACTAGTCAACCACTACTAATTAATGACCCAGTGCTCTACACCAAAGCAACATCCGACTTAGAGGCTCAGAAGCTCAATTAACAATTTTATTTACATTTTTGTTACAAATGTCACCACAGGCGAGTGACTTAGCCATTTCTGTATTTACAAAAAGTACATTTGTACATAAAACAATAAATAACCGGTATAGGGAGTGAAAGCTATAATAGGAGTTCTTGGTCATGATGCACTCTTGTGTTTCTCTTTGGCCCTGTGGGTTGTTGTGCGACCCATGGTAGTTGACATATTAAGCCGAAATAATTTTTGTTTAAAAGGATATGTTGAGCTACTAGTTCACTCCCATGGCATGTTAGCATGTTGAGGCTAATGGCTTCACTTCTCAAAACAGAGATTTGTGTTGTAGACACCTGATTGACCTTTTTGAAGTCCTAGAAATTAACTTGTTATAGCTTTGAGTACTTGTTATAGCTTTGAGTATTTACTTGATTGCTTAAACTATCAAAGCTTTTACTTTAATTAGTATGCACAAAGTTTTGCAGTGGAGTTTTGGTATCATGTGAAGAATGTAAAAGAGTTCTATTGACCAACTTTTGTGTTTCTTAGGTTTGCACTAGAGTTTTGGGATGAATTAGCTGAAATTGCTGCTCATCATTTGAAGAAGCGGGACCAAATCCATGTTGCGGGAGTTGTTGTGGTGGAGAAGTATGAAAAGGATCAAAATCAAGTCACAATAGTCAAGGTCAGAATTGCACATGTATTAGAGTTTGAATTTAAGTAAATAAACTCTTGTGTCATGTAAATTGACATAGGACTAATCTTCATAGGCCATTCTTTATTATGCTTGCATGTCTAAAGGTATATCAAGTGTGCCCTTGTTTTAAATGTAACTGTTGTTCATTTTGACCATGTATAATGCATGTAGGATGAGAGCTTGGAAGTGATGCACAAGGTCTTAGGACCTCTATTACAAAGTTTTGTGGTAGAAAATGTCTTAAGCTGAAAGGGTATAGCTCGAAATAACTTCCAGTTAGCAAGCTTTAGCTGAAAGGAAAGTCATTTGTGATTAGGGTCAAGTCGATTATTTTTTTGGAATGGAGCTATTAACTTGATTTTGCTGTTCCATATTTTGAATGATGTAAGCATTTCTGTATTGGGATTGAGAGCTTGTACTCACATAATTTTTGTAGCTGTTTTCTGTGGAATATTCAATTATCTTTGGATCCAAACAATGTGCCTCGCAGGGTGTCCAAACAATGTGGGGAATCTTTGTCCTGACCCAAGTACCTAATCCCGTCTTGTAGTTGGTGGCATTGTCAGTGACGACCTGCACAACATTGGCCGCACCAACATTATGAATCACATCTCAAATGTGTCCGAATATGAATTTGGCACTAAGCTTATGCTGCTCTTGAGACCTTACCTTCTAGGAACCTGCCAGATTAGGGCATACATCAGCACGACAAGGTTCCAAGAGTGTTCACAACTCAACTACTTGGCCTTTAGCCCAATCATCCTAAAGTTATCCACTTGCAGTTAAATTAGAATGGGTCCATCCCAGTAAATGACCGTGTGAATGATAAGAATTGAGAGGTGAGTGGAATAAATCCCCTAGTAATGATTGTATCGATCTTGATAATGATTGGCTACCCATTATATGAGTTTTTTTGCCTAATAAGTTATGGCATATCTTGTTTTCTAGGCCTTCCTAAGAGTTAGAGTTTAGGGATACACCTTGATTAGGGTTTCTAGATCAGTGTCAAAATGCCCAGAGCGCTAGGTAGGGTTTGTCTACCAGCCCACTAACTTGGCTTAGGGCCTATCTAGCAGGAAGATTTAATGGGAGGGCAGTAGTGTTTCCAGCCGATTTGAATAGGGCATTTGGGTTTGAATCGGGAACTGGTTCGAACCCTTTTTTTTTTCTTTTTTCTTTTTTTGGTGATTGTGCAAAATGTAGTGTTTTTGAACAAAAGACCAATAGTATATACCAAAAAGAAACCCTAAAACAAATATGTTCCCACTATTTGGAAAAAAGTTTAGTCGACCAATACGTGCTCGACACGGACATGGTATACATACCACCAGTGAGTATGTGCATGACATGTGTCATGCCACATCAACATGTCAAAACACATGACACGTGTTCGAAATTTTTCTAGCCAACCTGACACTTGGCCTGCACCGCAGGACATGTGCCATGCCACATCAACATGTCGAAACACATGCTGCGCGACACGTGTTCGAAATTTTTTTAGCCAAACTGACTCGTGGCTTGGCCCACATGACACATGCTCTCTCTCTCTCTCTCTCTCTCTCTCTCTCTCTCTCTCTCTCTCTCAGCTCGCTCCCCGCCCTCCCTAGCTCTCCTCTACACTGGCCTCGCTCGCTGGCTGTCCTCGCTCGCTGCCGCCGCCTTTCTCTCTCCACTTTTATGTTCTTGCTTTGCAGGTTCTGGATGCTATGGCTGTGGGCAGTGGTCAGGTGCCTAGTTGGCTGACTGTGGTTGCTTGCTACGTCCCTTTTCATGGCTTTTTTGCGTGGTTTACACCTTCTCTTAAGGTTCTTCTGCTTTGGTGCTATTCTAGCTTTTTGGTTTTTTGGTATTTCCTAGAGTGCCTTGCTGCTTAGTCTTCAGTGTGGATCTGGTTCGAATTTTGTGCGCCTGTAGTGTTGTGACTCATTGTGGTGCTCCTGGAAGGTGTACTTGTGTTTTTGGCTTGTGCGATTCGATGGCTTCTGATAACGGGGCTTCTCCTCTGTTGCTCCCTTGCTGGTGGTTTTGGGCTCTGTTCTTGGCTTTTATGGTGGGTTCTTTGTGTGCATTTGTGGCTGGGTTTCTTGTTTTTGGTTTAGCTTTCCTATTGTTTCATTTGGGCTGGGTTTTAGTTTTTGTTTCTGACTTTGTAGATGTGTTGCTGTCTGTCGTTTGTCTTTGTTGCTCTGACTTGGTGTGGTTAGGAGTTGTCTGCTGTTTTTCTCGTGTCTTGTTAGTCGTTGGTGTTAGTTTCTCGAGTTGGAGTTTGTGGTTGGTATTCACTTATGGTACAGTTGTAGTATCCTGGAGCAGCAACCTACAGTAGTTTTATCTTCGACAAAAGTGGAATATCATGCACTCAGCAACGCTACAGAAGAAGTGATATGGTTACACAGATTGCTTGTTGATCTACGTTACAACGACAATATCTTGTGACAATCAAAGTTGCATTCACCTTGCTAAAAATCCTGTACTACACGCTCAAACCAAGCACATTGAGATACATTATCATTTTCTTCGAGAAATTTTTTTTGATGGAGCCACTGATCTTATTTTGTGTATATTTGAAGATCAAGTGGCAGATATATTTACTAAGTCGTTAGGTAGATATAAATTTGAAATTTTTCGCATTCTCTTAGGAACAGAAGAGTGCAATTTTATCATTGAGGGAGAGTGTTAGAAATCAATGCTAAACTCCACTCTTTATTGTTTACCATGTACTCTTACTGTTATCAATGGTTACCAACTGTAACTAGTTGTAGGCTAGACGCTTAGTCAACTCCTAGTAATTCTCTCTCTCTCTCTCTCTCTCTCTCTCTCTCTCTCTCTCTCTCTCTCTCTCTCCCCCAGGGTTTACTATACACAATACATTATCGTAATGATATAGTGATCGTGTGTTACTTCTCCTTCTGATGGTGATTGCTTATAACTATTGCACGTCCAATAAATATTAGCCTTGTCTTTGCGTTGGCCCACACTAAGCAAACAATCTGAAGACATTTTGAAAGTGTTCATTTGCATTCACAAGCACTAGCCCTTTTTGATGTCACATCGCCAAATAGAAGACTAATGCTAGATCGTCGAATAGGGAGACCGAGAAATTCAGTTTTGCTCAAAGATATCAAGAGATTGCAGAAGACATGCAACCTTCTCAGAGGAGTCACTCGTTCACTATCATTATTTGTTAGGTAGATTGTCATTGTAGTTGAGGCTCTCCACAACTTTTGAGGATTTTTGGGTTGCATTTTTTGATAATTGTGTTGCAGTTATTGTACATGCAAAGTGGGTCACTTAATGTCGAAAGATGTCGATTCTATTTTAAATAGTTAAAATTTGTTTGAATTTGTTTTTGTAGATGATACCAAATTAGTTAGAAATGTTCCAATTCCTCCCGGTTTAAGTTTCATCAAATCTTGTGTGTACATGAAGCATGATGAAATTCTTGCGAAATGATTTTATTTTGCTAGACAACAAACAAAAAATTGCAATTTGATCGAAAAAAATGCGAGATAAAACAACCTATTTGTTTCATACGATTGGGGAAGCAAGGTTTAGGTTTGGCTTGAAGTTTTTAAAAATGATGTTTTTGAAAAACTACAAATGATGTCACTATTGCAATTCAAACTAATGACGTTGTAGTGAGAATGGTGAATCGCATCCCACACGATACAAATCTATTCATTTTTTCATTTGTTTGTGAGTAAGTCTACTTTATTTTGATTTATAGTTTTAAAAACTAGTTTGTTGTGTAATTGTAAATATAGTGGCCATTGGAGTTTATATGGCCTATCCACATACGAGGATGGACTGTGTATTTCAATATGTATAAAGATGAATTCCATTAGATGCACACATCTACAAATTGTGAGTGTGCTGCAATAAGCTTTGGCGTGAATTACCATAAAAAATGCAATAGCATTCAAAGTGTATTGAAATGATTGAAGCCATTAATTTTTCTATTACATACTTGCATTAAGTAAGTAATTAAGTAAGTATGTGTGTGTGTGTGTGTGTGTGTCTATATATATGTATATATATATATATATATATTTGTGTGTGAGATTTGTGCCTATGTATGGGGTAGGAGGATGCACCCATGGTTGCATGAGTGCATCTTTCTACCCCATGTACTTTTTCAAAAAAAACTAACTAAAATTTTAGATGCATGCATGGGGAGGAGGATGTATTCATCTTGCCTCATGCATACACATTAATCCTTATGTCCTAATTCAAATCACGAACCTCCCCCTTTCTCTCTCACGATTCTCCTTCCAAGATCTCTCTCTCTCTCTCTCTCTCTCTCTCTCTCTCTCTCTCTCTCTCTCTCTCTCTCTCTCTCTCTCTCTCTCTCTCTCTCTCTCTCTCTCTCTCTCCCCCCCTTCCTTTCTTCATGGAGGAAGGTGATATTGTTGGCGGTGGTAGAGGTGGCAAGCAAACTAAAGAACCATCGTCTCTTTTTGCCATGCGTTCATTTTTGTTTTTAAGAAGCGTACATCTTCATACGATGACGATCCTCGACAGGAAGAAAAAGTATTATGATCATCTATCAAAAGCCGATGTGGGTTTTCCCAAAGTGAGGTTCCTACAGCCCATCGTGAATGATTGAAGTTTTGAAATTATGTACAAGGCCGCGATCGAATTGGCCTTAGCGATGGCAAGGTAGTTGCTTTCTGCAGTACTACTCTAACAGCTGCTCAATCGTTGTTAATTCTTTTACAGAGGAGCTATGTATCTGTGTGCAAGCTTTATCGATGGATTTTTGCCCATTTTTTGTTATCTTTGCGATCCGTCAATGCATATTTTACGTTTTAATTTCAGTCTCAAAATTTATCCGGCAAGTATAGCTAATGCAGCTCCAACTTTCACATAAATTGTTGTGTTTCACGTAGAATATTGTAGTTCCTCTCTCGATTCTGCACATGATGCTGTTGAATCTTCTATTTCGCCATCTTTGGGTGCAAAAGCGCTTGACCGAGTTAACAGCTCCTATTCGAACAAGACCTACTCCTGCCACCATACGTATGCCCTCAACCAAAAACATAGCCACCCAAAAAGGATTTAAGCATCTGAGATACAAAAGCGCTAGCAATATAATCAGGAACTCTTGTGCTTTCGAATTGAAAAAAGATGAAAAAGTCTCAGTAGACCTAGACGTTTCTACGAAGCCTAGCATGCATCATATTTTGAGGTTTTCAAGTTTCTCCGTGAATTCCAGATCTAAGATGATTGATGAGCACAGAAACAGAAAGACTTTCATGAGGAATGATTTTGCCATATCTATCTCGAGAACGTCTCTTCGTTGCCAATCGTGCACGAGCATCTCAAATTTTTCATTCGCATGGTTTGGATGACTTTTCTTGCAATGAGAACCCGGTTGTGGCATCTGGGAGTTAGGAAAATGATCAGTTTTGTTCAGTATGAACTTAAAACTTTTCGAAGGAGATGTTTTTGCAGCTCCTCGCCGAGGCGGCCTCTTGAGATAGCTTCGAAGAGAAGGTTGTGGAGTGATTATATAAGACCTTTCAATTGAACTTCTAGAAGAGCGCTCAAAATCTTTTCTGATATCCTGATTAATCTTGAAAAAGGGAGCACGCAAAAGTCTTGAATAGTCATGAGAGGAAGTAGGTAAGGGAACACAGTCCTGCGTTGTATGGATTGCTGTATTATTTAATACATCATGTGGTTTTGGAAGAACCTACTGAGCATTCCACATTGATGGTGAGCAACAACCCTTTTCACAAGGACAGAGACAAAGGTTCACCAAGTGGAACGACACTACATAGCATACTGCCACATTTACTTTGGACACGTTCCAAAAATTGTAACTTCTAGATCGTCTCATCAAGAAGTGCCATTGGGCGAGGCGGTTTGTTAGAGATTAGGTTGAAATGGTGATCTGAGTTCATTTGACAAGCATGAATCTACAATAGAATTTGGCAGTGGAAACGAATTTTCTCGTACGTATAAAAGGTGTTTTGAATATTGAATGTTGTCAAGGAACTTGAAAGCCTGCTTCTGAATAGTTGAAACAGTTCCAGAATCCTGAATGTAGGGCCTACTTCTGAACAGTTGAGGCTGCTCTTTAGAATGAAACATGGACGAGTGCACGAAACTATTGTTGCTCCATTCGATCTATGAGGAGGTTCCGTGATAAATCTATCTGTTTGTATTAGCTTGCATCATGATTGACCTAGAGGTAACTCAAATTTGTGGTAGGGCTTAAAGCAAGGATATTGCAAAGGCATTCAACCTCTTTCTCGACATTGTCGCCTCCAGCCATGTCAAAGGAACAATTATCTTCGTCATGCACTTCTGATCTGGTGATAAAATTACGTGATTGTCCACACTGAAACGGCTCATATGACACAATTTTTAAGGCCTTGGTTCGTTGCAGCTTATGCATTCCAACCAAGGCATCTATCCGATCTGCACTGTAATTTAGTCTACATGAAAGATGTTCTCTAATTTTGTCTCATTTGTGTATTTCGATAGCAGTATAGACTTAATGGACACGTTTTGCATCTATTTCTAGGGATCCTCTATTAAGAATTTTAGTCAATTTCAAGTCGATCTGTTAGCTTTCGTTATTGCATTTGCTTGAAAAGTTGTAGACAAATTGACAATGCAATAAACATTTTTCTAAGCTGTCACTTAGAAAAAGGGATGGTGTTCCAATAAGCATTTTGAAAAGGGTAATTGTTGACTTTCAAGCACTGATTATACGCTACCTGTTGCGACATGGATAACAACTGAGAGTGTGTGTGTAGACACCTATAGTTCCATGTTCTAACTTGACAATGACTACTTGTTGCGACATGGATAACAACTGAGAGTGTGTGTAGACACCTATAGTTCTGACAATAATGTCCATGTTGTGGATGGATGCAGATGAGCATATTCTCCTCAAATCGGAGTTTTTGTTGGTTGTTAGGTTTGGTCAATATGATATATTTGACTGTGTTGACTCTATACGAATTTGATTTACTTTAATATTCGTATGTTTGGTATTGTGGTGATAATGTGTAGTTTTGTTTAGATTCCCTTAAAAAATCCAGCCATACTTGGCTAGATTTGCCTTGTAACATTTCACCAACAATATTGGGTTTTCAATGTTTCAAAGTTACTATTGACATTACTATCTTACATGGGTTTGTACTTTGTCTTTCATTATCGTGTCCCTTACTAACACTATAATGTGTATTGGACAAGGTAATTTCATTGACAAGTTTCAAATATGTGATTTTCTAACCATACAACTTCCTACATTATGGTTGTATGACTTGAGAAATGCTTCTCAGATAGTTATGTCACTGCTAGACTGGGTTAAAGTTTGGCTAGTATTGTGAACTAGTTCGGGATTTGGCTGGGAAAAACTATTATTATATCCTGAGTGTTTATCTCGTTTCTAGAATGCTATTGAAAAATCTTAAGACATATTTGATGATATCATCCTTAAGAAAATATGGTTATCTTTTGATTATGATGACATGACACTATACAAATTTGATTGACTTTAAGATTCGTATGTGTTGTATTGTGGTTATGTTTAGATTTGTTAGGTACAAACACACACACACACCACCCGTGTTGGAGATGATCCTACCATCTTGGCTAGATTTGCCTAGTAACATTTCACCATCAATACTAGTTTGTCAATGTGTCAAATTTACACATGACATTACTATCCTACACTAGTATGCACTTTATCTTTTATTGTCTTGTCCCTTACTACATGAGACATTATAACTGATATTGGACAAATTAAGCTCATTGACAAGTTTCAATTTCTTGGTTTTATAACCATACGGTTTGCTTCCAAGAATGATTATAAGATTTTTCCATGCAATTATGGTACTTGTAGACTAGTATTAAATTTGGCAAGTATTGCGGACTAGTTCGAAAGTAGGCTTGGATAAACTATTTTCATATCCTGATTGTTTATCTCAATTCTAGGATGCTATTTAGAAATCTCAAGATATACTTTACATTATGGTCTTGAGAAAATGTAAGTATCTGTTGACATTCTTGAATGGGAATACTTGTCATTGAAAAAATCTTCCATAGGGAGACTTATATTTGAAACTTATCCCCCTGGGATGATTGTCTTCACATGGTTATTATTTCAGCATCCTATTTTGTTTCAGGTGTGCAGCAGGTATAACCACACTAGGTATACCTGCTGCATCACCTAGTGTGGTTATCTTGTTATGTGGGACAGTTGGCGGGATAACACACACACACACACCTAATTAAGAAATGCTCTCATGATTTTCTTGCTTGTTTTGGTCACTATGATCACAATGAACGAACTGTCTTGAGTTCTTTTGATCAGACTTGGTACAATACTCTGAATGTTAACAATGAAAAAATTCATGTGAACAGTCTTATAATCCCCTCAATATGGTTGTTGCTACTAACGGGTATGAAGAGTTGAAGTGCCATGAAATGATCATAAATTTACTACTCATTGATGCTTAACTTTCATTAACGAGGTTTCCTTTGAAGTGTACTGTTTTTTTGTTAAACCTTTGGTTACACTTCGACTATTTCTAATATAAATGGTATGATGGGTTTAGTTATATGACTTGGATTAGACCTGTTTGTTAAAGTCTATGTATACTCATTTATGGATGGTATTGCCCCGACAATCTGAAATTGACAGTGCAATAAACATTTTTCTAAGTTGTTACTTAGAAAAAGGGATGGTGTTCCAATAAGCATTTTGAAAAGGGTAATGGTAGATAGTTTTGAACTCTACTTTAAGACTAGTCTGGATGTAATTGTCTACTTTAGTCGTACTTTTGTAATTGTTGACTTTCAAGCACTGATTATACATTGTTAATAACCTTATAACTTTGTAAGTTTGAGTAAAGCTGAAACAATATCCGAATTTTTACTCATGATATGGACAAAATTAGAGTCACCTAATTGACTACTTGTTGCGACATGGATAACAACTGAGAGTATGTGTAGAGACCTATAGTTCCCACAATAATGTCTTTGTTCTAACATGGTTGTTGTTGTGGATGGATGCAGGTGAGCATATTCTCCTCAACTCCGAGCTTTTGCTAGTTGTTAGGTTTGGTCAATAGGATATGTTTGACTGTGTTGATTCTATACGAATTTGATTTACTTAAATATTCGTATGTTTGGTATTGTGGTGATAATGTGCAGTTTTGTTTAGGTTCAAAAACACACATAACACACACATACATACTCATACATATACACATGCACACACAACGTGCAAACACACATACAGATACACGCACACACACAAACCTTTGTTGGGCTCTCAGAATCCTAAACTTGCATACATCGCATACAAGCACACATTTCGTACTAACACATTCTCTGCCGCTTTTGACCTCCAGCCACCCGTCATCGACGAGCTTTCCTACTAGTCTCTCTCTCTCTCTCTCTCTCTCTCTCTCTCTCTCTCTCTCTCTCTCTCTCTCTCTCTCTCTCTCTCTCTCTCTCTCTCTCTCTCTCTCTATATATATATATATATATATATATATATATATATATATATATCCATTCATCCCAACAAAAAGATGGCTATAGTTGTGAATGGTACAACATTTTTAATGAAAAATCATTTTTCGAGTGGCTCTCGATGCAAGATAAATCTCATGATTTGCAAAAAGCAATAATTTTATGTACTATATTTCTCATATCAACTAGTAGCGCAATTTTGTCCCGCTAGCAACAATTTTGTGAGCCAAACATGATGAATATTGAATTTTAGGAACCTGTTATTTGAAGTGGAAAAATCGTAACAAATCCATACTTTTATCTCACTCAGCATAAGGCGTGCAAGTGAGAAAAATATAAGTTAAACATGATGAATATTAAATCTAAAAAACATGTCATTTCAAGGATAGAAACCATAACAAAACCATGACAAAAGCAAAACAAAGTGAAATATGAATTAAAACCAACAATCATTGCAAAGATTCTCATATGTATGATCCGTCGTTTCAAGTACCGATATTTTCGCGATCGTGAAGGATGACCAGACAAGTTATTGCAAATTTTCATGTTCTAATATTTATGTATTTTAATATAAAAGTGCTCTAATGTATTTGCAATTGAACGGTCCTTGACAGCTTCTAAAATTTCAACATGGTAAACATCAACAAAATGAGTATGAGTGTTGTCGAAAAGCATTTTTCTAGGTGGCGTTCGAACATGTTGCATACGCCTATGGAATCGGTAGTTTTCCAATGTAAACCAGCTTCCCAACGTGCGATGCTATTTTGTACAATGTGACGTGCTCATTCGTGGCCGTTTTGTTGGAGGAGGCGATAGATCCTGCAAGTAATATGCCATTTAGGTTATTAGTTGCTTAATGATGGAACACAATTACTGTTGAAATGAAAGATGTAGATTGAAGGTTGGCATAACTCTATGCTAGAAGATAGTGGTTGCAATGTCCGTTGTGAAATTTGCAGATCCATGGACTGTTATGTTAGTACACAATTCATATTTAGATGCGTAATAATCATTATGAATAGAAGAATGTGATGTACAATAATTGAAGGTTACAAACTTGTGAATTAGTTGTTGCAATGGTTGATGTTGGAAGTAAAACTACTTATATGCGGTGGCTAGGTCTAAGAAGGGATTCGTGCGTAGTATAGTGGTAGACCGGTTGTCCTCTAAGTTCTACAAAAAGCTTTCAATTGTGAAACATAAACAAGAAGGAAGGGAGCACCAAGGCTTTCCCAACTGGTGCTCGGAACGGAAATAAAAACTAACCTGACTAAGGTTTACCCAAGATTAACAAAACAATAAAAACCTTGCTAAGGCTTCCCAACTAGCAAGATCACTAAACTAAATCCTACTTAACACCCAAGGGGTAATAGAAATAAGATTGCAGCTAATACTAGGCATAGAACAAGTAGAAACATGCCACAATACAAACCGATGAGGAGGAGGCAAGATGAGGCCCGAGCACATTCCCTCAAGCTATGCACCTTCCCAAGGAGAACACAAATGAAATAGAATGATAATTCTCCAAAATAGAGGGCAAGATAGCTTAATCTCAACACTCTTGTTGCTTCCCCCCAGCTTGATAGGTTGCTCAGCAGCTCGTTGAGGACCTGGAGAGAAGTCTCGTGCTGCAGTGTGAAGAGAAAAAACAAGCAAGCATACACACAAGCACGTGAGCGAAAAAACAAAAGACAAAGAAAGCTATGTAGAAAAAACTTAAAAAGCGGCAACGACGCCAATGTTGGAAGTAAAACTACTTCTATGCGGTGGCTAGGTCTAAGAAGAGATTCGTGCATAGTATAGTGGTAGACCGGTCGTCCACCTTCTAAGTTCTACAAAAAGCTTTCAATTGTGAAACATAAACAAGAAGGAAGGGAGCACCAAGGCTTTCCCAACTGGTGCTCGGAACGGAAATAAAAACTAGCTTGACTAAGGTTTACCCAAGATTAACAAAACAATAAAGACCTTGCTTAAGGCTTTCCAACTAGCAAGATCACTAAACTAAATCCTATTAAACACCCAAGGGGTAATAGAAATAAGATTGTGGCTAATACTAAGCATAGAACAAATAGAAACATGCCACAATACAAACTGATGAGAAGGAGGCAAGAGGAGGCCCGAGCACCTTCCCTCAAGCTATGCACCTTCCGAAGGGGAACACAAATGATATAGAATGATAATTCTCCAAAATAGAGAGCAAGATAGCTTAATCTCAAAAGTGTTATTTACAAGGGAAATGCCTCTCTTCTTATAGCAAGAAGGGCCTTTTATAAGCATCCACTAGCTTATGGGATTAGTATCTAAACTAGCCATTCTAAGACTTCAAAACTTTTAACTTAGAACTTTAGAACTTTAGGATTTCTAATTCTAGACTTAAGATAGCTTAAGATAACTTAGAATATTTTGAAGCTTAAGTTTTCTTAAGTCTAAGTTTAAGTTATTTTTTTTGTTTAAGCTTCTACCCATGGACTTACAAAACACATGTCATAGTTTACTCATACGTGGCCTTACAATACACATGCCACAGAGTTTTATTTCTTTTTTATAATTTTCACTGTGTTTGCACAGTTGCTAACAATTGATGCGTCAACAATCTCTTTCTCGAGGATTCTACAAGATGATCGACTCGCGTCATATTTGGCAGGAATAAATGCACTAATTTCATTATTGATTCTTGTCACATCTTTTTTGTTGACCCATAACATGACATGAGCATGCACAGAACCTCAGTTTTGGAATTCGTAGCACAACATATAATGTTTGACATGGCCTAGAATTGCAATTCTAATTTTTTAACGAACAGCATTGAGCATTCAAATGGGCAATTTTTCCAGTCAAACAAGTTGATACACTTTTGTACGAGTTCTTCTATTTTGTTGATTTCTGACCACCGTAACTCAATAGTTTCATCAATTGTCAATGTTAGAAAGAAATCTAGCAAGCCCCAGTACCTCACCATTGCTAGCAAGTCCTTAAAATTTCGTCTATGCCACAATGGTGTTCCATGAATTTCACATGGCAAAATAAATTTCAACACATTTTTTAAAATTTGTTTTTCATTTGCGTGTGGATGTTTTGTGAAAAAATCAATTATGTCTTTTTGTAACACAATAGATGACACCTTTGACGTGATCATAATCGCTTGCCTTATTTGATACATCACAAGTAAGTATGGTGGGAATAATGTAAATGGTGAAAACATTGATAAATCCTCATTTTTATGTAGTCCACATAACGTATTTTTCCATCATAATATCCATGTCCAAATGAAAACATTGCACTTTCCAGAGTGATAAACAAGCTAGATAGCTTTGGTTTTCAATATTGATGTGTCATTTCTTTTATGCAACAATAATCGTAAATTTGAATAGGTATGTATACATGTCATCTTTCTGAATATCATGTGTTCTGCTACAAGCGTTATGTCCTATGGCAATATGTACACTCGTTCAAATGGATCGCTTGTCATGTTTTGAAATCTATCGATTTCTATGTCTAACCATTTTTCGATCGATGTTTGCAAATCGGATTGTGCAAAACATTGTGCTGTAAAACATTTCCTATCTCTTTCATCTCCTGATTCCACTCGCATATGTTCAAGTTGCAAGCAATAAGACTATCAGATAATGATCTCTCTGCAATAGAGCTTATCACAAACAAGTTACTATGTATTATCATTATTTTAACAAAGCAAATTGCATAAGATGTCATCTTCATAATGCAACAAATAACTTGGAAGAAAAACATGAATAGCTTGAAAAAAAATGATTCTTTTAAATAGTGACAATTATGGAATTTACTTGTGAAAGAATTGCAAGAAAACTTTGTAAAGTATTTGACATTTTCCATAATCGTTAGCAGTTGTTAGAAGAAATTAGTTTTAAAAGTACCACCTTTATGATCAATGGTAAGCTGGCGAAATGAGAGGTGGCGATTTTCCTCACAAAATTATAAATTGGGAGATTCACCTCTCCCAAATGCATGATGCGATACGAAATCCAAAATTGTCAATGAATAAATTGCCATGGGAAATGTCATATACAATACAAAGTTTTCATAGCTTGTATAGAAAACGAAATTCAAAATTTCCATGATCATAAACTGACATATTGATAAGATCTATTACTTATTTTGGTGAAAACTAATCTGAGCAATAGATTTCCAAATATGTACTAAATACACAAATTTTAATGATTTCATACAAATTGCTTTGATAAGACTCCAATTGCAAAGTATTATTAAGGTATGGAAAGTTAAAAGAATATTGTTTTGTTCTATCTAATTTTAAAAGTTTGTATACATAAAAAACATTTGGAGCTAACCTGATAAAAAGATGTCAAGTTGTGCAGCAATGTAAATTTTTTAACTTACAGGACAAATATCATAGATACTTGCACGAATTTGGACAAGTTTATGAATGCACCCTTGCAATATAGTATGCAAACAAAAAATAAAATGATGAGTAATCAGCATCAATTAAATAAAACAAAGTGCAAAATATTATCTTTGTGCTATAATACATAGTTTAAAAAAAAAAAAACAAATCTTTCAAAACTTGCCAACGATGAAATTGGTATTTTGGAGGACCCTAAGGGAATCTAACGAATTATAAAACTATTGATCACAAAACAACAACTACAAAACACATCCATTATCATCATTTTCACAAAGCAAATTGCACAACATGTCATTTTCATAATGCTACAAGTACCTTGGAAGAAGAAGATGAATAGCTAGAAAAAAACTGATTTTGTCAAACAATGACAATTACGAAATTTACTTGTCAAACGTCCCACATACCCACTGGCGATATCATTGCTAAGGCTTACCCAGCTAGCAAGGCCATTAATCTAAATCCTAATTAACACCCAAAGGGAAATGAAATAGTGATTGCGGCTAACTAGGCAATAAAAACATGCCACAATAAAAACCTATGAAAAGGAGGCAAGAGGAGGCCTGAGCACCTTCCCTTAAGCTATTCACCTTCCAAAGGGAACACAATGAAATAGAGAGATCAATCCAAGATTGCAAATTAGCATAATCTCAAAGTGTTATTTACAAGGGAAATGCCTCTCTTCTTATAGCAAGAAGGGCCTTCCATAAGTTTTCACTAACTTATGAGATTAGTCCTCTAACTTGCCATTCTAAGGCTCACTACTTCTAACTTAGAGAGCTTGAGTCTCTAACCGTAGAATTTAAGATAACTTAGAATCTTTTTATTTCTAAGCTTAAGTTTCCAAGCTTAAGTTTCTAACTTAGAAGTTTAGAATTTTATTAAGCTTCTACCCCTGGTCTTATAACACACATGCCATGGTAGAATTTTATTAACAAATACTCACATGTGGACTTACAATACACATGTCGTGGTGTTTTATTTCTCTTTTTACTTTTTTGCTAACATTATCCCCCTCCTTATTGTATTGGTGGTCCCACACCAATTGAAGCTTTTTCGTCCCATATCCATTGGGCTTCCTGGAGGCAAGATTGTTGTTGGCGTGTTTGGTAGATCTTCTTGCTGATCCCTTCAATCATTTGCCAACGTAATTTGTTAAAAAAGGGCCTTGGGGTATAGTAATGTAGCATACCCTGGAGAAAGCCATGTGTTTTCCATAGCTCAACCATATCAACATGGAGCGCCGAAGTGAGAGCGGCCCTGCAATAAAGTCGCGCTACATTGATGTGGTCGGCTTCAATCTTTAAGGGCTGATTGATATCGATGGCGATTGATGGGAGTCCTCTATCCCAATAACCTTGTAATTCTGCCAAAGATGCCACCAAGCCATAGTTGTCCACAAAATATTGCACATCACGATCGGGGTTGCCATGATGTTGTTGGTAGAAGACGCGACAATTGGTGATCATGTCATCAGCCGGGTTGCCAGTATTCACACATGTCAGCTTGGGCCAATAAATATTGTTTTTAACCTTCGTGTCAACAAACGGCTCTCGACAACCTATTGGATAATAATAGGGATTGATGTGCATATAGATTGGTGCGTCAAGATACCATGCCATGGAGGTTTTGCTTTGCATAAACAATTGATGGCGCCATGTTGGTTGTAGATCAAGGAGTTTGATTGCTTCTTTATGGGTTTGGCAGTCGTCGAGGTTCGGAAGAATGTATCCACCTCGCTCCTTGGGTTGAAACTTATTTGCAAACTCTTGAGAGATTCGTAGGTCCTTGCTAGGCTCATTTGGAGTGATTCTATGTCTTATTGAAGGTGCTTCTGCCGCCAAGGTATGTTCTTGTTGTGTATCGGGTTGAGGGGAGAGAGGTGGTGAGGGATTGGATTCAACATTGCATTGGGGTTCAGGAGAAAATTGGGGTTGGATGAAGGAAAAGGTAGTAAATGGGGTTAGAAGCATAAGACGTTAGAGGGTGTTGGGAGGAAGTACCACCAATGCCATTCGGATTAGTTGGTAAAGGAGCTGCCGACACTTGAGGAAGTACCACCAGTGCCATTCGGATTGGTTGGTAAAGGAGCTGCCGACACTTGAGTTGTACTGTGAAAGGATGACCTTTGATTTGGCTGATGGAGGCTCCTGAAATCCTGCCCCATCGCCACCATCTGACCCATTGTAGTTTGGGCCGGATTGGTGAAATTGGATGTGTTCTGCATGGACAGAAGGCGTTGATTGGATAGCCGCCTTTAATTTCTCTTATAGGGTGGTGATATGTTGGTTGAGGGCCTCGACGGAAGCAGTATAAGATTGTTGTAGTTTGTTGTGTTGCTTCATCGTGGCCTTTAACTTTTGCACCAATTGTTGATATACTACCACTAGAATCTGAGTTCCCTCGAGAATAGTTGGAGGTGCAAAATTTGTGAATTTGACCTTTTCTAGCTGATCCTTCATAGCGGAACATGCTGTTGTTGTGGCTACCAAGACGTCGTCGCGCTCCATAGTAAGGTTGGCCGTAGTATTTTGCAGGTTGGAGATGTCTTGGTCTTTTAGCTGGATTTGGATCTATAGGTGGCTAATCATTTGTTGTTGATCTTGGTTGTGTGCATTTAGATTTTGGATCTGCTACTGCTGTTGATTGAACTTTGCCTTATCTTGCCACAGAGAACGGGGTTTACGCTTATAACGTTATGCCTTTTGGCTTATGTAACGCCCCCTCAACGTTCCAACGGGTCATGCAACTGGCCTTTCAAGATCTGTTACATCGGATCATGGAGATTTATCTCGACGATCTAGGTGTACATTCTTCCACGGCTACGCACCTTGACGCCCTGGAGAAAATCTCCATCCGTTGTCATAGATTTGGAAACTCACTAAACCCTGATAAATGCCAAATATGGGTCACCCATGGGGTCGTACTCAGGCATATAATTTCAAAGGACGGTATTTCTACCGACCCGTCCAAAATCAAGGTTATCGTGGACATGCCCTTACCTGCAACAGTGAAGGAAGTATATGTCTTCCTCAGTCATACCAACTATTATCGCATCTTTGTAATTGACTATGCCGGCAAGGCACGCCTCGGTTATTTAGTTGTGGTAGATCCTCGCTGGACCGAAGAACAAATTAAAGCCTTTGAGGAGTTGAAAACAGCCCTCACAACAGCTCTCATACTCCGCTCACCAGATTACACGAAAGAATTCCATGTGCATACAGACGCAAGTAAGTATGTCATTGGAGGTCTTCTTGCACAATCGGACGAGTATGGCAAAGACTTTTCCATACATTTCTTAAGCAGGCAACTGGTGCATGCTGAAGTAAACTATACAATCATTGAGAGAAAAGCATTGGCGATGGTCTATGCGGTACAACAACTACGACATTATTTATTAGGCCAGACCTTTGCTTTCTACACAAACCATCAAGCCCTTCTGTATATCGTTAATAAGTCCTGTAAGACGGGACACATAGCTCGATGGCTATTGATTTTGGAGGAATTTAATTTCTGTGTAGTCATTCGGAAAGGGACCCAACATTTCATGGCGGACCACCTTTCCAGACTACCAAGTGCTGAAAAAGCAACTGCACCAGTCAACGATAATCTCCCTGATGCATGCCTTTTTCAGATCGATGCTACACCCTTATGGGCTGAGAAGATCACTCAGTTCCTCACAACAGGCAGACTAAAAGAAGGCCTGAGTACAACGGAAAAAAGAAATTTTTTAATAAAAGTAGCACCCTTTCAGTTAATAGCGGGACAACTCTACAAAAGGGGCATTGATGGCATTATTCGATGATGTGCTTATGAATCTGAGATACGACCGATAATATCTCAGGCTCATGAGGGCATTGGGGGTGGCCACTTTTCTGCTGAAGCCACAGCGAAGATTATCCTTCGAGCAGGATTGTGGTGGCCATCTTTGTTTAAGGACATGTTTGCTGTCATTAAAGCGTGTGATGTCTGTCAACGAGCAAAGAAAAATACCAAAGCAGACTTCACGCCACTGACTCCCATTATAGAAGGCGAAGCCTTCCATAAGTGGGAGATTGACTTTGTTGGACCAATCAGTCCAGCAGCAAAACACGCCCAAGCTCGCTACATCCTCATAGCCACAGATTACGCCACTAAGTGGGTTGAGGCTCGAGCAACGAAGGACGCCAACGCAAAAACAGTCACACGTTTCCTTTACGAAAACATTATTACACATTTTGGCTGTCCCATAGAACTAGTTAGTGATCGCGGCACACATTTTTTAAATGTTGTCGTTGATAACCTCCTACGTCATTACCTGGTCGTTCACATAAAAAGTACCCCGTACTATTCTAGGTGTAATGGCCAGGCTGAATCAACTAACAAAAATTTTAACCAAGATAGTTGAAACCAGTCGCTCTGATTGGGAAACAAAACTTTTCTCAGCTATCTGGGCTTACCGCACCACCCGAAGAAAGCCACTGGGTGGATTACACCTTTCCACTTAGTATATGGTCAAAAGGCGGTAATGCCCGTAAAATTCTTAGTACCTTCACTAAGAGTTATGGAAGCTTTTTCAACAGATCTCTGTGAAAAGGCTTTAATAGAACAACAAGTCAAAACCAGGCTATTTACGTTAGCCCAGTTATGCGAGACGAGACTAATATCTTATCACGCACAACTAGTTAACAAACGACGCCAAAAGGCCTGGCATCACCGTCACCTGCGCAATAAAGATCTACACTTAGGTGACCAGGTGCTTCTTTATACATCAAAGAAGCACCTCGGCAAATTGAAGTTCAGAAGTGAGGGGCCATACGTTATTAATAAAAATTTTCCTAATGGTGCAGTCCAATTACAAACACTTGACGAGATACTCCTAGACACTGTCGTAAACGGTGGTCGTCTACGATGGTATTACGAAGAGTTTTCTTTGTTGACCCACTTTAACATCTTTTCCCTAGTATATAAACTACATTTTTTTTTATATTTTTATTTTGCATAAGTGGTAATTTGCTAAAAGTCTTACTTTCCATATTTTGTTGTTGTGTGATTTGGAATAAAAGTTCGTACAAACAATGAATCGCCTATCACAACTCTTGAAACGATGTGGAATTTCTTGTGGGGAGCAATTATAAGATCGTGATAAAAAAAGATTGCTGATACTAATTTATGTAGGCTTCATACTTAGTTATCGAGATATGCATTGGCAATTCATTTGACTTCATATCAAGGCAATTCATTTCAAATAGATCATTCGACACAGTGGTAGCAACTTAAACACAATCTTGAAATTTGAGAAATTTGTGTAAGTTGAGGGAGTTTCTCTAGATTACTTTTCAGCCTAAGAAATTCCTATTGCACATGAAGGTACACTAAAGAAGCGTCTTACACATAAAATGATGAAAAGTGTAGTCTTTATTTTATAAAGTCACCACAGAACTTTTATATTCCAAGTTCAAGACTTGAAAGAACTAGAAATCATTGTATCCTCAATTGTGCTCATAAGTATCCAAGATTAGATTGTCTACATGTATAAAAAGTTTCAAAGCAATGTCTCCACGTTGGTTCCTTCAAGAATGCACAAATCAATGTACTAAAAGTTTGTTGCTTCTTCAATGGTGAAGGACAGACTCTTATACAATGAATGCAACGCTTAAAAGATGAAATAATAACGAGAACTTGCTCCAAGGAACAACACTTGAACATACTTTCACAATGAACTTGCTACTTGCCATATGATTATTATGTTAGGCATATTTTCACACTGAAGTTGCTACTTGCCATATGATTATTATGTTGGGCAAAATATACAAATGTCAAATTTGAATTTGAACAAGAATTGGATATTTGGGATGCCCATAACTAGTATACCACATCTACAAACAAATTGAATACAAGTTCACAAATTCAAACATCAATATATCTTACATAACTCCATATCATTCTCATACAAATTTTCAAACCAAATTCCACACATCTAATTAAAATTCCATATCAAAGAGAGTGAAACTACACTCAATGGTAAAAGTGTGAAAATTCCTAGAATCATCCAAGCCATGAATGATAATAATTCCTCGGACGACTCACTATGCTTAGGCTAGAACATTGATTAAACATTTAACAAGATCTAGATCAATAGGCAATTGAATGCCTTTGACTAAAGAACCTAGGAGGAATTTTGTTTACAACCTAAGTCTTCCAAAGTGTACATAAAAATCTGAAGACATCTCTAATATGCTCCCGTTTAAGCAAAAAAATATTGTAAGCATAGGTTAGTCCTACTTTCTAAGTTTAGCAAAACCACGTTAACTAAACTGAAAACCTATTCTAAGCTATATTAAGCTCTACTTAAATTTTTCTAGGGTGTTCATTTTGAAATGTAATTGGATCTCAAAAGAATAATTGTTGCAAAGGCTTGAAATATGACTCATGATACTTACTATAGAAATGAAATAAATCTTCTGGATTCCATGTGACTACTTTATTACCAAGCAGATATAGAAAAATTGATACATGCCCAAAAGGATTCTTATTACCTCATTAATGTTGCTTTACACATTTGTCTGATACTTCTTCCATAAAAAATGAGCTACCCAACATGTAGATCCTCCGTCACAATACAATTCTCTAGTTCAATTTGCAATTCCATATAATATATTTCGTACCGCATGGATGCTCAACTTTGGTGGTCTATCCAAATATATTGCTGACCTGCTCCTCTCAAAATGTTTCATTTTTTTAATACAACTACTTGTCATCAAAAAAATCTGTCATTGCAGGTCAATTCATTCATTTTTTTCATAAAACAAAAAACTTGTCTAAAATCTCATTATTATCAGTTGTGACATCAAAATATTCCTTCTAGTCAAAGTTTTGTTCAACTTTGAAGAAGACCGTAGGTGGGCTCATCAGCAATCTAGAAAATTGTTAATATTAGGGACCTACCACTACTGGGATTGATCTTGATCTCACTTGGGCCAACTTGGTAATGTATATTACAAACCGCAAATGGCACATTTCCATCCATGTCGCCTTCTCATGAATGTGGCACTACATTTATATACCATATAGATCCCGTCCACCATTGCATCCACTTCATATCAATCACCTGATCCCAGCCCCAAGACAACTGGCATATGAAATACCACCTTGCCACTCCACTGCATTTCAACTTCCCATGCACCAATCATTACTTCTCCATCCTCTTTTGTCAATGCAACAACTCTCATGACCTTAATCAATGAAACCACATAGGTTGACGATAGCATTTTCTCATATTCTTTGTTTTTTAACACTTCTTTTGGGTTGGCCATGCCTCCATAGAGTACATCACCTGGGCACATATTAGTATCATCTCCTAGCATCACCATCCATAACACACAACCACTTCCGACTCCACTAAACTCCTGGTCATTTACCTTCATGACTACCACCATCGGGGACGTTCTCCATTTTCTTCTAGCTTTTTCACTTTTCTCACTTTGGCAGTGTCCTAAGGGAACTCTTCAATTACTCTACCTTTGCCCATATGGCCTCGATGGATACTTGCACCCAAGCAGCAGTCCAATCAATGCTTCAAGCACAACATATAAATGTTGTTTGCCAAAGCACTAACATCCTAATCTATCAATGCATTCAAGAACTGAAGGAACATGATGAATAGCTAGCAGAGCATGCTAAAATAAAAAAGAAAGCTGACTTGCAAGCCCTCTCACTAGCCAAATATGAGATGAAAAAACTACTTAAGAAGCTTCAAGATAAAATCAACAATCATGAAAAACAGCTAAAAGACCTCCAACCCCACTTGAATAAAGTGAACACTATCCCTAATGAATAAAAATGAGACAGTAAAAACATAGACCAACCTCAAGGAGCCCCAGGGTTTGGTCAACTAATTGGAAAGATCCATCAAAGAGGATATTGAAAAAGCAAAAAGGAGTTTTCAGCAGAAGATATTGAGGCCAAAGAGCAAATCAAGGCCCTATAAGACGAAATGGTGGGCCACGAAAGGCATCTAGAAGAATGTGATGCCCTAGTGGCCAAGTAAGAGTCTAGGCTAGAACAAGCAGACCAGAAGAGTGCCGACAAGCAAATCAAATGGGTTGAACTCTACAAAAGAAGCACAAACTCTAGCGGCAGATCTGGACAAGAGGTCCACACACTTTAAAGGGAAAATTGGACCAAGGACAAGGCCATCAAAAACTACAACCATTTTTCATTTTCTTTGCTTTTTTTAAGACTTTTCATATTGCAGTCCTATTTGGGTGGGATCATCAAACGTCACATCAATCCCAATTGTGAATTTATAGTCCTAAATGTATCTACATGTTTCAACACACTTCAAGATTACATACAATCGTAGCCAATGGCCTTGTAACTTAATGGCAAGAAGGCCTTGTAACACTGTTGAGAGTTGTACCAACCAACAGTTATCTAAAAGGAAAAATGATGTCTTATTTTTATGTAGCCAAATGTTGTACATGCTCAGTTTTCATCCTTTTTAACACACCAACAATAGGTGTACTTGAAAGAGTTACACACTTAAGGTGGTATTAGATGGAAGCTTGAGTTTTTATTGGGCCTGAGCCAATGGTCCCACCACTTGCCCTAGGGCAAGTGAACATGTATGGAGACCTCCCCTAGCATCTACACTTATCCCATGTTGGCGTACATTGATGCCACACAGGATGCTGCGTAGGGATAAATCCCACATTATGTCAAAGGGGGGGAACCCACTTGAAGTGGCCCTACCAATCCGTGGAGAGTATTTTGGGACCTCGCTTCTAATCTCTCTTCCATCTAAAACCACCCTTAGTCATATTTGGACAAGCGAGTCTATACAGTTCTATGCAACATATCAAACAAGCAACAAAAAAATTTGAGTTAAAATAAAAATCCATTTCCTCATCCATACAAATACCTGACTTGCTTTAATGGCATACCAAACGATTTACCCATAGTAGATACTTGATATGATTCTGAATATGTTTATTACAGAAATTGACAACACATCTCACACAAATTTTAAATCAACGTCAAAGAGAACGGTATTTCCACTCACCATTATGGGTGGTATGAATCATTTTTAAGGCATGGGCTAGTTCAAATCATTTTCCAAGTAATACACAACATAACAAAAGAGACATCCAATCCTCAATAGTATAATATCCACCCACTTAGTCTTAGACCATCAACTTATCATGCATAGTGTGGACCAAATGCTATGACATCCCTACTCACCTCATTGGTGCCCAAGAATGGGTGCAGGTAATTTGCACAAACAACATGAGGAAGCTTAGTTGGTAAGGAAAATTAATGCTTAAAAAACTCCCTACACAGTGCCCTTTGCAAGTGGTTCTGGTCATTTTCAAAGTCCTAACCAATGCTCAAAGTCAGAAGTGGCTAGGGTTTGGGCCAATTTCTTTAAGTCCCCAATTAACTGTGGTCAGTGAAAGGCGACATCACCTCCTTATAGAAACATGCACATGAGAGAGAGAGAGAGAGAGAGAGAGAGAGAGAGAGAGAGAGAGAGAGAGAGAGAGAGAGAGAGAGAGAGAGAGAGAGAGAGAGAGGTGTGTGTATATCTATGCCAAAATATCATAAAGGCTGTTGTATTGATCATAGGTATCATTAATCATTAGTGGACAGCACTAAGACCTTGAATCTGATGTACTGCTTTATGAAAAACTCGTGCTCCACCATGTGAAATTCTAGAGCAAGTCACAATGAAGTCTTTTTCAAAATTCGTGAATGAAGCTGGACATTCAAAAAGGGGGGAAAGGCCCAGATGATCCAGTTTGGATGTATCAAGCTACACACTTAAAAACAAATCGTAGGGGGGCAGCAACAGATCCAGATTGTTCGAATCGCAAATGCTTTATTACAATCTCATGCTTTCCCAAAGCTAAGAATTGATACCTCCATAAACATGAAACATTTTTAACTTCAGACATAAGAGATTGAGATAATCTTTCACTGGTCATTTGCCAGTCATTCCTGAGACAACCTGTAATCAAGGTCACATAAAAACAATTCAGTTAGTCGTCAAATCTTACTCTTTACGCTAGCATCCATTTTCCTGCTCTTTACTGACAGCTTACTGGATTCTTTAATATTCGCTGTTTATTTTTTATTTCGTCAGAAGGAAGGTCATCAACAGCATCGTTCAAGTATCAAAAGTCAGAGATGCAAGCATACATCTGATAACTTGGGCTGCTGAACTGGCTCTGCACTTGAAAATGCATTTCTAATGGGTACGACCACAGCCGGAAGCAGCACTCCTGCAACTTGAAAAGGAACAATGAACAACATAATGACTGGAGCCACAGAAGCACAGGTGACTTTTAAGTCTTATGTAGAGAGTGTCAATACAATGCAACAAATATGATTCCCTGAAGCATCTATGAAACTGATAAGCAAAAAATAGTTATTATAAGGCGTTCATAATACTGAGAATATAAGAGGCTATGAGACAGATCCTTCTACCGTTATATGTACGAAAGAAGAGCTGGATAAAGAAAGCTCATAGTGACGGAAGGAGGAGTGGTGGGATTCGAGAAGAGCTAGATAAAGAAAGCTCATAGTGACGCAAGGAGTGGAGTGGGAAAGCCAGGAGGTGGGGGGATTCAAGAAGAGCTGGAAAGCAAAGGAAGATGAAGAGAATCAAAGCAACAAAAAAGAGAAAAAGACAACAAGGATAATGTTTAGAGATGATGCTACTTGGTAAGGTCATTGTTTTTTATTTTTTGTATCCATTTCAAGCTGCAAGTTGGCTGCAATCTAAAAGTTAGGTCTTACAATAAACATATGGCTCATAGTAGTTAAAACTTTGACTTGGTCGTATATTAAGCACTATTTGTGCACCTTAACTAGATGATTGCAATAAAGTCCAATTTGGTGTAGCCCCCTTAACCCCTTATTCACTACTGGAGAATAAGGGGTTAAGAGGGCTACGCCAAACCTACAAGCCTCCCACTATTGCCACTGCTATGTCCTTGGCTTCAATCTTGCAGCACGAGTACATGGATCAGCATATTTCTATATCTTCAACACCAAAGTGTTCATCAAGTCCTACTCTTTCAAGGTACGTCATTACTACTTCTACTTCTACTGTTGTACTATTGTTTCTACTGCTATTGTTGTTGATTGTACTGCTACTGCCAGCCACACATGCTCTGAATATCAATGGTATAGCTTGGAGGAAATGACAAAGATCTCAGAAATGTGCATGCTCTTCACATGCAAGATCCCAGATCACAGAGCTAGGCACTGCAGGCAATTGCCCAATTTTACCAAAGCCATGCATGATGCATTTACATGATGCAGATGATGAAGCTGATTCAAACTTTTGTGTTCATGATACATATCATGGAAGCCACAAATTCTCCTATATGCATCAGGAACGCGTTCCAGGGGGGGCAGCATGCCAGAATGCTCATTCCGGAACGAACGCTAGCGTTTCGGAACGTATTTAATTTTTTTTAAACAAGAGAGAGAGAGAGAGAGAGAGAGAGAGAGAGAGAGAGAGATGCTTCCCGATTTGTTTGACAGGTTTGATTCCAAAAAATTCTTCACTTTTCGGTTCTACATGTTGCATGTAATTGTCCTATTGATAATTTTGCTCTCCATGTATGAGCATCAGATTGACTTCTGATCAGTAAAAAGGTAGCTTCTCTTTAGAACTTTAGCATAGCTTTACAAATGCCTTTGATCAATCAAATCTTTGCCCTCAGCCAAGTCCTTTTCAGCAAATCACCACTTGTGAAGCCGATCTACTCTAACTTTGCACCATCCTTTTTTCCTTTGTAGCCATCACAGCTGTGCGGGGGTTCCAAGACGCATTCCGGAACATTTAATGCAAGTATGATAATATATATACATATATATATATATCACATAGATACCACGGTACTGGGAACCGCGGATCCCGATACCGCGGCACCATACTGGTATCGCGGCACCGTGATGGTGCCGCGGTACCACAATATTTTAATCACGGTGCTGCGATACCACAATATTTTAATATTTATTAATATTTAATATTTTTTTTAAACCTAATTTTCCCTCCCCCTCACTCGTCTCTCTCCCTGCTCATCGCACCCTCCCACGCTGTCCGCGCCCTCCCACGCTGTCCGCGCCCTCCCTTGCCTTCATACCGTCATTCCATTTCGCGCCCTCACTGCTGTACGCGCCCTGTCTTTGAGTTGTATTTGTTGCCTTCTGCCCCTGCTTCCGGCCTGCTACTGGTGTTTCCGTCGTTGCTGTATTTTTTCCAGCTTTCTGCCTCCTATCGCATTCACGATCGTCTCTGCCTTTTTTCCCCAGTTCCCTCCATCGAAATGGTGCAATCCAACCTTGCCAATCTATGGGAAAAGGTGGACGTTGTCAGGCGGGTTGCCGACAAATCCAACAAGACTGGTGCAAACGTCATGCGTTGCCGATATTGCCTGGTCGAGTTCATTGCCACCCTCACTCGCCTTAAAGGCCACCTGCTCGGTGCACGCGCCAAAAATGGTGGCACCATAAATGCTACCCCTTGTGGCAGCATGTCCGTCCCCGTCACGCAGCGACTATTGGACACCTACTGGCCACGTCTGGTGGCAAGGGAGAACACCATTTCGAAGGGTGTTCTCCGGATTTGCAACGCTCCTTATGTGGCTGACCCCAAGTTGCTGCCTGCTTGGCTAGCACGCACGAGGAGACGCAGTGCATCCTCGTCCCGTCCCACTGCCCCTCATCCCCCTCGGACAATTCTGCCACACGCACCCCCATCTGCACCCATTACGGTGGAACCCGTCCCCTCGCGTCCGCCAGTTGCCACTACGGTTCACCGCCACCTCCTGTTGCTCGCACGCCCCCAGTTTACAATTTCCTCATGGACTCTCCGCCACCCGAGCAGGCCGAGGATGAGGGTGACGAGGCCTTCGAGGATGTTAAGGAGATCCCTTCCTCCCTCCCTTCCCATCTGGATGACGTCCCTAGCCAGCAGTTTTCGTATCCCATGCCAGATGTTGCCCCTCCAGTGCATCCCACTTATGCTGTTGCACCCATCCCTGCCAGTGCATCCCATTCTCCCCGATGCATCGACCCAGCCTGTCGCATCATCATCCATTCCCATCGCCTAGCAGGGAGAGTTCCATTTGCGACGCCCATCAGCCGCACATGGACAGAGAGGCCACGCAGGTCGTGGCCAGTTTGATTTATGAGCTGGAACCTTCCATTTGCCATCACCAACTCTAAGCCCTTCAGAAGGGCCTTCCGCCTTGCACAGTCTGTCAGCCCTAGCTGGAGAGTCCCTAGTTCAAAGGTTTTCCACACACACATGCTGAGGGATAGGGTCGAGTCCTTGTCTAGAGAGATGGAGCCTCTACGTCGCCGCTGGGCCACATACGGTTGCAACATCATGTCCGATGGTTGGACTGATGTCAGGAGGAGGCCGATCCTCAACATCTTGGTCTCCAGTTGTATGGGCACACAGTTCTTGAGGGCCGTGGATTGCAGCAGGGGGGGTGAGAGTCATATTTGCAGAGTTCATGTTCGATGTCATTAGGTCTTCCATCCTGTCCATAGGCCCCCAGCATGTCGTTACGGTGGTGACGGACAATGCCACCAACTGCGTTCAGATGGGTGTCCTGCTAGAGGCCGAGTTCCCTCACATCGTCCATACCCCCTGTGCAGCGCACGACATAGACCTTCTCATGGGGGACATAGGTGTCAATTGTGAGGTTAAAAGTGGAATCTGATACATGGATTACATTGGATCTGTTAGTTGACAGAAGCTTGTCCCTAGATGTGATGGTTGCCAGCGATCTTTGGTGTGCCAGTATGTTTCAGCACATAGAGGATGGGGAGCACTTTTCTTCCACGGTGAGGGGTGACCAGTTCTGGAGGGATGCGCAGACATTGTCAGGACTCCTTTGTCCACTCTACATTGTGCTCCGCATGGCTGACAACGAGGGGTCTACACTTGGACCGGTGTATGAGTTCCTGCAGCTGCCCATCTTGCAGCCAGAGAGGTAAGCAGTATAGTAATGTAATTGCGCTTTATCTTTTTCAGTGATTGCTAGTTTGTTTTTCCCAAAGTTTGTTATGGACTTGTCCCCATGTTTTGAGAAGGTCATGGGTTTGAGTATCTTCAATGCTTTGTACAGCCACTTGCTTTCCTTTGTCTGCACTTGAAGCTTTGGCATCTTTGAGGGGGCATTTGAAGAAAAGGTGTCCCTTTTCCCCACATTTGAAGCATCTTCCTTCCTTGCGATAGACCTGCATTTGCTCTTTGGAAAGGCGTTGAGTCTTTTCTTTTGGGTTTTGAGTTGTGGGAGGTTCTTTCCTTTTGTTCCCGCCTCCATTTCGATGATTATCCTGTAGCTCAATCCTGGTAGCATAGTATATGAATTGTTCTAAAGTATCAGCTTATACTAGATCTAAGCCATATTGTATATTTCTATGCAAACCCGAATAAAATTTCCTTTTCTGTTCTTTTTTGGAAATGGAATGCAAAGTCTGAACTTTCAAAAGCAACTCCCAAAATCTCTTAACATACTCAAGTACTTTCTCATTTTGCTTTTGTCTAAACATATCCCAAGAAGCTAAAGTATCTTTCTTATATTCTTTTGGCAAAAAGTGGGCTTTAATTTGTTTTTTAATGTTATGCCATGTGGATGCGGCTTCGTGATTTGATTTCATAGCTGCCCACCATAGTGATGCATACTTATCTAGATGTAACGTTGCAAATCGGATCTTGGAATGATTCGAGTATCTACTTTTTTCAAAGAAGGTATCAAGATTTTGAATCCAAGCAAGCAAACTCTCTACATTGCTAGCATCTCCATCGAACTTAGAAAACTTGAAAAGTTTGTTATCAATCTTAGCAAACCACCTTTTCCTAGATCGAGAAGAGGAAGTTGACTTGAAGGAAGCATGAGGTGATGACGATATAGATGAAGAGGAGCTTGAAGAGCCTCGTGAGGAGCTATCCATCTTTGATTGGAGTTTTTGGAATTCACCTGAAATACACAAACTCAAGGCAAAAAGTACGAATAGACTTCTGATTCAGAGAAATGCCATTCTCCAAAAAAAAAGATAGAAGCTCGCATTTGCAAAGTATTGTCTCTAAAATAAAAAGCAGGTTGGAGATCCAATTCTCGAGGATCTCCCAAATTGAGTCTATTAACTCTAGTATTAAAGAGATCTTGTGAAAAGAAGGAAATTCGAGCAGAAGGGAAGTCTATTTGAGAGTAAACATGCAAAGTGCTATGTATTGGCATTGGTTTCAAGTATGAACAAACAAGGCCTTCACAACAATTTCACAAAGAAAGAAAAATAGTAGACCTTGGCTCTGATACCAAACTGTGAACTTGAAGTGAAGGTCTCCAGAAAAATTCTAGAGTTCTGTCTTTAACATTGTGTCTTTAAAAGAAACAGGTCAACAGAACATTGATGAACATATCCAAAAAGAACTCATGGCTTATCAAATAAATAACATCATTCAATCACAAAGTCATTCAATCAGGAGACTTGCTGAGGGGTCAAGATGGGGACCCCCCCCCCCCAAAAGGATTATTCTTTAAATTATGCAAGATCAACTGGCCCTTGGCCAAATACATATACCAAGGATAGATTGGTCTGATAAATTCTTGAAATCTTTACATCATTTAGATGTTAACAAAACTGGATCATAAAGAATCTCATAAAAGGAAAAGTGGTGATAAACTCTTACCAGGTCTAAGTATCATCCATCAAATTGATGTGTTATGTCAAAATGATGTTGGAGATCGACAACTAGGTCTATACTCAAGAAACTGCAAAAATCTAATGGTAACAGACCTTCTACAACCTAGTAACCTTCATTGACTTCACAGAAGCTAAATGTGACTAATCTGAACTCAATGATCATATTGGCAAAGGTTATCTAGGCGAGGGTTCATCAATTAGTATCTTGGTGAAGGTTCTTTTTTAAATTTTGGCCTAAAAAAATCACCGAAGCCACTGTAACTGGATATTCTAATAGAATTAACCTTTGCCTATTGGATTGAAGATTTAAAAAACTATAAAGAAACTATGGTAGGCTCGGCAAAGGTTCTTATGTAGTATCAAAACACTTTTGGAACTTGGCGAGAGTTCCTTCTATGCGGAATGGTCACAAAATCACAAGAAAACCTTCAATGAGACATATCTTTGGGAACTAACCTTCCCCGGACATATTGGAGGTGAAAAATAATATGATTCAGGTCTTGGAAAATTGGCGAAGGTTAACATATTCAGTAATGATGGGTAAACCTGTAGAATTTACCTTCGCCGGACAAATTCTTTGGGAATTAACCTTCGCCCACTTCTTAGATGGTAAAATATTGTATTAGGAATATTGAGGAGCGTTGGCGAAAGGTTGGGAGAAGGTTAACACTGAGAAATTGAGATGTTTGGTGAAAGATGTGGCTTTCCTTTACAAAAATGGTCAAAATCACTAAAAACCTTCACTGCACTTCTATATTGGGAATTAACCTTCGCCTGATTCACTGTTAGTAAAAAATTGTATGAGGAATGTTCAGGAGGGTTGGCGAAGGTTGGTGGAAAGTTTTTAGTGAGATACTGAGATTTTTGTTGAAAGATGTGGCTTTCCTTCCAAAAAATGATCAGAATCACTTAAAACCTTCACTGAGATTTTATTCAGGGGATGAACTTTCCCCGAGTTTTTTGAGAGCTTATTTAGGTTAGATAAGGCTGCAATAGGTCGGGCGAAGATTGATTGCAACAATTTTTTTGATTTTGTTTTTTTTAATCTTTTTGGCTGTTTGGAAAATGGCTGGAAGTAACCTTCGCCCTTCAATTTGAAGATTCATTGCATCAGGCCGTTCTTGCATGCAAGTGGGCGAAGGTTGGTTGTAGAGGAACATGAAGTTATCAAAACTTGATGAAAATTATGCCCCCTTTCGCCTCCAATTTGCACAAAATGGACGACTTTTGGTATTTTTCTAATTTTTTGGTTTCCAAATGGATCTTAGCATTGATGTACTATATCCCCTTTCCTTCTCATCAATCACAAGTGATTACAAGCAAGCAGGTAATCCAATCAAGATCACTCAAATCATCAAAATCTAACCCTAAACCCACAAAAAATGCAAATCTAACCATTATGCCAAAACCAAAATGTAACATCCATCCAAGCATCATGAACATGCTAACAAAATGAAAATAATGGCGCTAATCCCCAGCAACATCACCAAAATTGTAGGGACATTCCTTGTCCACCCTTAAAAACCTAAATATTTTTTCACTCATTCATACAAAAAGGAGGAACAACCTCTCCATATCGTAGCTAGATAGGTTGTGTATGTGCACACCAACCTACAATTTCTAAGAAAATCAAAGGACATGAGAGAGCCTATGCAAAGTAAGTTGCGATCATGTATTTACTATTTCCTATTGTCAAGACTCAAGTCTCAATGATCATTTGTGATTTTTAGATTTTGATTACTATTACCTAAATTGAAAAGTTGTGAGCATTATTGGCTCTTGAGTTATGACTCTGAGTAGTGACTCTTGACTCCTTAGTCATGCTTCATGACCGCTAATCTCATGAGGCATGAAACTAAAATTGATGTCATGCTTGGGTCATAGGAGAAGAGGATTTATATGCATCCCTCCACAAGGAGTCTTTATTGACTACAGGTCAATTCCAAAAACCCAACTTCATCTTAAGAGTTGATTTGTATAATGTATTGTTATTTGTTGGCTTATAGTCTTGGTTCTTGAAGTTAACTTTTAACAATGCTAGAGTTTAGGGTTGCAACTTGCTAATCCTTGCCAATGCTCAATGTTTGTTAATCTAACATTCGTTGCCACTCTTGTTTCCTTTCCTTACTTGCATCATGTTGTGTGCATTATGCAAGATCTACTACTCAAGGTGTAATGTGAAGAAGGCAGAGGGCGGCTAAAGCTCCCAAGCTACTAAAGATGAGCCTGATGTGGATTTACATGAGGAGACATCAAAGGGAGAACGATATGTGGAGAAGGAGGAGGAGTCTAATGCAAAGTACGAGTGATGAGATAGAGGAGGATACTTTGCAGGCACCAGAGCTCCGAAGAAGGCTAGGAGACATTTGTAGGAAATCGAAATGTAGATTCTAGAGCACTATGGATGATTGACATTCGCACTATAATTGCTAGTAGCATATGTAGATTGTAGAATCTAGAGTGCTCAATGTAGACTATAGTATATTGTACCATGTATGTATAGCCTCCAAAGTCCAAAAATCATACTAGTAATGGTTTACTACGAGTAGTTTTATGATTTGCAATCATGATTCATTTGCTCAATCTAGATTGATATGTTACTATGTGATATTTCCTTTATAAATTATGTGAAATTTCAAACATTATTGCCTCAAATAAACTCAGCATTGAGAAGTAAGTAGTAAAGCTCTAAGTTGAAAGTACTAAATTCTAGCTTCTTAATAGTAAGTAGTACTGTTACAACTCCCTGAGATCTTCGACTGCCTTGAAGGTTCCGCACACCCCATACCAGTGACAACGCACCGTATCCGCCCATCCATAGGGTCACAACCGACCCACCCCCATGCACTGGAGCTATTGACATAATCATGCCCAGTCAAGCCTCCTACGATAACTGGCGTCTCCTACCACCAGCCATAGCACTCGGCTCTCCCCAGCGCACATCTCCTGGCCTGGAGATACATCCTGGCTCATGCACGTGCTCTCCATCCACCAACTCCCGGGTAGACTGAGTGAATGGAAAGATGGAAACCCCACCACTATATAGGCATAGCAGAAGGGTCCCATCAAGCACGGTCCTGCAGGCGACACGTGACCACCTAGGATGGTGACGCGTGGCATCCAAACATGTCGATAACACCAGACCTACATCATGCCCCTTGCGAGGCCGTCACTGAAGAGCGTACCGTTATTGTACATAACATTCCCCCCACCCATAAAAAACTTTCTTCTATGGGAAGAAACCATGGAATCTAAGTCTTAAATCGTCTTCCTTCTCCCAGGTGTCCTCATCATCTGACTTACCTTTCCAACGAATCAAATGTTCAAAAATCAAACGATTTCTCAGTTGATATCGTCAAGTATCCATGATCCTATCACGTTCATGGGGTACGAAGTAGTCAAATCCTCCAATAGCACTAGATCATCTGTGGGAATTAGGTCATCTTTTCCACCAAGTCGTTCCTTTAAACGACTAACATGGAATACAGGATGAACCTTAGTTCCAACAAGGAGTTCTAGTCTATAACCTACCAATCTTGTTAAGAACTTTGAAAGGACCGCTAAAACGTGGAGATAACTTCGGACATTTCCCCGTTTGTAGTGTCTTAGAGTCTTTTGGGATTCTAAGATACACCCAATCACCGATCTCAAATTCTCGAGGAGCGCGGCTTCGGTTGGCATAGAATTGGGCTCGATCCTGAGCCGATCTAATGCTTTCCCTAGCCACCTACAACATTTCCTGCATATCATGCAAGAAATCTGCTGCAGCTTGCACCTTGAGGCCTTTTGAGTCCAACAGAGATAGGGGAACGAGGCTGAAAGCCGTACAAGAGCATAAAAGGACTAAAACCAATGGCAGAATGCTTCATACTATTGTATGGAACTCAACCACTGGGAGATACGTTTCCCAATCTAATTGTCGCCTGGAAACATATGTGCGAAGCATATCTTCCATCGACTAGTTGACACGTTCGGTCTGACCATCCGTAGACGATAGACTTAAAGCAGTTTCAAATCTTTCAAAGACCGCCTGCCAGAACTTGCCAGTGAACTTGGAATCGCGATCACTAACAATATCGTTCGGCAAACCATACAACCTAAACAACTTTTCAACGAAGAGTTGTGCAAGTTCTGAAGCTTTGACAATAATTTTTGTTGGAATAAATTGCGCCATCTTGGTAAGCTTGTCAACTACTACCCAAATGGCATCGTGGCCCTTCCCAGATTTGGGAAGTCCGACCACAAAATCCATGGAAATACTTTCCCGCTTCTTGCTGGGAATTTCCAACGGATGTAACAAACCAGCTGCTTTGACTCTTTCTGCTTTATTTACTTGGCACTGTTCACGCTTTTGAACATATGCCTCGACATGACCTTTCATTTTTGGCCAATAAAATTCTCTCTTAACAAGGTCAAGTGTCCTCTGTATACCAGGGTGTCCCACGCTGGGGCTATCGTGGCACTCGTGCAGGATTTGGGCCCTAATGTCCGCGATCTCTGGCACACAAACTTTTCCTCTGCGGAAAAGTAAACCATTCCTAATGGAATAATCATCAAGTATCTTCTCTTCACGAGATTTCTTGGACTCCTGCTTTCCAACATTATTTCTCACAATAGAGCTTCCTGCCAAGACTTCTTGCCAAATACGATCGAAAAACTCATCGGTCCGACAAAGATCTCGCAGAGAAAGATACAACTCGAATTGGAACTCAGGAAAGCATAACTGATTAACCTCTCGAATCCGGCTCAAAGCATCAGCGACACAATTCGACGTACCTCGACGGTACTTAATGTCGAATTCGAACGCCTGAATGAGTTCCGACCAACGGGCCTTATGACCCCTAAGGTCCGAGGCATCAAAGATATACTTAAGAGACTTGTGATCCGTCATAACCATTAATTTAGATCCGTACAAATAATGTCTCCAAATCTTTAACGCATGGATGACAGCAAAAAGTTTCTTCTCATAAGTAGAATATCTACTTTGAGCTGGTTCCAACTTCTTGCTTTCGAAAGCCACAGGTCTACCATCCTGGTAAAGGATTGCACCCACCGCATAGTCACTAGCATCCATTTCCACCAGGAAAGATCCGCTAGGGTCCACTATGTGTAACATAGGGGCTGTAGACACTAACATCTTCAAAGCTTCAAAGCTTTGATTTAGTTCATCGGTGACCCAGTGGACTGATTTTCGAATGCCTTCCGACCTTCTTCTTATTACCCTTTTTAGTTTTTCTTTTGGCTTTCTTCACTCCCTTAAGAAGATTCGTTAGAGGCAATGCAATTAAGGCATAGTCTTTAATGAATTTATGGAAAAACCCTATGAAGCCCAAAAAAGATTTAACTTCCCTAATGGTTTTGAGGATAGGCCAATCACAAACTTTTTGGACCTTATCGTAGTCAATCTCAAGACCTCGATTGGAAACGATATGTCCCAAGTACTTGAGTCTTGTTTGAAAGAACTCACACTTAGACTCCTTAGCATAAAGCTTTGCCTGCCTTAGATTATCTAAGACTGTACGCAAATGCGCCTCGTGCTCCTCAAAAGTCTTACTGTAAATCAGAATGTCATCCAAAATTACCATGAGAAAATTCCCTAGACATGGACGAAGGATATCGTTCATCATCTGTTGGAAGGTTGTCGGGGCATTAGTTAGACCAAAGGGTAAAACTAAAAATTCGTAATGGCCACACCTAGAATGAAAACCAGTTTTGGAAACATCCCCCTCGTGAATTCTTATTTGATGGTACCCCGACCTCAGGTCCAATTTGGTGAAATACTTAGCACCATTCAATCGGTCCATTAAGTCGTCCATCTGAGGTAAGGGATAATGGTTCTTAATAGTCATTTTATTAAGCTTTTTATAATCGACACAAAGACGAATACCGCCGTCTTTCTTGCCGGTTAACAAAACAGGAGCTCCCCAAGGGGATTTACTAGGGCTTATATGGCCCTTACGTAACAACTCCTTAAGTTGACTAGCAACTTCATCTTCTTCCTTTGGGCTTATCCTGTAGGGAAAAAGCGATACAAGAGAGCTGTCGGGAAGAAGATCTATGTGATGGTCTACTCCTTGTGAGGGGGAAAGACCCTTAGGCAACTGCTCAGGGAATATATCACTATACTCCTCCCTAAGTCTTTTGAAGATTTTGCCCTCAGGCGAAGATTCTAAATTATCATCAGAAGAAGACAATGCTTTAGGGAAAGACGAAACATCAACATTGAAATTATGAGTACTAAAAGCATCCATGTATGATTCATCTTTCAAGTAACATAAATACGAATGATACTCAAAATTCAAAATACATTGATTAGCTTCATGAGCAGTTACAAAAGGTAGATCAGGCTCATCGCCTTTAAGACAAACCAATGAGTCATTATGCAAGAACGAGATGGTATGAGAAACATGATCTTTCTTTAAAGACTCATTCCTAGCATATAACCACTCTTTACCTAGGATTAAATCTACCTTATCAAGATTCATAACATGAAAAGATAAACTATCTACATAGTTTTGAATCCTCAACGACACATGGGGGACAAAGTGGTCCCAAACCTGTTGCTCTCCATCAGCTGCCATCCTAATCACGTACTTATGGTCACTTGGTGCGGTTGCCAACTGCAACTTCTGCACCAACTTAGCATTGATAAAATTATGCGTAGAACCGTCGTCAAAAAGAACAATAACGGGTTGGCTAGCTACGAACCCACCACTCATACAACTGAGGTCGTGAGGTCCAAAAACTGCAGTGTTAAAACAACAATTCATACAAATTGTTTCATCTTTAAAAGATACATCAATGCAAGAAATAGAAGAATTACCTGGTGCCTTAAAGTAGCGACCACCCTTCTTCCGTCTCTTCGGGCAGTCCTTGGAAAGGTGCCCCTTCTCCATGCAAGAGAAACACAACCCGTCGCTTTTGGCCTTATCAAAGTCAGCTCTCTCCAACCGAGGCCGCTTCTTTTTCTTTCCCGAAGGGGAAGCTTCGTCAACCACTCGCTCCTTGCCCTTTTTGAAAGGAGGGCCTGTAGAGGGTTTGTCTTTATATTTCGGCCTTTGCAGCTCTTTGCGGATCACAGTGTGTGTGTCGTCCATGGCTCTAGATCTTCTCCTCAGATCACAGTGTGTGTGTCGTCCATGGCTCTAGATCTTCTCCTCAAGAGGTTTATCTTCTCAAGGGAGGTGAACAATCAAAGAATTCGAGCAAAACGCACGGCATCCTCTAAGGATTGTGGTTGATTGCGGCGGACCTCCAACTGATATTCTTTGGGCAAGCCCAATATGAAATGCAGCTTAAGGAGCAATCCGTCTATGCGGTTAAAAAACCACGAAGCAGCCTCTTGGAAGTCTTGTAGATAGACGTCCAAGGGCTTCGTCCCCATTTGCAACGTGGCAAATCGACGATAATATTCAAAATCGTCAAGGACAGGCATAAAGGCAGTCTTAAAGGCTACCTGGAAGTCATCCCAAGTAGTTGGGACTGTAGCTCGATCTTTAAGATCCTGCCACCATGAGTACGCTTTACCGTGTAAAAACATGATGGTCGTCGAAATACGCGAGCTGTCTGGTAGATCATGCATGGAAAAATGCAATGTCCATCGATCCAACCAGGCCAAGAACACATCTTGGTGTCTATCCTTTTTCTCTCCGGTGAAAAACTCCGGAGTAAACATCGGGTTGAGGAGTGCTTGCCGAGATTGGGCCATAGCCCAAATTTTGGCCTCCGCCCGTTCATGTTTAGATCGCATGTCAACAGTTTGTTGCTGCAACAAATTAATTGCACGAGTCATATTCTCCATATCAGTTCCGACGGGACTTGGAGCTCGTGTTTCTTCCATAGGAGTGTACATGGCAAAAGCAGTATGTAGGAACAAGCTTGAGGAAAAACGAAGAACAACGGTATAAAAACTGTCAAAAACTGACAACTAGAGAAGAAGGCCTCACGAAACAAATAAACTTGAGAACTCAAAAACTCTACAAGCGACTTTGAGAATGGGCTTTACCCCCTCCCCAAAGCTCCTCTCCAACCTCTTGCAAAAAGGACAGGTGAGGCCCAAGAAATGCCCCATTTGTCCCTTCTAGGCCTTTCATACCATGTGGGACCACAAAATGGTGCCACATGGCCCATGGATCTCAAGGGATTATCAAGTTTAACTAAGACCCCTTTTCTCACCTCCACCTCCTACGTACCACAGCTCTCTCCTCTCCTTTGGAGATCTGCAGGTACAGAGGAGGAGGAGAAGAGAAGTACGAATCAAAAGGACAACCACCAAGAAAATCTTGCTTCCATCTTTTAAGTATAAATTTACACTTTGAAACTAAAACTTTAGTTTCTAAGCTCTACTAAGACATAGCTTAGTAGATTTTATTATCTTTACTTTGGCTTGGAACCAAGGAAAAGGACATCATGAGGGTTGTGGGGAGTGTACATCCTCCCCTCCCCTCACCAAGTCACATCATAAGATTTTTTGGAATGGGGAGGAGAAGGTACGATCCAACCCCCTCCCCCCTATTCCTACCACCATATGCCTTCCTGCTACGCGCAGTCAGCGTGGGCCGGCAGGCTCCCACCCCCTCTAAAAAAAAGATGCCCGCAGGTACAGCAACAAAAAAAAACCTGCGGGCAGTAGCGACCGTTTATACAAAGACTAAACAAATAAGTGTTGGCCTACCTCCAGTACTTCTAATTGCGTACTGATAGTACGCAGGCTAACAAAAAAATATTTTCTTTATGACTGTCCATACACAGACTGCCTGTCTGCAAGCTGTATACAGTGCTGGTGAGGACCACAAATTTTTTTTTGTGAAAAAAAACAAGGGGGTTGGAACTAACAACTCAAGGTTAAGATTCCAAACATAAGGCCATACTTAAAAGATTTTAACCTCGTCTTTCAAGAAATAACATAAAGTTTGACAATCCTAACTATAAGATTAAGATTGACTTATCTAAATTCTTATAGAAATAAATTACTCAAACAAAGCTAAGGTGGCGGACCCCGGACGCGAACGCGCATCGCGGACGCGCCAGGGGTGCATCCGGGTCCCCGGACACGTCCGCTATTTTTTTTTTTTTAATTTTTTTTGATTTTTTGTGTTAAAAATATATATATATATATATATATATATATATATATATGGACGCGTCCGACCCTGCGTCCGAGGGTCGGACGTGTCCAGGTCCGGACGCCAGACGCGGACGCGGACGCAGATTGCCCGCGTCCGGCCCGGACCCTCATGTCTAAAACAAAGTAATTTCTTGGAAAACCATTGCCAAAAAATAAACAGTTTATACTAAATTGACTTAGCTTTCAGCAATCCTAAACACTCAATCCAAGAATCTACTAGAGATAAGGATTGATGTCCAAAAGGTACACAGCCACTTTTCCAATATAGGAATACAAAACCGCAAAGGCATATAAGGGAACTTGTGCACCTCATAAGGAAATCGACTGCTCTGATACCAACTGTTACAACTCCCTAAGATCTTCGACTACCTTGTGCTTGAAGGTTCTGCACGCCCCATACCAGTGATGACGCACCGTATCCGCCCATCCATAGGGTCACAACCGACCCACCCCCATGCACTGGAGCTATCGACATAATCATGCCCAGTCAAGCCTCCTACGATAACTGGCGTCCCATACCACCAGCCATCGCACTCGGCTCTCCCTAGCACACATGAAACCCCACCACTATATAGGCATAGCCTAAAGGGTCCCATCAAGCACGGTCCTGCCGGCGACACGTGACCACCTAGGATAGTGACGTGTGGCACCCAAGCATGTCGATAACACCAGACCTGCATCATGCCCCTTGTGAGGCCGTCACTGAAGGGCGTACCGTTATGGTACATAACAAAGAGAAAATTACATAACTATTACATCACATACCTACATGATCACTGAAAAATTGATGAATTCGATATCTGATAAAGCCATTGAATCATGAATAAAATTTCATTGAACATTTGAGTCTTGAAAGTGAAGTCTTGACTAAATTACCAAAAGAGATTGGGCCTTAAGTTTACTATTTTACGGCTTACCTTAATATGTATTATAAACTCTCTTTGAATCCAGATTCGTATTATACCCTAATTTCTAAAGATTCATTGTTCAGTATTCAGACTCAAGAGATACAAAGTCAAGACTCAAGAGTCACTAGTTAGTGGCTAGAACATAGACAACTGTAAGTGCATCATCACATAAGTTTGCACCCTAAGCCTTGAACAAGCGATGCTTATATGCTTGTAAACCCAATTGATTCAATGAACCTAAATTTATCATTTTTTTGAAAATCCTAAAACCTTGTCTTTTGAGCTTATGTGATTTCATATCTATGAATTGTGTTCGTTAGGAATGAGACAAAGGAAACACGATACATGATACCCAAGGAAGGAACATATGTCTTGAATCAGCATGTGAATGATCTTTGTTGCAAAGGGATTCCACAAAATGGTATTAAACGCCCTCTCCTACATGTCATCAACACATTGTGACCCACATGACCCATGTGCACCCATACTCGATTGCAACACTCTCCAATATTGGCACACAAAATATGGTCATAATAAAATGGATCGTTTGTATTGACCCACAACATAATGCATCAATAATATATAGATAAGGATGCACATGCAAAATGATACGAAATGTTATTGATGTGCATCTTGCAAGAATTTTTCCATTCGTCTACCATATGGAGCTCTTGTATATAAAGCACAAATCCAACACCATGGTTTCAAATCATCATGATTTAAACCTGTCAAAATCGATTCAAGTTCAGATCGAGGTTTATATAGAAATTTTATTTCAATTTGACAAGCTTCTATATTGAAATTCAATGTATCATGAATGCATATATAGACATCCGATATTGTAACTCCAAGCTCTCACGATATAAGAATGAAATTATAGTTGGAAAGAGTACTCGGAAAATTAAGGTTCTGGTTTTTTTGCCCTGGAAGAATGAAATTGATTTTCAGACAATAATTTGGATCTCGTAGATTAATATCTATCTACTCTAACATGATAGTTTAGAACTGTGAAAATACACGATGCCACATATTTTAGGGCTAAGAGTTGTAAATTCAGTCAGGTATACTAAAAAGATCTAGAAGAAACAACTCGTCTATGGGTTGAAAAGTTTAGTCTCTCGACTCAAATCAGTAAAGCATATTGACCTTGGGTGGGAGGTAATTGCCTCACCGGAAGGGAGGCTTCCATCTTGCAGCATAGAACGCCATAGCCTCCATGATGGACATCTACCGGAATACGATAAGGGGAATATTTAATGTAGAAATATTTGATCTACCATATACTGTGTTCAATAGAATGACAGTGTTAATCATGATAAGAACTTCAAACTTCAAATCTGAACCCTAAAAAATATAGTATGGACTATCTATTCATACAGCCAGCGCTCACAATCAAGAGGACATAATAGCAAATAGTATAATCAGCCTCACTCTCGTGCTCATTATCAAAGTCTCTCCTCTACACAAACCATGAATCCAAGATGATTTCTCAACTTCTTGAAAGAGGGCAAACCAAAAGATAATATGACTTAAAAAGTAGAAAGAGAGCCAGCATACCGATGCCACCTAGTAGACATGAAACCGTGATAATGGGATCTCGCATCATCGCCCATTTCAATGCCTCCATTGCCTTCATCTCTCTCTCTCTCTCTCTCTCTCTGTCTCTCTCTCTTCAATAGATACGTATTTTTATTCTTTGTTGTGAAATTATGGTCGCCTAAACCCTAACCCTGGTTTTAAGGTCATCCACTAGACGATGTGCATTTAGAGGCATGTGATGTAAATTTTAGCAAGAGTCTTCTCCTCCAAGTGGCTAACATGATCCAGTTTAGTATGTCTTGCAAAATGTTGTTCAAAAGTTACACATCTAGAGAAGTCAAAAGATTCATCCAAGAGGGCTTTGTATTTTTTCATTATGTCCATGAGAACTTAATACTTTTTAGGGCCAAATATTATTACCATTGATGAGATTTGCAAGTAAAAAATTGTTAGCAACAAAGTAAAAAAGAGAAAGAAAACATTGTGGCATGTGTATTGTAAGTCCACGTGTGAGTATTTGTTAATAAAATATTACCATGGCATGTGTGTTATAAGACCACGAGTGGAAACTTAATAAAATTCTAAACTTTTAAATTAGAAACTTAGGCTTAAAAATAAAAAGATTCTAAGTATAGGGGAAGGCCTGAGGGCGGGGGCCTTCGCCGACGTAAAGCACAATAAAAATAAAATAAAAACTTTTTAGATTTTACTCGTCTCTGCGGATTTCACCCCGCTCTTCATCTATAGAGGTGCTCGTTTTTTACACGGCGTTTTTGTTTTGCTTGTTTGTAGTTTTGAAGCCGCTATGATGGAGCTCTATGGTTCTGTAGGAGCGTTATGGTTCAAAACACGTTTACGCTTTAGCTATGGATCTGATGGAGGCGCTATGGTTCAGAACATGTTTACGCTTTAGTTGTTGATCTGATGGAGGCGCTATGGTTCAGAAACGTGCATATGAGCATAGCTTTCATGAATCTTTGACAGAACGGAAAGCAGGAAGAGATAAATCTCTTCAGCTTTAGCATCTGGAATGAAAATGGACTGAAGGTACTTAGTTAGAGGAAATCGAGTTTAAAAAAATGTCAGATGCCTTCACAGCTTGTAGCTAATTGCTGCTACCTTATAAGAATACTTCGCTAATCTCTAAAAAAGTGCAAATGAGTGACAAACAACAGACAAATTAGACAGCGATATTTTATGTTTATCTTCAGGGGCTATTTGAACAAGGAAATAACGCTGAATCCATCCAAGAAGCTAAAAGCTTCAACTCCTGCCATTTCCTCTAATATCTGGGTCGTTAAAGACAAGGGAAAATGGTCTTTCTTCATAACCACATTAAGGTTCTTGAGGTCGACACAGATATGAAGCTTGCCATTTTTCTTGGGTACAACCACAATGGGCGACACCCAATCAGTATGTTGGACCTCATAAATGAAGCCAGCATCCAGCAATTACTTAATATCCTCATCGATCCTCTCACGATAGATGGGGTTACTGCGGTAAGGTTTAGCCCTAACAGGCTTAGCATTGTCTTCTAAGGGAATCCTATGGACGACTATTTCAAGGGGAATTCCTTTCATTTCTGCATAACTCCATGCAAATACACCCCTGTATTTGCGGAGTAAGGTCTCGAGATCAGAAAGTTGGATTGATGACAAATGTGCACCAACATGAACTATTCGATCTATCTCCTCGTCAAGATCTTTAACGTTTAGTGAAATTGTCTTAGCAGGTCCTTCAAAGGAGTTGGAAGTTGGTGTGTGGCTGTGGTAACTGGATAACAACGTCATCCAGTGTGAAGTCTTTGAACTTCTGTGGAAGATCAAAAGGTGGGTCCACATAATGTTCTGAGACTTTAGGAATCATTTGAGCTGATTCATTACCGGACGTGGAAGCTTGGTCAGATTGGGTTCTGTCTGTTTCCTTAGACAAGGGTTTTATCGGTTGTTTAAGCTTCGCACACATCTGTTTTTGACGCTCAGTTAATTTTGTATCAATAATTGTATTTTTGTGTAACCGAGATTTTTGTGGGTTTTGAGTGGGCGGTGTTGTTGCCTCACTTATCATGTCGTCATCAATGGTATGCCAGACTTCGTCTGGATATATGTCATGTATATGCTTTGGATTTGGGTCTGTATGCTTGTGTGTTGGGCACCTTGGATGTAAGTTGGACATGAGCCAACGGGTCTGGTGTCTTGATTTCCTTAGGAATGACTTTCGACAGATAACGTTGAGCATCTAGATAGAGGAGTACATGTTCATCCGTCATTTCCACATTATCCATGGAAAGAATACCTTCTTCCAAGACATGGGCAGTAGAGACACTAGGTTATCCTGGGCATCGAGCTATAGGAATGGGTTCTATCATCATAAGCGGGATTATGGGTGTGTCAATGTCTGTAGAAGATGGGAGAATATCCACATCTTCTGCAACTATTTCAATACGACATCGATTGGAATCCGCATAGTCCACGATGGCTAGTGCATGACCCCAATTGATTATGTCTGTGGTTCGTGTATAGTGGCTTTTTTGTTGGATCGGGACACTATCTGATTCGTCATATGTTGTAGATGACCAATCATCGTATACCTTGGCTGGCTCGACATGGCCTGCTGAGTCAACCGTGACTCGTTTTCGTGGTTGCCAAAGGTAATTTTACTATGCTTCCAATCTTGGACAGCACCTGCCATCTGGAGCCAGGGTGTACCAAGAAGGAGTTTATATGTATTAACATCTTCTGGTAGGTCTAAGATGACACAATCGATAACAAACTTGAGACCTGCTATTCGAACTTTTATACTTGATAAATGACCAGCAGGGCCGATAACTCGTTGATCAGCCATGCGAAGTTTATATCGTGGTTGATCGAGGGTATGGAAGCCCCATGACTTTGCCAATGACAAAGCCATTATATTAATGCCTGATCCGCTATCTAGGATAGCAGATACTGCGGGATAGTCTTTATAGGACAAAGGTAGTGTGATGTTATTCCCCTTAGCAACACCTATATTCATCAGATTCATAGGAATATGAGAAATTCAGAAATCTCTTCTGGTTTTCGATGTTCATCAGGAATAGGAGGCAGTTGAAAACTGCGATGGATATAGCATTGAAGTCCGGCGAAGGATTTGATTGCACTATGGAATGGCATGGTGAGTTGAGCTTGTAGGAGGTCAGAAAATACTTCAAGTCCCTGTAGGGATTGCTCTTTTTTGGGGATATGAGCTGATAACAAACGTTCCGTATGTTCTTCCTCTTGCAAAAACTCATCTCGAAAATCATTGTATTGCCTTTGTTCCACTGTTGGGTCCGGGTAGTCTTTTGGTAATGTGGAGGTCGTCAAATGGCTTCCATGTGGGTCAGCTGATTTTCTATGGTTTTGCTGTTGTGCTTGTTGTTGGCATTGTGCTCGAGAACTCGAACAGGTTCGAATGAGATATGACGTGCTGGTAGAATTCTGTTAGGTTGTTTAGGACAATCCTTGAAACTGTGTTTACGTACACAGTCGGGACATTCCGCATGATATTGGTTTTTAACTTTACAGTCAGCCATGAAATGTCCTGTTTCGTCACAAATAAAACAACAGTTGCTCATTGGTCCTGTGGCGATAGCGTAACCATCTTGGATGGCTAGCTGTGCTGGATTTTCTGGTGGTGTGGAATACTCAGCTTGTTTGCACGAGCATGAGTTGTCGGTTTGATATTGGTGATGACTAGATGATGGAATTGTTGTATCATTGTGATATGAGTGATCGTAGGAGTTTTCTACCACATGTGCTTGGGTAGATTCTCGAGGATGTCTATGTTTTTGTACTCCTAGATCTTGTTGTCCTCTTGGTGGTGGTCCTAAGAGTGCCAGCTGTGGTTGAGGTTCATGTCTAGGTTGTCTGGGCAACTCTTGTATATGGACTTGGTTGTTTCATGGTTGGTAGTGCGTGTGTTGGTTTTGTGAAACAAACGGTTGTCGAGGAGGTTGAGTATGTCCTCCTGACTGGTTGTGAGGCTGGTTCCTCGGGTTATAATAGCAATAAAGAGAGGTCTGCCCCATAAAGTCACAGATTTCACATTTGATCAAGAAAGTATTTGGGACCAGTTGGTATGAAGTGCACTCATTGCCAGTGTGTGCACCTCGACAGTGAGGCCACCACGTGTTCTCTCGTCTATGATGGATTTGGCCAGTGGGTAACTGACCCGACATCAAACTTTGGATAGACTTAAGAGTGTTTTGAAACTCTTTCATGAGTTTCTCCATCTATTGTTGGTGTTGCTGGTTAAGCAACTCCATCTGTGTCTTCCACAACTATTCTCATGTATCGTCGTTTGGTCGAGCTTCTTGGACAACACGATGTGCTCTCCATTCTCGTGGTTCATCAACATTTGAGCCCTCGTCTTCTTCGCGAATGGCATCAGACATGGCTTGTTTCAACGAGGTATACTCATCATTGGAACGAAGTTCACGTCATATCGATCGTAGGAGTCCAACGAGGAACCAAATGATAAGCATGGACTCAGTGGGTTGCTCTTGTACCTGATTTTTAAATTTTTTAAATCGTTCAATGCAGTCACGTACTTTTTCGTCTTTTGTCATTTTGATATTACTTAGCTTGACAAAAGGGCTTTCTATCAAGCGAAATGGCTTGAAGCGTTTGATAAAGGCCTCCTTCAAGAGTGACCAGTCACATTTATCTTCACGATCAAGGTTAAAAAACCATTCTCGTGCTCGATCGATCATGGTCATCGAGAAGAGTTGAATCATGGCGTCGGGTGATGTCTCGCCATAGACATCACATGCATTCTCAAAGACTTGAAAAAATCTTTGAGGATCAATGTTACCATCGTACTTAGGTAAGTCTAGCTTTGGGGTCCTTTTTTAGTACGTGGAACATTATTTGCGAAAGCTCCGTTTAAATGAGCTTGTACATGTGAAGATTCGATAGCTTGAAAATGTGGTCGTTCATATGGATCTTCATAGCGCATGAGTTCCCATCTGTCGAATGGGTTGGTGGATGGCTCTTGGACTTGGGAACTCATCCGGGAATTTCTGTTAAATCAAGCTTGTTCGGTGGATGGGGAGACCATCTCTGGTGGATAGTCCTCCACAGAATTTGGATCGTAAGGGCGATCCATAACAACTTGTAGAGTATTGTAGGATTGTGTAAATTGGTGAATGTATTCTCTACGGTTGGATGCGGTTCTCACGGTGCAGAATGATCACTACGGATCAATGCGGTCGTTACAAGTGGTCACAATGACTATAATGCGGTTGAATATGGACTGGACGGTCTCAGGATCGGTTGAGATTTGAGAGTATCCGTCGGTTGAGAATTGACGCGTGGGCGTCGGTCGAGATTTGCAAGGTCGTCGGTCGAGATCTGACGCAAGGTCGTCGGTCGAGATCTGACTCAAGGTCGTCGGTCGAGATGTCAATAGAAGGCGTCAGTTGAAATCTGACTGTGGCCGCCAGTTGAGATTCGATAGAGTGCACCGGTTGAGATCTGATGGAAACGCGTCTGAGATCCAATCGGAACACTTCGGTTGAGATGCGAGCAAGTGCTCCGGTTGAGATTTGAAAGAAGTGCTCCGGTTGAGATCAGGACTGAAGGGTCCGGTCGAGATCTAACTGAAGACTTCGGTTGAGATTCGAGAGAAGTGCACCAATTGAGATCTGAAAGAAGCACTTTGGTTGAGATCTAACTGAACACTTCGGTTGAGTTGCGAGCAAGTGCTCCGGTTGAGATTGGAAAGAAGCGCTTCGGTTGAGATTGGAAAAAAGTGCTTTTGTTGAGATTTGGAAGGAAGCACTGCGGTTGAGATTTAAAAGAAGTGCTTCGGTTGAGATCAGGACTAAAGGGTCCGGTCGAGATCTAACGAAAGACTTCGGTCGAGATGCGAATGAACGCTTCGGCTGAGATTAGGACGGAAGGGTCTGGTTAAGATTTGAAGATTTCCTTCGGTCCAGATGACAAAGAGGTCTTCAGTCGAAATCTGGATGTATGGCTTTGGTCGAGATTTGAACGATGAACATCGGTTGAGGTGAAACTCAAGACATGTCAAGATATTGAAGTAGTGGCTCAGTCGAGAGGTAGTAGGTAGCGGTCCGGTCTAGACGTGAGTCGTGGAGCTCGGCTTGGTAAGGATCATAAGACCCCGGTTGAGAAATGAGCGGCACGTCGGTAAGGACCGAAGTGGAGAGCTCTGTAATGAATGTGTAGGAGATCTCAAGGCGATTGTTTCGCAACACATATGAAAGAGATATGCTTGGTTTAACGTTTGTGTAGCTGTGGAATGGCGCCAAATGTTCACAGATTCTCTGAATCTGTGAACACGGTTCTCGTATTTTCTTACCTCTTCTTTAGTTATGGTCCTTTATGGTTTTTCTTCTTATTAGAACAGTTACAAGCAGAAGCATTACTCCGATTTCAACATGGATTTCCCAGCATGTCAGTGGGAGACACAGTTTCGATGCTCAGCTACATGCATCTTTAGCTCAAGAGGATCAACGTTTTAGAACAGGGAGCAATCCTACCACTATCTACTGAATCAGAAAATAATCAAAGACAAGATTAACTACTGAAACAAGAAACAAGATTCAAGAAACAAGAAACTAGATTCCTAGCAGCATTTAACAGTCTAAGAATCAAGAAACACTCATTTCTTGATGCTTAGATTGCTCAAGAACAATCAAGAACTGGACTGTAAGAGAGTATGCAAGATCTACACCACAAACCAGCCTATTTAGTTTACTTGAATGCTGATTTCTACCTTATTCCATAAACAAGAAGTGAATTCTAATCCACAACTAAGCAAGAAACTAGAAACAAGAAACTAGTTAATCCACAATGCAAGGAATTCAAGCATGCTCATAAAAATTTCACTCAAGAACATTGCCATGAACAAGGAGCTTAACAATCATCAAGAACTCGTGGAGGATCCTCTTTATTTGCTCAAGATAACTTGACAATACATTCAAAGCTCCCTCACAAGAGATGGAGGCCCTTAGATAAGTAAGAAAGCTACCCATGTGGAGCCCCAAGTGGCAATTCCATCAAATTAGAAACTACATGTGGAATTTGCCCTTCCACTAAAGGTCACCATCAAAAGGTGGCTCACTCTAACTAATTTTAGGAGTGTCTACATTTATTTACAAAGCCTAGGAAATATGACTAGCTCCTACATGGTCATTCCTTCTTTGGAATATACCATGTAGGCTCACATAGATAACTCACCGTCTTCCTAACTAGTACTTCCTCGGCTCTCATGCTCGACTCTCAGCTTGCTCTCCTCCTTCTGAGACCTCCTCGGTCATGGGTGAGAGATAACTTGTGTCTTCAGCTTGGCTCGGCATCTGGGGATTCTCTGGAATCTTTTAACATGGGCACAATTGGTCCATATCATTTTATACTATATCAAGATAAAGTATAAACAATTTTAACCGTCTGTATATTTTCTAGCTAAAAGGCCTAGTGCGAATACGGCACTGGTGTTAGGGCAAATCCATAAAAACGTTGTATCTTATGCATATCCATGTTGTCTAAGATCGTTATGTCGAAAAAACCCTACAACTAGATGAGGGTATGGACTACTCATGAAAAATTATTATAGGATTGTTAAATAAGTTTGTATTTGGTATGCCATCAAAATTAAGAAGTGTGGTAGTATAGTTTAGACTTAAATGCCTTTAATTATGCACACTCCATTCTGCACAAACCATATGTGAATTCATTCAACAGAATGTAGGCTTCCATTGATCTATCACTGGATAGGAAGATAGCTAGCATTTCATACATTAAGAGACAAAAATGTGAGCAAGTTGTCCATCCCTGGACAACGGCTAACAAGCAGTAGCTTATGCACAATCGCTGCCCAAGTGAGCAGTGAATGGTGATTATGTGGTGTACATTGCTGGTTGGTAGATCAGAATCAGAACCAACAAGGTATCTTGTTCTCCATCACTGCCTACATGATATGAATACCCATTTTCAGAAATGTGTGAAGAAGGAGGTGGGTCAGTCGCTGGCCAGCAAACTGCCTTCAGGGCTTTGTGTGCAACAAAAACCAATGAATGATCCATTGCTTGGTCAGCGGATCATCCTTCATGCAAGTAGTAGATCCTGTCCATTTATTTAAGCTAAGTAAAAGCGTTCTTAACCTTATCAACTGAAGAAGGAGAAAAATTTGTTTAAACCTTATAGTGTAGATTGCAGTATTGGTGTAGGACCTTAAAAAATGGAGATTCGCTGTTTTGGCATAGTAGGGTGGCGCCTTTAAATAAACAAGCATCCATGAGTGAGAGAGAGAGAGAGAGAGAGAGAGAGAGAGAGAGAGAGAGAGAGAGAGAGAGATTGAGATTGAGATTGTTTGATTGCTTGCATGATTGGCACATTGCATTTGCTTATTATTGTTGTTGTTTTTTCTTCTTCTTCTTATGTTGTGTCTCCATTTTCTTCTTCTCCTACTTCTTTTTCCTCTTGTTTTGTTTTTGTTATTTTTTATGTTCTTTTCCTTGTAGCACTTGATAGTGCATCTCAAAATGAATTTGGTAGAGTGACAACAAAATTTTACTTTAGTCCATCTCACACAAAATTCCATTCATCTTGAAAGGTAAATCTAAGGATACTATAGCATAGCTAGGTCGACTTAGATGAATATGAACTTCACATATTGTATGTTGGGTGACATTCATTGCAATGCAATCTATTCCAAGTGACATCACCTTATGGGCTTATTATGGCCATAAATTGCAAGCACCTTGCTGCTATGCTACGGGTGTCTAATTGGTATCAAACATGCACGAATATATTGATATGAGTTTGGTTTTGAAAATCAAGGATAATATGAACCCAAAGGCTCACTCACAGCCCTAACTAAGAAAGAGTCATTTTGTGAAACAGTCCCAAAGGCTCATTTGCTGAGACCATTTTGGCGACCCCGTTTTGTTGAGTTCCGCCAGAAACAAAACAAAACAAAAGAAAGAAAACATTTTAAGTCTACAAATATAAAGCATTCTGCTGTGCTCTTCCTGTACAGTTCTTCTCTCTTTCTCTTTCTGCTTTTCTTGTGTCTTCCTCGCCGCTCGCCCATTCTCCGCACCCGCCTGCCCTTTGTCTTCTTCGCGCAGCACTTGTTTGGATCTCCGTCTTTGGCTCTAGGCGTCTGCCTTCTTGCGCGGTTATTTTCATCCCTTTCGTAGGCATTGGCATTGCATCTTGAAAATCTGTTTTGGGTTTGGATAATTTAGGGTTTTGAAGAGGTCTGGCTGGCTGAAGCCGGACACCTTCAGGGTGTTTTTGGATTCGGGATCTTGCTTTAGCAGTAGGCAGGCGCGGCCACAAGGCAGCAGGCTGGTGAGCGCTTGCAATCATTAAGCTATTAATTGCTGCCATCATTTGATGCAAGGATTAGCACATTATTTATGCTTCTGTCGAAATTTTTCTTGTTTTGGCTTTTCACAAGATGATACCGTAATTTCATTTTGGTGGTGTTTGTTGTTTTTAAAAATAAAGCTGAGATCGAAGCAAAGCATCAGCACATTTCGAGCCTGTTAGTTTATTTATCCGACATCACATTTCTCTATCTTTACCAAACCCTTTAATTTTAGGTCACGTGTTAATTGATCTAATTATGTGTGGACTAGATCACGAAAACTGGATTGTAATTGCTTTGGTTTTCTTCTCTGATGACTATATAATTTTTTTTAAAGCTAATGAAGAAATTGAACTTTTTGCAGGGACTAATGGCCACGGGAACGACGGTACCTGTAGCAGCACATGTGGTGCGTAGTTTTAACTGTACAAGTTGCAATGAGCAGGGCCTTTAAGTTCAAATATGAAGGCAGGAAAGAATACTAAAGTGATATGCTTCTGCATTTGCATTTACAGGTGGGAGATGCTTTTGTGAAGCAATACTATACAGTTTTGCACCATTCTCCACATGTTGTGCATCGATTTTACACGGATTTAAGCAAGCTCACTCGCGCAGAGGCTGGCCCTGATGGAATCGTTGACACGGCTGTTGCACAAAACGTAACACTTCCGTCCAAAGCCGATCTTACCTTGTTAAAGCTTTTGAACCACAATAAAAACGAAAGACATCTTCTCTGTGGCCTGATCACGAAATGTGTACGAATGTCTATTTGGGTAGATTTTTTTTGATGTGGAAAGCGAAAACTTTGCATCTCATAATTTTTTTGGGTCTCAGGAGATAAACAGCAGGGTCATGGGTGCAGACCGTGGGAACTTGCTTGCTGAAATAAAGACAATCGACTCCCAAGAGTCGTTGAGCGGTGGTGTGCTTGTAATGGTGACTGGATCTTTGGCAAGCAAGAACAATGTTAAGAGAGACTTTGTGCAAACATTTTTCCTAGCTCCTCAAGAGAAAGGTTATTTTGTGCTGAATGATATGTTGCGTTACCTGGAGGAAGAGCCTCAATCTTTACAATCCACGTCTTTAGCCAATGGCACCCCAGATGTCTTGGCACCTCCAGTACATACGGACTCTCCCCAGCCAGTTCCTGGTACTTGGAGTAATCTTAAATCCATAGCAGTAATGTTTTCCATGTTAAGTTTTAACATGTATGGATCGTCCAAAGCTTGGTTTGGCTTAGATTTTTATGTGGACAATGGACATGATTGTAAATTGTTTTTGTGGTGTAGCAAATTCTCATACTGTGGATCATGAGGTTGTTGAGGCAACTTCTCCACAGACGTTTGTGGAGGAGGAGGCTGTGGGTGAAGAAGTCTATGATTTAAATGAACCAAGTGAGGCCGTTGAGGCTGAGGAATCACATCCAGTTACTAAGGAGCAATCTTCTGAGCTCTCTGCTACTGTAGAGGAGGAGCCCACAATATCGACAGTTGAGACTGGAGCGTCTGTTCACGATGAAGTGCAGGGGCAGACACCTAAAAAATCATATGCTTCGATTGTAGGTATCCTTTGTTCAAGAGTTTATTGTTTGGGCCCTTTGAAGCTTGCTGGTCTGCATACTGTTACTTTTTCCTAATCTCACTTTGATATAATTTTTTTTTCTTGGCTTTCAGTGCAGGATGCTTGTTTTCTTACTTTTGGATCTTATGTAAATGATCTATCGATACTTTTGCATTAATCTTGCTGTAGCTACTTGTGTTTCAACAAATGAGTTATTGTTTGCTATTTGACCTTTGGTAAGCAGCATCATCTTTTACATAATTTTCAATTTGTAAGTCACTTCAAAATTATAAATAAGTAAATTGGCCAAATGCTAGTAGCTCTAATGTCTTCGCCATTAGGGAGTCATTTCTCATTTCAAATCTTCAAGAATGCTATCCGGTCTGCAATCCAACTTTTGCCCTTTCTCTGAATATTTGAAATTGAAGATTATCTGATTGTGGCAGTTATAGTTGTCTCAGAAAAATGATGATAATCATAGCAATTGGTGTCAGGTGCCACTAGCACTTGAACTCGTACTCAAAAGTTTCAAGAGAGTTTGAGATCTCTTCTAACAAACAATTGAAGTGCCTTATTATACCTTGCTGCAATTTTCCACTTGATTTATGAGGAATCAATCTATGTCATATGACGAAGGCACCTTAACATATTAGTGCCCATTGAGGCTGGTTTTACAATAACCTTGTTTTCTTGTGTACTTGAAGTTGTGTAGTCATGTAAGGCACGGAATGAGCAGCTGTCACGTGCTTGTACCGGGGGTCTTTCATCGGGGGACCGGGGGGCCAGGGTCGGGGACCGATGGAAAATCGACTGGGCTGCCCTTCCACCGTCGCTTCACTACTCTTTATAAAGATGCTTAGAATTGTGGCATTTGCCCTTCAAAGTTCACACGCGAGATTGATCGAAGCTTCACATGTCATGAACCTCACTTTCTCCTTTCATTTATATATTTCTTATCATTCAAATATCGAAGCACAATGGTGGGGGCCTCTATCTCCCTTGACTCTCTTGTTGAATTGCTGCTTTCAACTTCATGCATATGTGGACTTTCCATCTTGCCATCTGTTAGGCTCTTTAATTTTTTTCTAGTGCAGTTCAATTGCTAGGAAGTAGCCTGTCAACTTGTAGCTAGAACTATTACAGCTTTAGATTGGATTCAAGTCTCATGTGGTCTTCTTTTGCTTTAATGTTTTCTGCAACATTAGCCACAACCTCGAGGCCATAAGGATGCTTGCTAGTTGGCTCTCCACCACCATAAGCTCCATGCATGCATTCCCTCTAAGTCCAGACCTCCACCTTGAGATGACCTTAAGAATACATTTCTTTTGAAGCTTTGCAAATCTATGATCCACAACTTTAGCCCCTTCTCTAAATATATGGCAAGTCAATTTTCTACAAAAAATGATAGCAATTTGAGGAATTGGTGGCAAATGCCATTGGCACTTGATCTCATGTTGCTTCTTGTGGTCTTCCACATTGCCACTATTCTCTACTTCTTTGATGAGGAATCAACATGTGTCATATGACATGAGACATCACAATCGATAGATGTTTAGTGTCTTGCCTCCACTAAGTTGTATTCTTCTTCATGCTTAATTGGACTTTCCATCTCGCCATATGTTGGGCAGGTAATTTTCTTCTAGTGCAGGTCAATTGCTAGGCAACCTATGAACTTGTAGCTAGAACTATTACAACTTGAAATTGGATCCGGATCTCACGTGGTAATATTATTCTTTGCTCCGATGCTTTCTCCACTGCTCTAGCTTTGACACAATCTTGAGACCATTGGTGTCATGCCCACGATTGATCTCAGATTGAGTATCCCGTTAGGAAGCCAGTAGGCCTACCTCGACCTGTAAGTTAATCATGATTATGAGGGGTTTTGGGGCCCTCATGTGTATATGGTCATAATCAATGGTTGGAGGCCTAAACTCAAGATGGTGGATTTTTATGGGTCTATTAGTGAGTCATAGGGGAATTGGATGACGTGGCCCAGTTAGGCTGCAAAGGTGTCGAGTGAGGTGTCACAGATAAAGCTGTTACAATCATCTTAGAACCGAGAAATTTGACAAAAATGATTCAAACCGAAAACTCTAAGGTTGAATAAAGGTCACATATGCAATTTTTACATTGCATAGTGAATTAAATTCAACCTGTTAGACTTCAGTAGAGTAACTCTAATTGAAACATCTTAATCAAATTTGTTCTTAATTGGATTAAAATTCCCACTCATTCTTTTCCATTTCTAAATCTGCTGCTCAAGGAATGTTAGGCTGAGAACTACAATCCTTATAGTGACCGGAAAGATTAAAAAAAAAAGGGATGAAGAAAAACGTGAGTTGGAATTTGTGCTATAAAGTTGGAATTTGGAGGAATTCCTAAGAACTTCGATAGTATAGATCTCAGTTGCAGCGGATCGCGATCCGCTGCAAAAACGATCCGGATCGCCAGCGATCTGGGACCAGAAACTCTGTTCCGGATCGCAAAAAAATTTGCAAATTTTTTTCTCATTGTGGAGGGATCCACAGCTAGTTGCAATCCAAATGACCAATGAATACCAACAGAAATATTGAAGCAGATACAAATGAAATGATTAGCCGCTGTTATATCTGCAAATCTGTATCTGCAAAAACAATTTGCTTCAGTATCTGATTGAAGTTACTAGCAGATATTGGGCGTTAACTATCTGAAACAAAGCAACAGAATCGCTCTTTTGAAATCCTTTCCCAGAGTTTGTCATCGAGGATCAATGACTTGCTAGAAGAGGGAAGGATTGTTAGACGCCAGTCGTGTTCTAGCATAGTCCCGACACGACCAGTTACTAGGGGCCGAGGGCCATGATGGGGCTTGGGGGTGGTGCCTCAGAGTCACGCACTAACTGCGGGTAGTGGATTTCGTGGAACTATGGGGATTGCATGCCAGCCAGGTGTCCTAGGCCCAGAGAATAGCAACCATAGAGACTGAAGAGGGGGGCACCTACGGTTGGGTGGTTCATTCCTCACACCGGCCATTTGTGTTTGGAGAGCTCTAGGAGATGGGACTGCAACATGTGAAATTTGTAGAGATATGCTATGTAGTGAATCATTGTGTGAGGTCGTTATTTCTTTGCACAAGCGAGAATTTACAATATAACATCACTTATGAATATTCTAGTTTACATGTATTGCTTATAAGTCACAACCTTTATGTCATTTTTGGATTCATTTAGAGGGTTTTGTGCATAGAATACACAGAATTCCTTCGGGCTAGCTAGCTTTTTGCTCCATCACTCTGCTTTGCATCAGAGCTGAGCGAGGTAGAGAAACGGCAGGAACAACGATATTACAGTATCGCGCTTGTTTTCCTTTGTAAAAAAGTACACGTCTTTAGAAATCTTTTGGGCCCGTTCCGTTCCGGAATGCGTTCCAGGCAACTATGTAGAAACAAGGGACTTACTAACAATATCAATGAAGAGAGGTACTTTTGAAGCTTGCAGATCAAGATTCACAAAATGCTTGAGCGTACGCATCTGAAGACTTAATTCCCATATGCAAATTTTTGAACTTGGTAAAATGTTCATAGTCGTCTAGGTTCTAAGAAAGTATTTGCTAATTGAAATTATGCCAATTCTTAGGATCTCAATGACAACAATTCTGACATTATGCAAAGATGGTTACTCTTTGTAAAATTGAACTGACGACCTAATCAACCAGCATCTAACATGATCAGGTCTCCTTTTCTTTCCTGAATAAATGCCTGGAGTAAGAGGATGTCTCGTCAATGGGCATACTCTATATCGTTGTTGTTGAGCAAGTTGGATGTTGGCTTGCAATTGTACCAGCTGAGCCAACACTCGAGCAAGTAGGGGATAATCTTGCTGGCTATAGGGGGTCCTTCCAGCGATTGAAGTGGCATTGTCCATTTTTTGGATGATTTGACGAATATGCCATTACAATACTTAACAATTGCAAAGGAGTAAAAGCTTGATCCATAACTATCAAAACTGCATAAGTGGACTTTCACGACATGATAATATATACAAAGGCAATTTAAGAACTGCCTTTGAATTTTTTTTTTTTCATTTTTGGACCAATGTTCACACGATTGCAGCATAGAATTAATGAACCGTGGGCGGTTCACCACGGTTCTGAGAACCATACAGTGAACCGTACGGTTCCCAAATTTTTTTGGCCAGAACTGTGGTGAACCGTGTAGTTATCAATTAATTATTTTTTATATATTATTGTGTGGAAAGTCAGCGGGAATTCATGCAGCGGAATACTTCCTCTGATGGAATGCCTAAGGCGAATAAGACATGTGAAAGGGATTCTCGAATTTGCATGACATGATCGTAGCCAAAGCAGAATCCTTCAGCGGAATTAAATCAGCGGAAAGTCAGCGGGCGGAATCCTTCCTCTGAAGGAATGCCTAAGGCGAAGAAGACATGTGAAAAGGTTCTCGAATTTGCATGACATGATTGTAGCCAAAGCAGCAGGATCGTCCGTCTGTGAGTGTAGCGAATCAGCCATCATGCCTCATCAGTGGCAGGAACTCAGTTTTTCACTCGTGAGGTTCTGTCTAAGCTTGATGACCCCCCAACGGCTATGGCATCTTAGGCAGCAGAAAGAGAGGATTAGAAAGTATTAATAATTAATTAATCAATAACAAGAACCGTACCACGGTCCATGAACTGTGCTACGGTTCACCCAACGGTTCTTGGGACCCACGGTTCGATGAACCGTTGGTTCTATGGATTGCAGTTTGAATCAGCTTGATTTGAATAAGAATAAGAATTTGCGCAGTTCTTTTTTTTATTTTTTTGTTCATGATGTTTTTCTTTTGAACATCTGATTCATTTGGCACATAATGTTCATTGAATCAATGAACATTTGTTTGGACCTTTCTCCAGAATGCAACCTTTCTTTTCTGTTGTCCATGTGCATGTCGCCCACATTAAATTGAGTAAAGGCCAAATCACCTAAACACTTGAAAGTTAAAAGAATTTATGGCTTCTTTTACTCTCAGTGAATTGATGGTAGTTTTTTCTTTCACATGCTCATTCGTCGAGTTTTTTGATATTGTTAACCCTCCTCCCTATGTCATAATTTAATATGATCCCAAAGAATAATGTTAAATTTGAAACATTTGAAACTTTGGTTGAAATATTTGAAACATGTTTGAAACTCAAACATTTTAAAAGTTTCCTTGCTACTATGAGCCCAGTTATGTCCAACTGAGGACGTAACAAGGACCTTCGTTGGAGTGCTTAACTCAGTTGCAGCGAATCGCGATTCACGAATAGCAATTCGGACCGAGAATCGTGAATTTTTTTTTTTTTGGAAAAATATCTTATGGCTGAAATTTTTTTAGGGGAGCAATGGTCAAACCAGCGTTTTGCCTCCCAGAAGTGCAGTAGATAGGGCACAAACAGATCTTATTTTCAGTAGCTATTTGGTTGTTATTTGCTCTGGTTCTCAGTAAATGTTAATGCTACAGTTTGGGCTATCAACTCTATGGATGAGGATCATTTTTGCAATCATTTCACTGGAGATGTGAGTGCAATGTGCATAGAGTTGGGGGGCCGGGGCATAAATATTGGGCCCTTATCGGCGTGCATTTGGACCCCCATTTTTATCTTTGGGGGGGGTGTAGGGGGGGGGGCAGCGCCCCCCCCGCTACTGTCGCCGGGGGGTCCCTGGGCCCCCCCTGGCGGGGGGATTGGGGGGCAGCGCCCCCCGAAGCAAAAAGCGAGGTACAATTGCTCTACAATTCTCTGTCTCTGTCCCACTGGAATCATTTGTGATCGTAACGAACAGGCTAGAGGTTAGTTTTGAATTTTTATCCTTGACAGGAACCCAACATGGATTAATGCACCTGAATTGGACCATCCTGTACACGAAACATTCGGCAAACTACACATAATCCTGATACCAATATTGCCCAAAAAAAATAAAAAATAAAAAGATTCTAAACGATTCTGGAATTTTTCCAAATTGCGATTCTGAACCACGATTCGGACCGCGATTCTGAATCGCAGTGCATCTATGATTTAACTATACAATTTTTTTAAAATATTTGTGGTTATTTATCTTGTCTTGTGAAATTGAATGGACCAAGAAATTAATTTGACTGACATACCTGGAATTTGGATTACTAGAACAGGCTCGCTTGCTTAATGTTGATAGTGCATGTTTAGGGTCTGAAATAGGCTAAAGGCTTGCATTTTTAGGTACAAATAGAATTTTCACTGCTTATGTTACCAAATCAATTCCTAAACAGCTACTGGTTCTGCCAATTCATTCCCTAAACAGCTGTGTGCTCTTATGATTCAAATCAGGCTTGGTCCATTCCTAAACAGCTAATGGTTCTGCCAATGTGTTCCCTAAACAGCTGTGTGTTTTTATGTTCCGTACACTAGAGAACTATGCTTCATTGTGACGACATTACTAGTTCACTTGAAATTGTTGGTTTACTTTTTTAAGTTTGATGTTCTTGGTACTTGTAAAAACCAACCACTATTGACAAGGTTGTCTCAAAAAAGAAAAAGAAAAGGCTGTGTCTAGTGGTATTGAACTTGTGGATTCATCAACATGTGGAAGTTTTCTTAGGTTTTCTTCATTGCTACTTTTGATGCTCTTGTTTCAATGCTACTTTACTGGTTGAATGACAACTGATAAAGGATTGTTTTTCTAAGAAGCCTGAGAGCACACTGTGATTATCCTAGACTTAACATGGATGAAAGTTTGACCTTTTATGTTGATTATGATACTTTGCTCTGACCTATTATGCTTGCTTGTGAAAAAATTTCAGTTGAGATTAATGAAGGAGACCCCAGGACCACAAGTCACGAGTTCTCAAAATGGTGTTTCAAAAACAGCCTCCAACAACATGGATCGAGCCACTGCACCTGCTGCTCCTACTCCAACTTTGTCTGCATCAACCCCACCCATTTCTGAGAATGGCGCTGATGATGAAGCTGTAGATGTAGAACATGAAGGTTGGTGTCGATTTTGTCTGAAACAGAAAGTAATGTCAGTTTTGGTCAGATTTTTTTGTGAGTATAGAAGGTTCTTGGCTGAATTCTAGATTATTAGGCTTATTGAAGTGAATAGGAAAATTTCCAAATTGTATGCAAGAAGCATTTTAGTTTAGGCCTGTAAATTGTAGCTCTGTTGTTCTGTTTGTTGCAGGAGATGGAAAATCTATCTACGTGAAGAACTTATCAATGAATATAACAGCTTCTCAGCTTGAAGAACAGTTTGTTAAGTTTGGGGCCATCAATGGCATCAATGTCAGGAGTCAAAAGGTTGCCTTGGAGAATGCTTATTTAATTTTAGGTTCGTTCGTATTGTGCTTGCTTTCTCATCACATTTTTCAAAACTTACTTTCAAGTTATACTTGTACAGCAACAAGGCTTTGGTTATGCTTTTGTGGAGTTCGAAGATGTGGCTTCAGCTCAACGTGCTATTGATGTAAGTTTCCATCCTTATGTGATTACCAAAGATATTTGCTCAATGTCTTTTTAGTATGCGAAATAGTGGAGATTTTGACTTGCTGACTGCGAAGCCCCACATAAATGACAGAATTTACTGGCCTATCTTTTAGTGATGCACTTAGATTGAAGCAAAAAAGCATTCAGTCAGTACTAGAATGCAACTTCCAAGAAACATACAGTTGTTGCTCCTCACAGATGCATTAGCATTGTGTTGCAGAGCCATTCATATTGTACAGGATGTTTTGTGGCGGTTTATATTTCTGACAAGAATCACTATCTTTCTCTAGGGTGGCTACCCTACAAAACTTAGATTTGAAGTTGGGAGTGGGGCAATGGGCACACAAAAATCTGATATACTTAATACATTATCAGCTCTATGTGAAACTTGGGCATGGAATGCAACGTTTTAAGGTCAGTTTGTTAGCTTTTGGTGAGGTTTTTGTAAGTGACCATGGTAACCCAAAGTCGGTCTTTTTTAGTTACAGCTCAGATCGAAATTGTGAGACATTGAAAGAACAGGTAATTCTTTGATTGAAGGTTGCAGTGTGCAAAACATCTATGAACCAACCCTCATCAGTGGAAGCTTTTCTTTTTCAATATGCTTCTTGCCTCAAAATGTTTTTCTCTGCATGTATCTAGCTGGTTCTATATAGCAATGTTAATCTTATTTGGCATTCCCAACACCGGGCCTTATCTTTTAACAAGTTTAAGTTCTAAGGACAATGCTGATTGCTATTGATCTTGTGTTCATGCAGGCTTCGCCCATCATGATTGGAGGTCGTCCTGCATTTGTACAGGAGAAAAGGCCTGCAAGTTCGCGAGGTAAGATGTGCCCAAGTGCTCCTAAGAATTCCTTTTGGACAGTGCTCACCTTGTGGAAGCTGACTTTATTTGCTCGACTTATGGAAGTTGACATTCTAGGGTACTGTGGGTTGCTGGGTTAGCAGGCAGAGGTCGAATTCTCCCAGGTCGAGGTGATCGCATCTACAGGAACGATGGGATGCGAGGACGTGGATATTTTGGCAGCCGTGGTCAGGGACGACTCCCCGGGCAGGATCAATATTTCAGAGGTAGAGGATCGGCAGGGATACGTGGTGGTAATGGAGGTCAGCACCCTGGTACTAGTCTGAGCAGCATTCCAAGTACTGAAAGCCAAACTCGATATGGCCTTCAAGGTTCCGGTGGTCCGAGGGAACTGCGACGTGGTGCAGGCAATCAAGCAACGCGCAATGGACCAGCCCCTCGTACTGGTTCTGGTGTAACAGCATCATAATAGTTATTTTTCAGATTTTAGGCTTATTGCTCTCAACAAAGGAGAGTGATGCTTCAAACAGGCAATTTGCATGATTTTGTTATCCTTTTCTTGGAAAATCTAGAATCCTTGTTTGTATGAGATCTCAAAATTCTGCTTCATGATTTCAAGCCCTTTTGTCTTATGAGCTGTGCCCATTTAGCATTAGGGTGTATTGAGAGCAGGCTATGGCATTCAACTTCTCTAGAGAAGACGTGTGTGATCTTTAGGTAGGAAAAGTGGGAATCCTCCCACTAATTTTTGTCAGGCATTTTGTTTCCATTTTGGAAGGACTTGAGCCTGGTCATTATTTTTGATATCTAGGTATATTGTTTTTTATCAGTGTCTCCCAATAATTTGTTGTGGAGTCATGCTTAATTTTTTTCAAAAGCTGACAACCATTGCCTACTTCCAAGGAAACTGATGAATAGGTTTGGAAGAGTTTCAAGACCTATGACTTTTTATTTCACATGAAAATTACATGCAGTTATGTTTTTAGCCCTGAACTTTATTTTACATGCATCGGGTTTTGTCGAAATGCTTTAGTAGATTAGATATTGAGAGGGCATTATTTGCAAATTTCATGAGGTTTCATTTGTTCTCACTGGATAGTTTATCACTGTATGTAACGAGTGTCATAGGCCTACTTGGTTTTTTGGTTTCCAAGCTAACTTTCATGTATTGGGGAATGGTCTTTTTGGTTAGCAACCTAAAAATTGTTTTTAAATATTTGACTATGGACTTTTATGATTTATTCAAGTGACTCTAGTAGAAGAAACTTTCCCTCCATATAATGAATTTTGTTTGATTAATTTTTTTTAGAAGAAACCTTTATGTACCATTGGATGAGGGAGAAGATAAGGTCTAACATTGGTTGGGTATGGCTCACTAAATTTTGTTAAGATTTTACTTGCAGAAGGGATAGTTACTCTACCTAGTCAATCAAAGTGGACTATAAAAGAATTGCAGTTACTCCCTTTGAGTAGTACATGCATTCTACTCCTGGTTGGGATGGGAGCACAAACATTGGCCAACTGGTAGAAATCCAAGGGAATAGTTTACTTCAGCCAACTGTTATTAACTGTGGGAGATAGTAGTTTGATTTATTGGAAAGTAAAATTTCTTGTTGCAATTTGGGGTAGAGGCATCTTTTCATGTTATATGTGTGTGGAATATTTTGATGGCTTTGATATAGCCTCTTTGGTAAGGCATTATTAATTACCAATTGGATCAATGAAAAACTTTTCTCTCAAAGGCATGTACAGAGATCTTACTGTTTGGTTTTAAACCACGTGATCTAACAATAATGGTGGTAAACATTATTTTGTGTCGAGATTTTTGCACAATGGAATTTTGAAAATCATATAGTTACTTCGAAGGTGATAAAAGGCCATGCTAGCATTGCTCGATATAGAAGAGCATTGGACTACTATTGGATGAGCATCAAAGTGTGAGTAATCTTGCCAAATCAAATATTGATGCAATGTAGTGCAGTTGGATCGCACACCCACCCAAGAGTCTTCCAAGTCACATTTTCTTAGTACTAGTACATCTAACAACTTGAATAAATTCCAATCATTTCAAATCATTATCACACAAGTAAAGCCATCTCCGTTTACCAACCCAATGAGCAAATAGTTCTTTTAGTGCATATAACATTGAAGGGAGAATCCCATGTCCTCACATCGTACCATTCTTGAAATACATAGCATATTTGTAATGAAGGCCTTTAAATGTGCACAAATGGCCACCATTAAAATAATTATGTATTTTATGGATGTTTCCAATGGTCACAATGCCAAATGAAGTAATGTGGTGTAACAATCTCTCCACTTGAACATATTGTCCCGATGCTTGGACATACAGAGAAGGCTTTTTGATCGTCCAACCTTTACAATAAATTGGATACTAAGGATAATCTTTCTCAAGCAATCGTCCCCCAACTCTTTCAACTAATTAGATACTGACAAACATTCAAAAGCGGCAAAGAAGATGCTTAAAAAGACTAAATAGAGATCAATATCATCTGCTAAGAAATGAATGAGTATGCATGTGAAAGTAACAATGCTATTGGCTCATAATGCTGAAAGTTGAAAATGGCATCTCTACAAACTACTGTTGTAGTTCCATCATGACATCCACAATTCCACCAAAGCTTTTGATGCCTTATTCACCTAGATGGAATTGAACTTCACACTTAAATGTGAGGAAGGTGTCATGTACCAAGCCACATTCCATGGACATCTCTGATGCAACCTACCAAAATTACATCTTTCATCGAAGAGCTTGGAATCGTATGGACATTTGCATTCAATCATCGTTTATTTTTAACTAAAATAACCATTTTTCCATGAGGTTACATGATGTGTCTAGTTAACATATTTACATGCTCTCATTTCACTTATTCTTCCTCTAACTGCATTAATCCATATAAGCTATAGAAAACATTTTTGACACCAGCTTCAATTTCAATCTCATGCTAAAATCCTCTATATGGCATCATGCCATCGACTAATTCATCAACAAGCATATAACAAATTCTGGTAGGAGACTAGTGGTACCTGCATCTCCTATTGACTGGTCATGAGAATGAAGGAAATGAGTCACAACCACACAAAATTTTGAGATTTTTAAGGCATTGTTCAAGGTTGGAAATTTCCCAAGATGGTGCAGTATTATGTGGGCTTACTACTAGTAGCAACTCAATCTCTTTTTGACCTTGTGACCATTGTGCGAAGTCTCGAATGAACTACGGGATCAATTTGTTATGGGTCATCAATATATTCCAAGTTCCATATCTAACTATTTCAATTGATTGAATCAAAGGTAACCTTTTGATATCAAGATTAAAATTCCCTATACATTCACATTTATATAGCAATGACGAGGCTTAGGAGATGCACTCAAGTGCATGCATAGACATTTTTAGAATGTTCAAGAAATATACGACCTACCATGTACCTTCCTCAAACATCGAGAGTTTCGTAGTAGGTAAGACCAATGCCACTAGCACCATTGAGTTGGTGCATTTGTCATGGATTGCAGAGTCATCATAGAGGCGATGATTCCATATACTACAAAGGTAGCCTTGACCAAGATTACACAACTAGGGTGGAAATTATAGCATAAATCACCACCACCTTTGTAGAAGTATGTGTATGGACATGACCATTATTAACTACATTATTGGATTTTTGAACATCTTCACATGCTAAATTGATGTTTGGTATGTCATGACTTACATGAGGAGGTATTAGAATGCTATTTGCAAGACTTGACGGCTGTATGAGGTGTGTGCAACACATTTTTAATTTTAGATTCTAGTGAATTCAAAGCCTCAAACTTAGCATGCACGTGGCCCCCTTATTGACTATTATGACACAAAACTTTCCAAATAATATATTTGTGGAGTATTGACCACTCATGACACAAACTATTCTACAAAAGAATAAGAAACTACAATAGATAAGAATTATAGCACACTCAAGCCGAACTTTGAAACTAAATCATTTTAGCTTGGTCATTAGCCTTATACTTGAGGCCAATTTCAAGTGGAATACACAAACATAAGACATAGATAACTATTCTTTCTTTGTAAATTTGAATCTATCAATGGCCAAACTTTTTTCTTTTTGTTCTTTGAAAGTTCGAAGGCAAAGTGTCCTCTTGCTATGCTTGGGTCGGTTATCCTTCTATTGTTGCTTCTTTTTCCCTTACAACCTTGCATGCAAAGTGAGTTCTCTTCAATGATTTTTTTTTTGGTCATTGATTTCCTTTTTAGTTTTGAAATTCCATTGCCCTAATGATTGCCCTTTCTAAGTATTGACCACTCACAAGTTCTAGTATGTTTTCAATTGCAAATTCCGTAAGCCATAAATGTAGCCCACTTTCATGGATGACAATAACTCTTGGATCGACTATATAAAACCTAAACACCCCTTTGAAACACACATTCTCGACTTGTTTGTAGCCTCCTTGGCATCATGTATAGATTCCAATCATTCAAATAAATAAATAAAAATCCTTCGTAAATGTTTTTTGTGTCAATCTTTGGTAGATTTCATGTTTTGATATTATAGATAGACCACATGACCATATATGAACAACACCAAGAATTTCAAAGACGAAAAACCCATAATTGCTTACTCAAAACTCTGTTGAGACTATATGTTCAATCATTGATCAAGCAAAGACAATCAAATTAGATATTTAACTTCTTCCTTGAATGAGCTAGCTATTCTTGTTGGACCTGAAACACATTTAAATTTATCAATTGGATTGCTAGATGTAAACTCTACTATAGAATCCTTAATAGTTTGTTGTTCTTTTACCTTCACATGGTACTTCAAATTGGCCGATTTCATCTTGGAACATCATAGTGGAAGAATTGGGAAAGCCATATGATTCCCCTCATGCGAACAAGAGGCACTTATGTGCATTGTATCCTCAATCTCAAGCAAAAGCTCTAATTTCTCATAACAATCCAGCTCAAGATTTAGTAACGCCCTACACAAATTTGTATGTGAAAAGAACAAGCAAGGGATAGAACAAGCATATTATCTCGATACTACTCATGCTAGACACAATATTCAATATTCTTATAGAGGCCTATTTTGTTTTTTTCTTTATTTATATATATATATATATATATATATATATATTTGGGGTGAGGGTCGTGAGAAGGAGTTTGCGAGGGGGTGGTGTGGGGCCAAGTTGGGGCTTGTAGTCACGTCTCTTGCTTTTTGGCTTAACAAGGCACATCTTTTCAAATACATTTGAATAGAATGGCCAGAAAAAAAATATCATGAAACATATTGCACACTTGTAACAATGATACCTATAACAAAGTTCAATTGATGAGTGCAATGTCCTTTGATACACATATATTGAACATAGACACATAGTAGAGATTGTAAAGAAATGACTACACCTTTGTATTGTTGTACATTGATGAGCTTCAATATTCTTTAAAGATCTCTACTCAAGGCTATTAAGAAACACTACAATGGTCAGGCCATGACAAATATTATCATTACTCTATTCATCAACGACGATAATGCATGTACCATCCACCTTTGAAAGGTTGTCATTTCATGTGTGATGCTCAAATATCTCGAATGGGAGATCCACCATATGTGTAATTGGATCCATAATAATTATCATTCTTTTGAGGGCTTTTTCTATAGTTTTTTTCTTTTTGTGTGTGCAGGTGCATGTGGGGAGTGCCCACTCTTGCTTTATGACATTTTTTGAGTAGACATAACACATGTAAAAGAATTCAATAAGTTAATAATAAATTTGTTCACAAATTGCATACTTTTAACAATATAGACTAAGTACATCTATAATAATGTTATGCATATTGGCGATGATTACTTTCCCAATGTTCAATTGAAGAGTGCAATGCACTTTCATACAAATACCTTACATGTGGTTGAATAGTAGCATATATCTTTTAATGAGAAATAGACAAGTACAACCGTGTATCGTCGTAGACAAATAGTCTTCAATACTCACAACCTATGCTCAACTATTTTATAATACTACAAGGATAATGGCACAATATTCTATTTATCAACATTGATAACATTCCACCATCTAGCTTTAAAAGATTGTCATTTACATGTGCTATGAGATGTCTCAAATTGATATTTTTGACAATGCATTTTACGTTCTTGCTCCACTTTTTGCTTTTGATTTCTATCGCGCATAACTCATAACAATATCCTCTTCTTCTTCTTGTCTTCTTGCAATTCAGGAAACAATGTTGTGAATATGGTCAAAAATTGCCTCATTCACATCAACAAGCTTCATGATCCCTAAGGCCTGGGTCTGAAAAATGTAATGGCATTGAATGCCAAGTGGTGTTTGATGCCCATCCATGGGTGCATTTAATGCCTGTGCAAGACCTAGTGAAAGAAATTCATAAAGGAGTCCCATTTGCAATACCTTCATTCGAAGGTCGAATTGCCCCAAAATTAGCAACTTGAAGCTCAAATTTCATTAAGGAAAGGTGGCAGCGAGCTTTACACCATGAATAATGTCAAGGTCAAAGTTCCTAGTCTAGGTTGATGTTGTCGCGCCATTAAACTTTATGCACCTCTTCTGGACATAGTTCCTTGAATTCTATGTCAGTCATCAGTCAGACCAAAAATGTCGCTAATTGAAGCATCTTTCAACAGATTTGCTTGACTAGAAAGATATATCATAAAAGATCGAGTATTGTGTGCATATGACATAAATCTTCACATTCGAGATACTTACCACCCATAAAAATGACTCTAGACCTTTCATCAGTGTGACTGTAAGGTTTTGTGTCTGCTCTTTGTCATTTACCACTTTTTCAACAATATCTACCACTCAATATGCATTAGCGGGAGAAGAGTGAGGGTTTGAGATTCAGGTTTTGCTTTACACATCTACATAGGTTTCCGTAGTAACCACGTTTGGAATAGAGGGAGGGGCCTTCTCCTCAAACTGTGGTTTGGAGCGTTTCCCTCTATTACAAAGTTAATTGCTCACTTGGGTAGGTTGGAGTGCAGACTGTGGATTCTTTGCCCACTTCAGAGATGAGCTGGATATAACATGACGCTGGTAGGTCGTTATTCTTCTTCTTCCAACTGTCATCAAACAAATCATGAAGCGCTAAATTTGTTCATCTTTACAAATTGTATGGGGGAACATGTTGACCTTCTGTAATAACTAGTAGAATCTTCCAGTTTTGAGTGTGTTGGATGGTCAAAGTGGAGGAGCTAAATGAATATAAGTTTGCTTTGCCTATCTGGTTACTGCAAGTGTGAGATGCCTTATGAATATTGTGATTTCGTGCTTCAATGTGGTGTTTGCAAGGACGTTATATGTTCAATGTTTTGATCTTTGTAAAATATTTTGAGATCAAGATATAGCTTGAGACTCCACAAGGTGTGAAGATGTGAAATTGCATTCGAACTCTCATTTTTGTGTGATGAAAGAGTGAACGGTTTCAGTGAAAATATCATACTGTCAAGGTTAAAACTTGTCCAAAGTTGAAGTGGTTTGGGCTTAGTTTTTATCAGGATGATGTGGCTCTCTTGCACTTTTCAAATTTTTTCCATGGTAATTACTTTGCACTAGCATCAATTTATGCACAATAATGGGCAAGAATTTTGCTGAAGGGACAAACTCAGGCCATGTTCGTCAAGATTTCTGCGAATCTGATTTTTATAAATGC